>JARHVA010001522.1:3007500-3364354 GCA_037957365.1 Torreya grandis
ATCTCCTGGGCATGAGTAACAAAGTACCTTCAAAACCAATTTTTTATGTATGTTGGGTAGCTGTAATGAATGACAACTCAGAAATTTTAAATGCAAAATTTTCAGATTTTTTATCAACAATTTCAAGCTTCTTGTTGGCTGTAGTAGTGGCATAAAAACTGAGTTTTTTGATTGCACAAAATCAGAATTACACCAAGCAACATTTTCTTTTGGTGTGAGTGTCAAAATGCTTTCAAAATCAAATTTTTTATGTATGATGGGTGGCTGTAATAAATTGCTCAACTCAAAATTTTCAGAAGCAAATTTTTCATACCTTCCAACAACAATTTCAGGCCTCTTAGTTGGCTGCCATGTACAAACAATGTGCTCTTTTTTGGGGTCAATGGCCAAGATTATTGCCAATAATTTTTTGAATTTTTCAGAAAGGAATAATACAAATTTTTCTTCACCAATTTACCTTGCCAACTGCTGCTTATGATTTGAGCCTTTTTCCAATCTACGATGGACCTTAAATCTTCTTCCATGTCCTCCATATCATCCCTTCCAATTGGTTGCCCATATATGGAAACCAACTTATTCCTTGCATTGCCCTTTGCAAGGGATTTCCAAAATAAACCTACACATGAAACAAGCAAGTTAGGAAAAACATTGGTGTTTAATAATGCCCTTTTGATCCAATTGTCAATCTCTAGGATCATAGAGTACATCCTTGTTGCCTTGGTCCTCCCTTGCAACTTTTTCTTACTTGAAAACCAAGAGGTATTTTCTTGTTGCTTCCGATATGAATGTAGCAATTTCCTCTTTCCTTTTGCCTTTCCTCTATGGTGGCTTGGAAATCATTTATGTATCTTTGCACCACCCTCTTGATGTTGGAGGGTGTGACACTCACCTCCTTGAGACCCTTGCATAACATGTACACCAAAAATTGTGAACGAGACAAGTTGGAAAATAAAAAAACAGCCGTCAAATGATTATCAACAACTCTTGCAATGACCCATGGGTCATAGCACTTGTCACCTCTTCCGTTCTCATGTCTAGCCAAGTTTTTCCCTTGGCACATCCACTTAAAACACCATAGACAAGGGCTGTATAAGGACTGTAACAACCCTTAATTGCTTGCCTTTTCCCTCCAAAAGACAATGCACACTTTGCATAACTTGAAACTTGTGATCCCACATAGCAAGCGTTTACCACACAATCATAGGACGCTGAATTATTTCTTATGTAGTGCATCTTTTCACCTAACAACTGAATTGTAATTATTGTAGTTGATTTACCAACAACAATACATACCTCAAGCCTTGCCATTGGTTGGATACCCTTCTCTTGCATCTTCTTTCTAAACACAATGATTATATGTAGTATATGAAATGTATCAAATGCATAGTGATGCTTACCAATTACGTGATGTGTTTGCATGCTTTTTGGCATGCCCTTCACCTTGTCCTCTTGCACGACTTGCTTGTTATCACAAGTGGCTGCCCCACTTGATCCTTCTTCCATGGTGTGTCTAGAGTTCATCTCTCTTGGTTCATCCAACCTTTTGGTTTGACAACTTCAGTTTCAGATGCCTAAGAATCTTCCTTTTTTGGCTCTTTTTTTTCTGATTTTCTACCTTTTCTGATTTCTCAAAGCTTGCTAGTTTTGTACTTAAATGTTCTGAATTTTCTGTTTTCTTTTCTTTTTTTGTTTTTTCATATTTGTCCGAGTTTAATGACTTAGTACTTAGCTGATTACCTGTAATTATAGGCACCCTTATTGTGGTTTTGTGGGCCCTAAGGTTCCCATGCATTGGCTGGTACATACATGCTT
Organism: Torreya grandis; assembly: GCA_037957365.1. NCBI lineage: Eukaryota > Viridiplantae > Streptophyta > Pinopsida > Cupressales > Taxaceae > Torreya > Torreya grandis. Next base: position 3,009,313 of record JARHVA010001522.1, read on the forward strand.
GAAAAGTGTCCTTTGGCTGTCCCAAAATTTCTGATTTCTGAGGTCAGAAATTTCAACACTTGGCTGCCCCAAAGTGTTTGACATTTCTTCATTGACGTCTCCCATTTGCAGCTCTCTTTGTTGCCCCAAAAGCTCTGATTTTTTTTGGTTTGAAGTTGCAACCTTGTCAAATCTTGCCATGAACTTCCTATTAAATTCCTCATAGTTGTCTATGAGGTGATGCTCTTAGGTTAACAACCCCTGGTGCCGCCACTCACGAGCAACCCTTTCTAAATGTGCTATGATGAATATTAAGGCATCCTCTACCTCCATGGGATGAAGTGTTAGGTATGTACCTAACTTATCCATCCATGCCCTAGCTAAAATATTCATAGACCCATTGAAAATGGGAAGAGCAATCTTCTCCATGGCCTTATGTAGCTCTCGTCCCACCTGAGAACCATCCCTACTTCCTTTCCATGACACAGTCATCGAGATTCACCTTCTCCCTGAAGGGGGGTGGGTATGTTATATACTCCACAGAAATCTCCATCAATCAATCCTTGGACAAGTGATCCCTTCCATTCTAATGCTGTCCATATCACTGTTTGACAAATACCTGTCCATCCCACAATATAGCCAATATATGGCTCTGATACCACTGTAATGTCCCCAAATGGGACAATTATGACAAGTTGGGGTTTCCCAACAAACCCTTAGGCGAAACTGAAAATAATTTGAATTCTATTTTAAAATCCAACAAACGTTAGCAACAATAGATGTCCAAATTGCAAGCAATAACACTCTATAATAATCCCAATAGTTAATGAATATGAAACGATAATAAAGTACTTTTTGTGGCAAGATGGAATGGTGATGTGGCTAGAATTTTTTTGCAATAATTCTAATTTTTAAGATGCTGGTACAGCTGTATTTTTCCTCTCCAATCAACCTTGAAATCCTTGCACAAACTCACAATTAATATGCCAAAAATCCCTGCAATTTATTAGGGATTTCAAAGAACAAATTAGCACTGCCAATAGTCAATTTAGCCCCTCCAAATAAGTCGCCACACTTGGAAAAATAGGAGAAACAAATCTGAAAATCCAACTCTTGTTCTATCCCTTCAACAAGGTCTCCAAGCTCCCCAAATCAATTCACCCCATTTGAAAAATTATTAAAATAATTTTAAGAATGTAAAATAAATTATTCCCTTCAATATTAGAGCCTAAAAACACTCTAACAACCTACCCAACTGAGTCGCTCCACTCGGAAAAATTATACAAATAATTTTCTGAATTAATTCCCTTATTTTTAGCCCTCAATAATTTATTAGTTGCCTCAAACACCTGACATTTTAGAAATTTGTATCTTCTGAAATATTTAGAATTACAATGCAAAGGTTACTTCAAAATGATCACAAAAATAATAGCTATCAAACAAAATTAGAATCAGAATTTTTCCTCCATGGGAAGTCCCCCAACAGTTGCCTTTCAGGTTCCATAAACCCTAGTTACAACTCTAGGTTCCTTCAAACATGAAAATGGAGCTCAATTGTGCAACTAAACAATGAGAGATTAATGCAAACAACTTTCCAAGGTATTCACTTTGTTTTTGAACAAGGTGGTGTTATAAAACACCTTTGTAGGTTCAATTGCATGCAACCATGCAAATCTGAAGCGCAATAACAACCCTTGAATAGCTCTGTCTTGAATGTAAGAATGGAGGTTTTCATTCTCAAATCTTTGGCACACTTGAAAGTTTTCGTCCTCAAGTTCTGATGAACAAGCTTGACATACTTGATCAATAAATCAATAGTCCAAATTAACATAATCTTCGAATGAACAACTCACCTTCCTTTTATATCCATCCCCCAAGTATGGCATCCAAAATAGGAGGGAATTCTTCTCTGTAAAACATTAAAAGAACCTCTTTATAATTTCACTTTAGGCCTTAAGTGCTCATAACTCTTAAAAAGGTCTCAATTTAAGTGGAAATTAGATTATTATTACTTTATTTTAAGTATTTAAAAATACTTTTTATTTTAGTAATGATATTATTTTAATTTCAAAATGAGGCATTACATTTACCCTGCCATGATCAAGGCTATCTATACCCTGGAAGGAAGCATCCAACAATTGGTTGAGAAATTTAGTGTACATGATGCTCAGATTGCAATTTTGGGAGAATCCATAACAAAATTGACTGCTTACATTGAACAACAAAATGGTTGTATCTCACAATTGATGAAAAATTGTGATTATTAGAAACACAAGATGTAGACTATTGAAGACCTATTAATGTTTGATCAAATCTAAAGATTAGTGGTTGAAGCCATGCCGAAAAATATGGAACTTTTAAAATGCTGCCAACAGACAAGCTGCACAAACTGAAAGTGGTAGCAACACTCAAGCACAAGTAGCGGATTGGAGGGTTCCAATCTATCTTCCAACTACTAAGAAGTTTGTTCCATCCACTTGGGATAATGCAGCTAACGTGGGACCCATTCAAGTTAATATCCATGGTGATCCAAAGCAGTAGGGCCCTATTGTAGATCCCTAGTGATGGCTTTCTATTTTTCATTGTTTACTTTGTGGGAAAAGGGCATAGTCATACCTTTGAAGTTCCTTGAGTTTAAATTGTTAAGGATTTATGGATAAAACTGTGTAAGATTTTTCAAATCAACATTTTGGCTCACACTTCATGAACCATCATCAAGAGGAGAGCATAAAATGATCAGATTGCAGTCTTAGGTATTCCATTTAAAGATATGACAATAAAGTCTAGTAATGTCAGTGGTTGGGAGGATTAAGTAAAAGGAGGACAATACAAATTAGTAGAAAACTCAAAATATTAAAAGTGATTTTTTTTATCCATTAAAAATTGAAAATAAAAAATTAAAATTTCTGAATAAAAGTTGATTCAAATAATAAAAGATTGGGATTTTGATATGTAATATCTATTTAAATATTGAGAAAGGGGATAGAGAGATGTGTTTAACAATTGTAAATAGGGAATTAATTGCTAAGAGGGATTGGAAAATAAAATGAGTTAAGAGAGGTGAGAGTAAGGTAATAAAAAGAAGAAAGATGAGTAATGAAGCAAAGAAGCAAGAAGAGGGCGGGGGGTGGAAGGGCGGGTTTGAGGTGAACCATTAAGAGAACAATGATGACATTAAGTTAGAAAGACAGGAGAGGAAACAAATAAGAGAGATGCTTGAAACGTGAAAAATTTGAATGGTTGATTAGGAGAGGTGTGAAAGGGAGGTAGACCAAAATGAAGATGGAGTTTAATAAGTAATAAAATTTTAGATTTTTTTGAGCAAGGAGGAAGACAGATATGTTTAACATTTGTAATATTACAATATTAAAGAGAGGTGGGAGTAAGGTATAAGGGGAGTAAAAAGAAGAAAGGCAAGAACACGAAGCAGGTTAGCAAGAAGGGGGAAGGGGAAGGGGTGAACCGGTTGGAGGACAAAGACAATCCAAGGTTTGAGAAAAAATACAAAACTAAAAAAGAGAGAAGCTTAAAATAAAGTCATCGTTTTTTAATTAAGTAAATTAAGTTTTTGCTTCCTTGCTTCATTACTCGTCTTTCTTCTTTTTATTACCTTACTCCCACCTCTCTTACTCATTTTATTTTCAAATCTGTCTTAGCAATTAATTGCCTATTTACAATTGTTAAACACCTCTCTTCCCCCTTTCTCAATATTTAAATAGATATTACATATCAAAACTCCAATCTTTTATTATTTGAATCAACTTTTATTCGGAATATTAATTTTTAATGATTAAGAATTTTCATTTTTAATACTTTTGAGTTTTCTACTAATTTGTATTGTCCTCCTTCATTGACTTACTCCTCCCAACCACTGACATAACTGGTCTTTATTGTCTTATCTTTAAATGGAGTACGTAAATTTGGAATCTGTTCATTTGATTCTCTCATCCAGATGATGGTTTTTGGAGTGTGAGCTGAAACATTGATTTAAAAAATCTTACATAGTTTTATCCAGAAATCCTTAACAATTTAATTCTTGGACTGTGGAAATACTCTCTCTTTGATTGATTCCCTGAATTTGTATTTGTGCGTGTAGAATCTCCAACTGGATGGAGAAAAACAGCTAATATGTATGTTTGCAAATAGTGTGTAGTCTATAGGCTACAATGCACGTTATACCTTTCTTCAATTATATGCTTTCAAGGTCTTAGACTGGTAGTTGTGGTTTATGCTCCCCAATGTTCCTTTGAAGTGTTTGGTCTATGTTCTTTCTCATAAGGATATATTAAAAAAGGTTGAACAGGCTGCTATATTTCATTAAATTGGTCTGTTTTATGTTGTAATACTATTTTTAATCATGAATATGAAAATATTGACTGTTTTTTCAATATATGAAGAATTGTGGGCTTATTTATTTTGGCAATGATGAATTGCCATCAGCTGTTGCTCCGGGTATACAATGCAGTTAGGTCTTACTGCTTGAAGATTTTTTTTTCAGGGTAGTGCAGAACTACACGAGACAGCTGTTTATGCATATATGATACAAATTCCTCTAACAAAAGCTAGCCATCTGGACACATAAGTAATTTAGGTGCAAGTAAACTCTACTATGATGGTACTTAAGTAAATTTAACTCAAACGAAACTTAATCTGCTTCAGAAAATTACTTGTCCATCCACATTTTCCTTAAGTTCTACGAATGCTTTAGATATAAGTATAATTTGAACATTGTGACATCTCCTTGGCCACCGGTTAGCTGATGACAAATCTAGAGTTTGAGGTGATGTTATAATATACTGGTTTGGCTAGCACAAACAGTAGATGGGCTTCCTTGCCTTCATGTGGTAGCCTCATTCACTAGTTTTTTTCTGATCATTAATGGTATTCTGGCATTGAGTGTTAGGAGAGGCACTATGCTGGGAGCAGATACGAGATTTGCTCCCTGGAACAATCTCTGACATCCTTCGCCCTCCCAAATAGATGACACCACTGATGATCTATGACACAGAAAATCTGGGATAGAACTTTGTCCATGAAGGTTCCATTCTGAGCTTGGTTTATCCATGAACATTTATAACAATAATTGGGGACATTTTTAACTTTAGAGTCTTGGTTGATTGGAAGTCAATGGTTTTTTTTTGTGTGTTAAAACCTGAGGATATATCAGAATTTGTATGGCATCAAATTCCATGTCGTCTGTTTATACATCAGCCCACATGTTTATGTATTTCTGCCTGTACACCTCATGATGGACCTGTAATTGTGGGCCTTCATTTCAAAACTCCATTTTTTTTCAAATGCACTTTTTGTATTGATTAGGACACTCTAATCTATTGTAGGCATAGATCACAGACGTTCCGGTCACTTGCTGGTCGCTCGGGTAATTGCAGAAAATTTACCAAACCCATTAATCGCCACCCATATTTGTTAGATTTCGGTTTTTTGGCTCCTGACAAGTACTGTGCTAGTACTCGTGAGTAATCATTGTGGGCTTTCATTTCAAAACTCCAGTTTTTTTCAAATGCACTTTTTGTATTGATTAGACATGGATGGCTGCAATTATTGTGTTGAGGACACTCTAGGCACTCTAATCTATTGTAGGCATAAATTACAGACTCGCTGGTTACTCAATGGTCGCTCGGGTAATCACAAAAATTTTACCAAACCCATTAAGCGCCACTCATACTCACTGGATGTCGGTTTTTGGGCTCTTAGTGAGTACTGGCATAGTACTCGCCGGGAGGCCTCTACATGGCCTGGACGCGTCCATAGTGTTGAGACTCGGTGAGTACTCGCGGTTCTGAGCCCGAGTCGATCATGCCAAGGCCTCGCTGAATTTTTTGCAGACTCACGAGTCCCGTCATAGGACTCGCCGAGTCTGCAAAAAACCCAATTTTTTTTTAAAATTCAACAAAAAAAAAAAACTCACAATAAAGTGAAAAAACAAAAACGTAAAGCTAAACCTAAAAGACATTCTAACATCCTCAAAGTGCCATTCACTCATTCTAACTTTGTTTTCATGAGCCCCATTCCATTTTTTATTTTCTTCCATTGTGATTAAAATTTCGGATTTGTTCTTTTTGCTACAAAGGGGTTGATTGCTAGTGTGCAAAGGTTGGTTTAGCCACAAGTGAGTGTATTGTTGGAGCCTTGGAGGCTGTAGCTTCAAGGGATTGGCTGTTTTTAAGTGCATTGGCTGATCCAAAGCTTCAAGTCAAAGTGTGTGCACTGTGGATTGTGTGTGGCTGCGCATTGTTGGAGGCTTAGAGTTGATTTGAGTGTGCATCTACAAGAGGTAAATTGCATGAACACTTCTCTTTTATTTCTCTCATTTCCTAACATTTTTTTCTTTTTCTTCATTACACATTAAAATTTAAAACCTATGCTTATTGTTTTTTTTTACCTTTTCCCTTTCTTTCTTTTTTGTGATATGTATTATGATTCATGAACCATGGTTATTGTTGTTTTTCTATTCTATGTTTTTTCTTGTTGTATATTTAAAATTTGCAAAGTTAAATGTTAACCCTACAGTCCTTAGTACTTACCACTAATTTTTGTTTATGTACAATGTAATTTTTTGGGTCTTGACTCCTACCGTCCTATGGTTACCATGACGGGAGGAACAAAACCTCTGAGAGACCTTGCTTGGAAGCATGGCATTGAGGGTTCGAAGAAAGGGCACGTGACTTGCAAATATTGTGGGGCTGAGTTTCTTGGTGGTGGCATTAATCGCATAAAATATCACCTTGCCCACATACCTAAGCGTGACGTTGGAGTATATCCCGACGCAGAGTCTGAGGTTATAAGGGAGATCACGGCTTAGTTGGAGAGCTTTCATGAAAAGGAGTTAAAGGAGAAGCAAAACCAACAAATAGTTGTTGCTTCCAAATCCAAACCCATGCCTCCAATTCCTGGATCGAGTTCGAGTAGCATTGGCCTTAGAGAGCGTAATTTGGCGAGTTGGTCCATCCCACACAGTGCTCCTTGTTCCAGCCTGTGCTTGCAAATATTGTTGGGCTGAGTTTCCTGGTGGCGGCATTAATCGCCTAAAATATCACCTTGCCCGCATACCTAAGCATGACGCTGCAGTATGTCCTGGCGCAGAGTTTGAGGTTATAAGGGAGATCACAACTTAGTTGGAGAGCTTTCATGAAAAGGAGTTAAAGGAGAAGCAAAACCAACAAATAGTTGTTGCTTCCAAATCCAAACCCATGCCTCCAATTCCTGGATTGAGTTCGAGTAGCATTGGCCTTAGAGAGTGTAATTCGGCGAGTTGGTCCATCCCACACAGTGCTCCTGGTTCCCAACCATTGCTAGAAAGCTAGGTTGGAACAAGGACAAACATGTAGCTGCGAGAAGTGTAGTGGGTGACTTTTGGTACTATTGTGACATTCCTTTTCATGTGGCAAGATAATAATTAATATCATATTTTTCTGATTTCTTCTACATTAAGAATAAAAAAATTATGAATTTAGAATGTTGATGTAATTCTAAGAATCTAAATATGTTTATTAATTATATCTTGTTTTATATTTAAATTCTAAATTGTATTTTTTTGGCATTTTAGATCGCCCTAGTGGCAAGCACTAGTTGATGCTATCGCTGTTGCTGGTCAAGGGTTCAAAGCTCCCTCTATTGATGATTTAAGGTGGCAATTTTTTTTCGATAAAGTGGCTGATGTGAAATCAATCATTGATGAGCAACGAGTTATTTGGAGGAATAAGGGTTGCACTATCATGTTCGATGGATGGACAGATAGAAAAAATAGAGCATTGCTGAATTTTTTGGTTTCTGAAGTGGGATTGTCGTCTTGAAGTCCATTGATGCCTCTGGGAGAATTAAAAATGTTGATTATTTATGTGACATTTTTGAAGAAGTTATTGCAGAGGTGAGTGAAGAAAGTGTGGTACAAGTAGTCACGGATAATGCAGCAAATTATGTTACAGCAGGTAGGCTACTCATGCAAAGGCACCCCTCGATCTTTTGGACTCCTTGCTCGCGCAGTGGGTGACTTTTGGTACTACTGTGACATTCTTTTTCATGCGATGAGGTAATAATTAATATCATGTTTTTCTGATTTCTTCTATATTAAGAACTAAAAAAATTATGAATTTAGAATGTTATTGTAATTCTAAGAATCTAAATATGTTTCTTAATTATAAGATCTTTTTTTATATCTAAATTCTAAATTTTATTTTTTTGGCATTTTAGATTGCCCTATTGGCAAGCGCTAGTGGATGCAATCGCCGTTGCCGGTCGAGTGTTCAAAGCTCCCTCTATTGATGATTTAAGGGGGCCAATTTTGTTTGATAAAGTGGCTGATGTGAAACCAATCATTGGTGAGCAACGAGTTATTAGGAGGAGTAAGGGCTGCACTATCATGTCCGATGGATGGACAGATAGAAAAAATAGAACATTGCTGAATTTTTTGGTTTCTGCTTTAGGTGGGATTGTCTTCTTAAAGTCCATTGATGCTTCTGGAAGAATTAAAAATGCTGATTACTTATGTGACATTTTTGAAGAAGTTATTGCAGAGGTGGGTGAAGAAAGTGTAGTACAAGTAGTCACGGATAATGCAACAAATTCTGTTGCAGCAGGTAGGCTACTCATGCAAAGGCACCCCTCGATATTTTGGACTCCTTGTCAACACATTGCATCGATTTGATACTAGAGGATATTGGGAAAATGGAGTGGGTCATGCCAATTGTGGAGCAGGGTCGTAATATTTGTAAGGACATCTGCAACCATGCTTGGGTCCTCTCTTTAATGAGAGAGTTCACAGACAACAAGGAGCTCGTCCAACTTGGTGTAACCAGTTTTGCAACCTCCTTCATCACCTTGCAATCTTTGCTACAATCAAAAGCTTCGTAGAAGCGAATGTTTGTTACCGAGAAATGGAGCGAGTCTTCATATGCAAAGACCATTGGTGGGGTTGCTATTGTAGAGTGGGTAATTCGATGAGTCCCACTTTTGGGTGCCGACAAAGGAGATTGTAAATTTAAGTCATTTTAATTTGCTTGAATTCTCATTTTTTTGGTTTAAAAACGTTATGTAATTAAATTTTTTTATTTAATACTTAGAGTTATAATTCTAAATTACATTTTTTAATATTTGTTATAGGTCACCGAACCATTGGTTTCTCTCCTTTGTGTGGTTGATGGAGAAAAGCCCGCAATGGGCTATATCTATGAGGGCATGGACCAAGCCAAAGAGCAAATAAAAATTGTCTATGGTTTGGTCGAAGCTAAGTATATGCCCATTTGGGATATCATTGACCAACGGTGGATAAGACAACTTCATAGGCCACTTCATGCTTGTGCCTACTTTTTGAACCTAGCCTTCCAATTCCTTGAGAGCTTTAAAGCCGACGAGGAGGTTATGAGCGGCCTTTATACAGTCATAGAGGCCATGGAGACAAATGTGCAGACAAGGGTGAAGATTATGTTCGAGATTGAGATTTACAAACAAGCACTGGGAGATCTCTTTTCTCGAGATATTTGCAAGGCAGTTAGGACAACAATTAAGCCAGGTAAATTTTGAGTTGAATGATCAATATTTTCCATTTTTTTAATTGTTTTTTTCATATTTTTTGGTATTGAAGTCTAAGACATTTTAATACCTATGGTTACAGATGCATTGTTGGAAATTTTTTGCTGCAAAGGTTCCGAATCTTCAAATGATTGCTATTCGAGTGCTAAGCAAACCATGCAGTGCTTCTGGGTGTGAGTGCAATTGGAGTATGTTTGAGCACATACATTCTAAAAAGCGTAATAGGTTGTCAATGCAAAAGTTGAATGACCTTGTATTTGTGCATTACAACTTTCACCTCTGTCACAAGAAAATTATAGGGGATGAGGTAGACTTATCCCCCATTGAGCTAGAGGAGTATGATCCACAGTCAGAGTGGATCATAGAGGATGACAACTATGTGTTTACAGAGGAGGACCATGAATGGGTTGATTAGGTTGATCGTGAGGCAAAGCTTGTAGCGTTGGGAGAGGAGCGAGCTCGTACATCTAGGGATAAAGATGTGGTGGTAGATAAAGATACCACGAGGACGGGTACAATGGCTGCAGCTGCTTCTTTGATGTATAAAAAACGTCGTAGGCTCCAATGTGTTGGAGCTTGTGTTGAGAGGACGAGCGATGCATGCTCTTCTCAACCTTAGAAGTTAGATGTATTTTTTTATATTATGTTTTTGTTAATGCCATTGCCATGTATTTCTAAATCCATATTTTGTATGTAAAAACCAATTTGATGAATATAAAAATAACTATTTAATATTAGTTCTCAACTTTCAAATTTCAAGTTCAATTGTTCAACTGAAAACATTTAATATCACGTTATTTACTTAGCTCTTTGTGTATACATGTATATGTTAGATCTAATTAACTAGTTTTGAGTGTATTTTTAAGTGGATTTGATATGGAATGCATTTTAATAGTTTTTTCTCCTAAAATTCACTTTTTAATGATTTTTTAAAATTTGCTGAGTCTTACCGAGTCTTTGCTGAGTCTTTTTGCCGAGTTTGAGTCCGAGGCAAAAAAAAGCTTGTCGAGTCCAAGTCTCAACACTATGGTCCAAAACACGTCCAAGGCATTCGATCGCTGTCCAAATGTTGAAAAAATGCAGTTTTTTGTCTTATAAATTCAAACACGCCCCCTCGTTGGATTTACACAGCGTGGAGCATTGAGAGCGAATTGGAAGGAGAAAATTCCGCAAACACATTTATAGGTTAGTACATTTAAAAAAAATAAAAATAAAAATTTTCAAGCATGTAAATGAATTGTAATTTAATTATAAACATGTTTGATAAATATTCATGCATTCTGTTCAATTCTGTAATTGTTATTTACAATTTTTGCATAGTTTTTTATATTTTTTAAATAAAAATATTTTTTTACTCTTATGGTTTTTGTTTATCATAATAATTTGTTTATTATAAAGATTGTTCTATATGTTTTCAATATTTTGTCTGTGTTGTACAATCACAATGTATGCAATTGCATAAGCTCTAGGATTACCTCAAGATGTTTAAATTTACAAGTTTACGATGCAAAGGGATTTTTTAAAATGTTTTATTTTAATTTGTGTAAAACGTTTTTATTTTTTTATTTATTTTTAATGTTGTTTAGAATTTGTTTGCAGGTTTACCGTTAGCGAACAATAACTTCTGTTAGTGCATTGGGGTCAGATTCAATCAATGTTAGGCAATCGGCTCTCTTTAATACTTACATTGCTATTTGGAAATACGCTATGTTAGATTGTCCCAATTGACTACAATTTGTTCGTTTTGTTCGAAGAAGATTTTATGTGGCATCAATTGTTTCAAGTACCACCTTTCATGCATTCCTTGAGATGTCACGTCTTGTTCCAATGTAACAGAAAAGACAAAATGAAAGATTGTTGCAGAGTTTGCATTGCTGGATGAAAAGAAATTAGAGAGGGCAAGGATGCAAGCAACGATAACAACGACCATTGCTCCTATATCGGCAAAGGAACAAGAGGCAGCTATGACAAATTGTGGGCTCTACTTGTGGTTCATGCAAGCGCCTAGGCACATCAACTTCATTGAGTTCGAGTCAGGTACACAATTTTTTTGTCTGTAGAAATACATCTGGGGAACAACTTTTGCTACAAGGTACATGATGGAACAAGGAGGCGCATGCAGAAACAAATAGAGTGTGTGCAATTTTTTGGTACTTCAACAACCTTCCTTAGAACGTGACAAGGAGTCCGTACTGGGAATATTTTGTGACAACATTGACAGTTGTAGGGAAAGGGTACAAAGGACCCTCTCCAAGAGACTCAAGTGAGAGGTTTTTTTAGAATGCAATTGAAGATGCAAAGGTAATTGTGGAAGATCAAAAGAAGTGGCGAAGTTCGAGAGCACCATTATTTTTTGATGGATGGACTGATAGAAAGAACCACACCTTCATCAATTTTTTGGTTGCTCAAATGGTGAGCTGATTGTTTTGAAGTCCATTGACGCATCTAACAAGATAGAAAATGCAAAAAATTTGAGCTTGATAATCGAGCAGGTGGGCATCGAGAATGTTGTCTAAGTTATCACAGGCAATGCAACAACATATGTGGCCGCTAGGAGACGTCTCAAGGACAAACATCTATCACTCTTTTGGACTCTTTACGTGGCCCATTGCCTTGAGCTTCTTTTGGAGGACATAGACAAACTTGATTGGGTGCGATCGGTTGTAGAAGCAGCGAGACATCACAAAATATATAAACAATCACCCTTGGGTTCTCAATTTGATGAGAGAGCACACCAAGGGGAACGAACTTGTTCCAGTAAGTGTCACCAGGTTTGCAACGAACTTGCTTACGTTGCAAAGTATTTGTAGTTTATTGACTCCTTTGAAGCAAATGTTTGTGAGTCAAGCACGGATGAACTTATCATATTCAAATAAAACTGATGGAGTCAAGGTTGGAAAGACAATTTTTAATGAGACTTTGAAAAGAGAGCTACAAAGATCGTCAAGGCAACTTGAAATTTCAATTTAAATTTCAAGTCAATTCCCTTATTTTCAAATTTTTAAACTTAAAGTATTTATTTTATTTAAAAGTTTGTAACTTTGTAGGTGTCGAAGCCTTTGGTGAGAGTTTTGCGTATGGTGGATGGAGGGCAAAACCCAATGGATTACATTTATGAGGCCATGGATAGGGCCAAAGAGGCCATTCCAAAACTATTATAAGGGGAGTATGCCAAATTTGATCTTATTTAAGAGTTGATTGATTAGAGGTGGAATAATCAACTCCACTAACCTATCCATGTAGCGGGTTACTACCTTAACCCCAAGTTTTTCTACTTGGATGGCTTCATAGATACTAATGGGGAGGTTATGAAGGGGCTCTCAACATGCATTGAGAGTATGACACCTGACGTTGAGGTGAGGGGCCTCATTATTTTAGAGTTTTAGAACTACAAGCAGGTTAGGGGGAGGCTCTTTTTTTCACCATTAGCTATCCGAGGGAGAGATACGTAGTCATCAGGAAATAGAAAATGAAGTCTTTACTTGTACCTTCCAGTTACAAATTTACAATTATTAATTACTTACAAATTTTTGAATATCTTGTTTGCAGGATTGTGGTGGGAAGATTGGGGTGGAAATACCTCAAATATTCAAAGGCTAGCTCTCTGCATTTTATCTCAACCTTTTAGTGCTTCTGGATGTGAGTGACTAGAGTTTGTTTGATGCCATTCACATTAAGAAGCTCAACAAGTTGAGTCAACAACGCCTCAATGACTTAGTTTTTGTGCAATACAACCTTCGACTTCGCACAAAAAAGTTGGAGAACATATCACATGGGCCTATCAATTTAGATGAGATTGATCCCTATGGTGATTGGATTGCATAGGAGGAGGCCCCCATGTTCACATAAGACGAGATTGCTGATTTTGAGAGGCAAGCTATGGAGGTGCAGTTGCAGCAGAAGGAGAGATTGGATTGGAGGACATCCTTGAAGATGAGGCAGAGGTGGAGACACAGGGGCAGGCGCAATGTTCTAGGCAGAGCGAGGTGGGGCAGTTGAATGGGAGGACTAGACTTTCTCAGTCTCCCTTAGTTTTTCAGAGAGCAGGGAAGAGAAAATTATAGATTCATGTAATTTGTACTTATAGATTCTTGTATAAGTATCATTAGATCAATTTGTTGTTGACAACTTGACAATATCACAATTGTATTCCCATGATTAGCGATTTTGTACTTTATTTGTATTCAAATATAATAGAAACACTCTATTAATGTTTTACAGACTCATTTGATACATTTTGCAACTGTAATTTCTATAAAATTTATGCATTTTTTTTAAATTTAAGCATTTTTTTTAATTTGTCGATTATTCCCGGTTAATCGACAACACTTGTTGATTAATCACTGGTTAAAATAATTGCCTCCCTGTCGGGCACATGCTGGTTATGGTTATGTAAACTATGTTTGTAGGTATAAATGTTTATTATTAGTTGCAGTGGTCACTGTTTGTTGCGTGTTGATATTGACATAGTTTTCTTTTCCTCAACAGTTCTTCAATATTCCTATTTGATCCACGAACATTTATCATTTATGACTTATATTTCATGAATACTGATTCAGTTTGGTTAAATGGTTTTGGTTCCCATTGAAATACCATAAAACTAGAAAAAACCTTCAACCAAATGTCCCAACGGCATTGAGCTATCTTATGTCAAAGGAACTAGTGACCACCATATCACTTTACAGGAGATATTTCAGAAAACTAATATAGAATATCATGTAATTGCATGCATATCTCTGTATCTATCTATACTTGTGTGTTGATGTATACAGTAATGCTTATGAAAGACTCAATTAGATTGTGCATATAAATTTGTTTGCTTTGGTGGTCCCTATATTAGCTAGGATGGATTAGTAAGTTTTTTGTAGATTTTTATTTTCAAAGAAACATTCCGTACATTATTTAAACTCAGATCATCTGCCTGAATAACTATTAGTGTGCAGGTTTCTCCAAAAGCTTGCGGCCATACTCAGGGAAGGAAAGTAGTTTCTCGAGAGGAGGCTGTTGTGCGCATAAAAGCAGCTGTGGATGCTCGGAAAGAAAGCTCTTCAGATATAGTCATTGTAGCACGGACAGATGCTCGTCAAGCTGTTTCATTAGAGGAAGCATTGTGGAGGGTACAAGCGTTTGCTGATGCAGGGGCTGATGTACTTTTCATAGATGCATTATCTTCGAGAGAAGAGATGCAAGCTTTCTGTTATATTGCTCCTCAAGTTCCAAAAATGGTATGACTTTCTTCTCTGCATTCAGTGCAATTTCACCTTCCTTACAAAGCAAAGTACAGGTATCGTTTCTCTCAGCTGATTTTTTTGTATCATATCAGTCTTTTTTCTTATATCATCATAAAACAACTGAAGACCAGCCTATTCCACACCATTACTTTGTAGTTCTCAATAGATTCAGAGATGCAAACTGATAAGAATCTGCTACATGTTTTTTATTATTGTTATTCTTATCTTCTTTATTTCTTCTTTTGCTTCTTATACCAATTAATGACCCCAAAACTATTAAAAAGTAAAATACCGAACCAAACTGCTGCCTTTTAAAAAAAGTTACAACTCTTTTATCTTGATTTGCAAAAGCAGCTGCTTTTATCAGATATGTATATTCAGGAAACAATTTTCACGGGGAAGTGGTATGCCACAGATCTTTTAGATAGGCAAAGGTTTATATTCAGTGTTGTTCAGAGATGATCCATACTAAAGATGAGTGCACAGTAAAGAAAGGTGATAACTTGATACTCTTATGAGAGGATAATGGTACTTTTTGAATCTGTTTTCTATAGCTTTGAACTGGAAACTAGTAGTCGATTATAATAGCTATGATAAACTGCCTCTTAAGTGTCTTTAATAAGCTAGAAATTTTATTCTACGTTACAGTGCTGAAGGTCGATTTTTCAAATGAGTTACTAAGTTACTGGTTTGTTTTTGGTTTTGGTGCGGGTTCGAAGAACTGGGTTCACTGGTATGACAATTTTTCTTTTCTTTTCTTGGGTTCGTCCGTACAAAAAATATATAAAAAATTAAAAAATATAGAAATTCTAGTCTAATACATAGGGAATTAGTGACATTGTCATTAACCACATAGTATGCATAGTGATATTAAAAACAAAATATGAAAATAATGAATAATCACAAAATAGTAACCGAATACCAATGCCATGATAATCATTAAACATAAATATCAATAATTATCCTGTAATTAATTACATCAAATTTAAAAGTAAATAGTCATATTGCTCTTCATCGAGAGCATCAACATCAATATTATGTTGTGGTTCACTAGAACCACATGGACTAGCACTCCCGCCACTCCCGCTAACTAAGTTGTGTGCTGTTGAAGGAGTGTCAGTGTCAACTAATGAGACATGGGAAATGGAAGCATTCAAGTCAGTGACCTCCGGATCTACATCGCAATGCTTTGACATCCACCCCTCGTACTTTGGGTTCTTATGCGATAGAAGATGCAAATTGGAGTGTATTTAGATCAACTCCTCGACCTTTTTAGATGCGAGTTTGTTGCGCTTTTATGAGTGGATGAAGCTGTTTGTGCTCCAATTCCACTCACAAGAAGATGAACTTGCAACCTATATTCAAATTTATAAAAATAAAAAGTTAAAACTCAAGTCTTAAACGTAAATTTTTATTTTTTAAAACAAAAAGAAAGAGTAAAAAACTTAAAAAATAAAAAACTTACTTGTGACAAGACCTTGATTGCAAGACACTATAGGTTTGTTGATCCTTGGCCATGGAGATACGACCATATATGAGCATCCTTCTTGTATATGTCCTTTAGAGCTACAGTCCCATGACCTTGGGAGTTAATGAAATCCACAAAATCATTCGTTACCATGTTTTCTATCTCGGGATTTGGGAATATCCTAGAGAATGCCACTTTAAATCCTTAAGCCACTTCAACATCCCTATATGGCGGCACCCTCCTTGGCAAAGAAAGGATCTTCGTGCTTTAGAACCTAGGAGTTAATTCAAAGGCACGAATATGTAGCGGGGTGGTCATTTTGTTCCACCGCTCAATAAGTATTGAATGCACGTGTTTGAAAAACGTCTCCTCGGGATCTTGCTCTTTTGCATTAATGATGGCTTCATCTTCTCAATTATTGAGTTGATGCTCTCATATATTTCCCCCAAACATGGCTGATCCATGTCAGTGAAACAGATAATACTCATTATGAGCTCAGTGAAACTCAACAAATAATCTACATGGACCCACCAATCATCATCTAGGATCAAAATTTTCACTCTTTGGGCTTGTTCTTGCTTGAATCCCTCCATACACTCCACAAGTTGTTGATGACCATACAACTAAGTGCTTGTCGCACCTTCACAAATTATCTCAAGATGATTGTGTGAGAGGCGAATCTAGTCTCAACAACCTATTACAAAATTAAAATTAAAAGAATTAAATACTTGTGAAAATATTTAAATATACAAGTACTCGATAAAAAAACTAAAAAGGTTAAAATTTTAAAACAAAAATAAAATTACTAAAATAAAAATACCTTCAACAGCTCCAATGTCGAGAAGGATTTGAAAATGGTTTGAGAGAGGTGATGGTTGGTGACAAACATTTGAATCTCCTTAGCTTTGGCATACACTTGCTTGATCCACTCAATTTGCTTCCCCATTTTTTGCAGCTTGAGGTTGAGTGAGTGAACAACACAAAGTGTCCATACCTCGCCTCCACTATCATCACCCCAGCCTTGTAATTTTTTTCGTTATCCGTTATAACTTGAATAACATTTTGAGGTCCCACTGCTTCAATGGATTCGATGAGGATGTTGGCAATGAACTCAACATCCTTCACACACCCCTCACAATGAACGACCTTCAAAAACATTGCCCCTTTAGGGCACACTGGAACCATATTTATCAAAGACTGGTTTTTTGCATCTTTCCATCCATCAGAAAAGATGGACACCCTTGTTTCAACCCATGAATCTCTAATTGGATTCAAAGAATCTTCAACATGTTTTCTCTCCTTTGTCAATAAGGTGGTGCAGAGTTTCTCAAACCTTGGACCTTTGTAATTTTTGGGGGCCTTGTTGATCGCTCTTACCATTTCTTGTTAATGGTAATCGAACCACATTGAAAGACAATCCATTTGCATACACACATCGTGCAATATGTTGATCCGCGATCTCCCTGCTTTCATTTTGAAAAGAACTTTCCAATGGTCCTTTTGTTTTGTTTGAAATAGGAGAAACCTCTTTGTGCATGGAGGGTGATGCAAAAAATAGATGTCTTCCAATGGGTGAAATTGGAGAACCGCCAGGGGTAGTTGGGGAAGCTGGTGGTTTCCTTGATCCTTTGCCTTTCTTTGCTAGACGGTGACCTGATCTCATGGCATAGGCGGCATCTACGTCTTCTTGATCCTTGATGTATTCAAGGATTTTTGATTTTGGCACTGGACAATTATCCTTGTGCAACCTTTGATGCTGACACTAGGGATGTGACATAAGTTGGCTTTCACACGACAATATGAGCTTGTAAATTGACAATCATAAGTATTGCATTTCCAAACATAGGCCCCACCACCTAAAACTTGCTCTAAGAGAGCTTGCGAAGTAATGACAACGACAAGAATGGGTTAGAATTCAGGGAAAGGAACTAGTATGGGGACGGATGCAAGGCGAGCAAAGAAAGCCAAAGCTGAATTGGAGGTGGAGGCAAGTACATTCATCCTAACGAAAGATCCTCAGGGGATTGAAAAGAGATTAGCCAAAGATGTTCATCTAGAAGCGCAAAGAAGAGAAGAGCAAGGCAAGAAGAAGTCTCAACAAGAAGAAAGGGATAGAAAGGAGTTACATGAAAGGTAGATAATGGCCTGGGAGATGGAAACAAGGTCAGAAATTGCATTATTGCCTTATCTTGAGGGGCTTATTTCAGAAAAGGAGTTGAAGAGATTGATTGACTCCTATAGGATTGAAGACTTGGACCACATAGGGAAAGTACAAAACCCAGTTTTCAAAGGAGGCCAGTTTTCCCAAAAAGAATGGAGAAACGATGGGGGAATGGCTAGTGGTGACTAAATTCGTAAAATTATATGAACTCTAGTATTTTGATGCTAAGAAATTGCTGATGTTGTTATTGTTGCGAGCACATGAAGGAAGGTTATATATCAATGCAAGTGAATTAGGTTAACTCCCACACTCATGGCTAAGGTTACAAGATTTTAGGATGAGGGGGAAGATTTAGTGTTGGTGCTTGAGAATCAAGAGGCACACGAAGAAGCCACGAGGAGAATGAAGTAAAGGAGGGATAGCTGCATGGTGGCAGCCAAATCAATCCAGGACAGGGCAATTAGAGTGGTGGCAAAATTGCTTATGACAAAGTTCATGACAAAGAGGAGTTGGACTTTCACTACCACACTCCAAAATTTTTGTGTATGCGATTGGCACCTTGCGGGTAAGGTATAAGGTAGTCATTATGTTGTGTAAGAGCTGAATCTCATCAATTGATGAGGTGCACAAGGGGGTAGAGTTTCAGTATGGCGCATACTTGGTCATGATCCCTCTTCATGAATTTGAAGTTCCTAAGGAGAAGGGATTCACATCATTGGGCGTAGGGAATGTTACTGGCACAAGGAGGTTCTAAAGGCACAATTGCGAAGGGATGGTTACCGCATAATATACTTAATATTTCAGAATTCTAGGAGGATTTTCTACGGGGCTAAGACTCAATGCAAAGATTCACTGGTAAGGCAAATGAGTGCGATGGCGAGGGTTGCTACAAGAGGCATAACTGAACAAATTAGAACATAAGGTAGTGTAGGAAGAAGACCACAAGTTAAGCCAAGGCAAAGGGTGTCTATGTTGAGCTAAGGTACTCAACTTGTGGAATCTTGCAGACTAAGTGTAACTCAAGTTAGCCACATATCTATAGTAGATTTGGAGGTAGATGAAGCTCCAAGGGAACAATCTAAGGATGGCACGCAAGTGGATGCGATAGCCACAGAGAAGGAAGATGGCATGCAAAAGGATGTAGCAGCCATAAACATAGAAAGCGAAGAAGATACCACAAAGGAGGGTGAAATAAGCACACACAAGGAGGGCCATGTAGAGGTTATATCAAAAGAGTTAGAGGATTCCATAGGTGATGAGGAACCTATTTGTCATGTCCCCTTTTCAAAATCTTTTAATTAGGGAAATAATTATTAATAATATATTTTTTAAGTCATCCTAGTGTATTCATAATCAAAAGGGCCACTTAATTGTATTATTATTAATAAAGTAAGTCAAAATTAAAATAATTACGGGGCATTGCTTTTCTAAAAGCTTACTGGATGCTTTCTTCGACAAAATTGAAAATAAAACTATAAAGAGGGGTGTGAGGCTCATGTGAGATCATCTTTTGCCTACTATCAATTACACTTTTGCAAGTTTGAAAATCTGCGTGAGCTTTCAACGTCTGACGACGAAAACCCTCCGGTGGATAAGGAGACTTGAGGATGAAAACCCTCTAGTGGATAAGGAGACTTGAGGACGAAAACCCTCCAGTCTTGTGAGGTGGTTCCATTCAGGGACTACAATTGTGCTTTCAAATCAGGGTACTGTCATAATTTAGCATTGGGAGAATCATCAGGGAGATTTATCATATTTTCAGCGTCTTCCAAGGTTTGTGCTATAGGGTTTTTGACCAGCCGTACCATCTACGGCAACAACCATACATCCCTCCATTGCTGATGTTATCATTTTTAGTCTAAGTCAATTTGCTATACTGACATCAACCCCAAATAAGATTGGTACAATGACGCTACAACTATACTAGGGTTTCAGACCTACCGTTTCAGATTTTTGGACATCGCTGGCAACTAGGGCATCATTCTTCAGTCATCCGTATATCATCTCCAGCAAGTTGTACCTCACATTTAGTGATTTTCAGCTTGTGACATCATCATTTCCTAGTTTGGATGCCATTTCCAGCCAACCAATTCATCTGTATAGTCAATCATACAAGCACATGTTCTACCCTTGGGGTTCTGTTTGTAATGCCAAGTGGGCATAAATATATAGGGTTACAATTCTGAATTTTACATGCATAATTTCTGTTAGGGTTTCAATCAATATATTCTGTTATGTACTTTGCATTGCAATCTGATTTCAATAAAAATTCTGCTCTCTGTGGGCGTTCAACCACTTTGATTATTGCTATAAAATTCCAAGTTAAAAGAAATTTATCCTTAGTTTTCAGAATTCAGTGTTTATTTAGGATCTCAAATTTATTATTAAAAAGGGTTTGCTGACAAATCCCATAATTCGGTATTTCAATCCGAAGGGGCATTACAATGGTATCAGAGCATTGATTTTGCTGGAGTGCAAGGTTAGATTGAATTTTTAATGCAACATAATGGGAAATCAGAGAAAAAGATCTACATATCTAATTGAGGTTATCTTGGAGCGAATGAAGAGCCAAGATTTTAAGAACCAATTATTGAAGCAGTTTATTATTAGCTATGAAGATCTAACTTTATTTAGAAGATCATGAAAGAAAAATCCTATTCATGAGGCATGGTTAGAAGAGTAGTGTGACAAAAATGAGGTCCAACTTTTTGCCTTTGACGCATATGATAAAAAGTTTGACATCTACAAATCTTATAATCGTTGAAGAATTCTTGGAGATATACGAAGAAAATAGAATTAGAAGGTT
Source organism: Torreya grandis (assembly GCA_037957365.1). NCBI lineage: Eukaryota > Viridiplantae > Streptophyta > Pinopsida > Cupressales > Taxaceae > Torreya > Torreya grandis. The sequence goes on from JARHVA010001522.1 coordinate 3,030,507, forward strand.
GAAGAAGAAAGAGGGAAAGTTAAAACCTCAAAAGATTGCTAAGGAAGAAATCAGGGAGCAAGAAGAACAATCAAATTTAAAGCTACAAGGCATCATTGAGAAAGAACATGAGGGATCCAACATGTAGGGTGAGGGTAAAGATCCTTTGATAGTAGATGTTTTATTGACTTCTAATGATTGCACATATATCAATGAAGTTGTGGAGGAAAAGACATCACTAGCTAAATGCAAAGAGCCAAAGATGGAAATAGATGTGCCAATCCATGAGCTACCCAACAATCTTCCAAAAGGTGACTCATTGCCATATATGATTGAATTTCAGGATAGCCATGTTGATAAGCATGCAATTGAGGAGAATGTTGATCCTAACTTGAAAATTTTGAGTCACAAGGATGGAGGTGTTGATGATATCTCAACAATATTTAATTTGGCAAAGGAAGGTGAATACTTTGATTACAGCGTCAGGTATGTAAAGGATGGTCATATTTCAGATTTGTTGCTTCATACTATGCCATTACAAGATTTTTGTCATCATGGAAAGCATTTTAAAAATGGTGATAGGGCCAAGGATACAACTTGTAGTATAGGGCATATAGATTCTTTGATTCAAGTTCAAAATTGTTTTTACATATGCGATCTGGTTGATTTTTTGAGATACAAGAAGGATAAAGGCTTTGATGAGATCAATATTACTATTTCTAGTGAATTCTTCATCCCATGCATTTGGATAGAAAAGAAGTTCATGATGAATCGTATAGAGTATGTTGTGCATTCTAATGAAGTTGTGGAGGATCAATGCTCTCGATTCATAGATCGCTCCTTGGAGCCAAGTTCTACACTTGAAGACAAGGTTATAAATGATGGCCTAATGGGGATAATCACAATGGGACGCTTGATGCTGGATGATGGTAAGTAGAACAGGTATCATTTTGATGTTAAAGATTTTATGAGTAAGTATGGCATGGTGTTTTTGGAATCAAGCTACGTGCAGGGTTGCCACCCTTAGATGTGTGAAGGATAATTCACGAAGGATGAGATTCTACAAGATGGCTTCACCATTCCTTGCATCACGAAGGCACAAAAACTTGTCGGCACTTGGGGTAGACACAAGCTGTGCAATGACTCTTATGATATGGGTTTAGGTGAGATATCTTCTCATGATGATATATGGTCTACTTTGGATCAGCTTTGCATGGTGTTTGTTTTTGCACTCCCGAGATTGCCCTCGAGTAAAGAGTACCATCAAGAGTTGAGGAATTGTGTTGGATATATCCTTCCTATTGAGGAAGTTATAAGCACCACAAGAAGATCTCAAGGGGAAGTTCACAGAATACCAAAGCAGCACACCATAAGCATGGTGGAGTAATTCCAAACTTGTATATTTGTGCAAAGGATCACCAACAAGATGTGAAGGGAATGCGTGGTGATGGGATACTACCATCAAGTGATAGAAGAAACATACTCAGGGCAGCTATGAATCGAATTGCCACCATTGTCAGTGACCACATTATTTCAGGTGCACTCATACAAGTGGATATGCAATTTTGCAGCAGTTGTGCTAGTGTCATGTTGCTGGTTTTGATAATTTCAGATCATGAGCTGCTGTTATCAGTCATGAACAGCTGCAAGTTTGCACATTTTAAGGAGGTTTATGCTACTTTCATTAAAATATATTCGAGTTGAGATGCTTGATGGTGACAATCAATTTGACACAACAGAGGAAACATTAAAAGAAATGGCTAAGGCTCAAGGTCTCTAGAATCTATGGACACTGGTTGATAACGTTGCAAGGATACAACATTTATAAAATAAGGATGAGCACAATGGTTCATTGCTTGGTGCTAGTCTCTCCAATCTTGAGTATTCATACTATGCATATTTTTCTGAAATGTGTGATCTCTTATGTGCTATTTTTGCACGTACTATCAATATGACAGATCAGCAAATCTGTTTTTTTTTTACATAAAGGGACACGAAGTCCAGGTAGACATGTAAGTCTGATCGACAGTGATGATGACGAGGTTAATCAGCTGCACCTTGCATGAGAGTCATATGTATTTAGTTACCCTGGACTTGAAAAGGTTAAAGTCTCAACTACAATTATGGATGAGAGGTATTTGAATCTTGTCTATATACTTGAACTGGCTGGCACATCTGAAGGAAATTCTGGGAAGTCAAGAGCTGGGATAATATTGTAGATGCCTGATGATTCTGTGACATACAAAGTGATGGTTGGTTTAAGTACAACAGTGAAGGTGCTTGTGGAATTTCATGCTTTAATGTTAGGATTGAGAGCACCTTTGGATAGATGCTTATATCACATTGATGAAACAAAAAACTATCCAACAGGGCTAAACTCTATGTTTTAAACCAAATATAACAACATTTTGTGTTTTAAATGGTACCAGATCTACCAAAATGGTGAAACAGACTTCTATGCAAACCGGGCTAAATCATATGTTTTGACAATGTTTTAATAGTTGCGAACAGGACTAATTATATGTATTGATAACGTATCAAACACAAAAGTGACTGGACAGTATTCCTTCGCTCTAAGCACAACTTTGGAAAGACTGACTGCACGCAATTGGGAATACAACAGCTAAAGAATCGCTTGTTTCCATGTTTTGCATTGAAATGACTCAGCAGGATATAATTCCATACTTTGAAACGCCCAGCAGAAACATATACTTTGCAACGACCAGAATGGAAGTCTTCAAGGGAGAGGATTGGATCTTTGCGTATCAAAACAGTCGATTTCATTCAAAGAGAAGACTTCTATCTTTGCGATCAACAGCAACAACAAATGCCCATTACAATATATGATCTTAGGATCGATTTCCATCAAGAAGAATACATACTTTATTAAATTAGCCAGAAGATATACAATTGTGTTTGTCTGCGAATTGCAGATCCCTCTCCCCTTGCTTCATTCCTTCACCAAAACATATATATCCCCTGTTTCACCCGAAATCCTCATACAAAACCATATTTTTACCACTTAGATATTCGATCCTATATTAGGCTAAACAACAACATCCTCCCAAAAATGAATAAAACGGTACTTCTAACATTTAAAGATCGCCAAATATTTCACCCAATAGACTTAAAATCCACAGAGGTAAGATATTGGTTTTTATTTGTAAATAGACAAATTTGAAAACTTTGAAAATAAAGAAATGGAGGGAAACTAATTTAACTAAGAACATGTCAAATAAATTCCAAGCACGAAGATGCTCCTGCATCACACATTCAAGATTCAGGGCAATTTACATTTATCAATGGATTGCAAGAGCACTTATTTGATAAAGATGTCATGGATTTAGTAAAAGAAGCAAATGCACTTATGAAAACATTCAAATTATTCTTGATCAAATATGAAGCAATCGCTTGTATTGCTGCGTCACTTTTGACCAATAATGTTGTTGGTCTCCCATATGGATGTTTGGAGAAGGTTTCAAGGGTAGCCAAAGTTATGCAGTCAAAGGAACATACTGCATCACACGAGGAATTTAGAACTTGGAATTGCAAGTTCCCAAGGATGATTTGGGATCTAGGTATTACAAAGATGGCCAGTTCGAGAAAATCAGATCAATTGAGCTTGCAATTGCTTGAGGACAATAAATTTTTGGAAGGGTGGACTGTCATGTCCCCCTTTTGAAATATTTTAATTAGGTAAATAATTAATAATCATATTTTTTTTGAGTTATTCTAATCTATTCATAATCAAAAGGGACACTTAATTGTATTATTATTATTATTAATAAAGTCAAATTTAAAATAAAAAAGGGGCATTGCTTTTCTAAAAGTTTATTAGATGCTTTCTTGGGCAAAAGTGAAAATAAAACTATAAAGAAGGGTGTTGGGTTCATGGGAGATCATCTTTTGCTTGTTATCAATTACACTTTTGCAAGCTTGAGCATATGCTTCAGCTTTCAGCCTCTGAGGATGAAACCTTCTAGTGGATAAGGAGACTTGAGGATGAAAACCCTCGTCTTGTGAGGTCTTTCCATTCAAGAACTACAATTGTGCTTTCAAATCAGGTTACCGTCAGATTCAGCATTAGGAGAATCATTAGGTAGGTTTATCATATTTTCAGCTCCTTCCAAGGTTCGTACTAGGGTTTTTGATGAGCCGTACCAGCTAGGGCAACAACCATACATCCCTCCATTGCTGACGTTATCATTTTTGGCCCTAAATTAATTCGCTATAGTGATATCAGCCCTAAATAAGATCGCTATAGTGATGCCATAGTTGTACTAGGGTTTTAGACCTATCATTTCAGACTTTTGGACATTGTTGGCAGCCAGGGCATCATTCTTCAGCCATCCATACATCATCTCCAACTAGTCGTACCACTTGTTCGGTCATTTTCAGCTTGTGATGCCATCATCAGTGAGCTTGGATGCCATTTCTAGCCAACCAATTCATTTGTATGGTCAGTCGTACAAGCACAGGTTCCACCCTTAGGGTTTGCTGTTTGTAAATGCCAAGTGGGCATAACATCTAGGGTTACAATTCTGAATTTTGCATGCATAATTTTGGATAGGGTTTCAATGAATATATTCTATTATGTACTTTGCATTGCAATCCGATTTCAATAAAAATTCTGCTCTTCGTGGGCATTCAACGACTTCAATTATTTCTATAAAATTCCAAGTTAAAAGGGATTTTATCCTTAATTTTCAGAATTTAGGGTTATTCAGGATCTCATAATTATTCTTAAAAAGGGTTTTCTAACAAATTCCATAATTCGATATTTCTACTGGAAGGGGACATTACACTTTTGGAGATGATGCGGAGGCCGAAGGAGTTGAGAAAGAAAAGGAAGAAGATGATATAAATCTTGGAGGCATAATTTAGAGAATACAAGAGAGCAAGAGTTGTGAGATAGGAGGGAGCTTTGAAGAAGTTTTGTGGATGGCCCATGGAGAATTAACAAAGGAAACATCTAACAAAAGTGTTGCTAGATTAGGTAGATGATCTGAAACTTGAGGTTCTTGGTGGAAGCCTAGTCAACACAAACCAAGAAGAAGGGGATACAATTCAAAGAAGAGATGTTGCTCAACAGATCTGGATGGGAGATCTGAGAGGAATGACCAGGGGCCAATTGATGGTCATGACAGTGAAAGGAGCATTGGAACTTTCAACGAGATGTGTAGAAGTTGATAAGAGGGAAGCCGAAGCATGGGCTGAATGTACTAAAAAGGATATTGAGGTAGGAGAGGCCAACGTGGAACTCCTCACTTTGAAAAAAAGGAATGCCAAAATAGTGTGGAAAATAAAATGAAAAAGGACCCCAAGTATGGGAGGGCGCAAACGTGGAGGGATTGGCATCAATCGAGAAGCTAAATATAGCTAGAGGGCGTTTGCTGGAAGAAAAGTTCGCTAAACAACTATGTGAAGAAAAGCTCAAAGAGAATAAGTTGACATAAGCAAGTGGGACTTGGAAAAGTATAATGGAATAAGTCGCAATGGAGCTTGACTTGTTGTAGGCAGAAGCCTGGGAAGCCTCATAAATGCATGATCGCCTCTGGGGAGTGGATGAGTTCATCAACGAGCACATCAAGGCTAAAGAGAATGCTTGTCAGGAAGCAGACGCACGCGTTGATAAGGAAACAAATGGACTCAAGAAGATTCATTTGATAAGGGAATCATGACATCTGAAGAACCAATTGGACGAAAAGTGTGTAGAACTAAGGGAGAAATGTGAAGACTTGTAGATAAGGCTGTATTGGAGGAAATAGTTGCATAAGAGAATTATAAAAAGTGTGACTTGGTGTAGAAAAGCTTGTCAGAAAAATCACTTGAGACTAAGGATATGGAAGTCATAGAGGACCTAAGTTAAAAGATGCAAGAGTTGAAGTTGCTAGGGATCACAACTCGAGACCAGTGGGAGTCTTTCACGGATGAGCTACAAGAAAAGGTAGCCGATATATTGAAGAGATCAATCACAGAGGTGTTGTGAATGTATGAAGAAATCTTATTTGAGGACAAACAAGAATTTTAGTATGGGGAAATGTTGACCCTGGGAAAAGGCTCTAAGTCCTTTCTCATGTAGTGGCCCAAAAAATACAAGCCACATAGGTGAGATCTGCGAAACCTATAGACTTGGTTATGCGTGTAGGACACAAGTACGGATTTTGTGCAAAGGTGAAGCAAGCCTTAGGTAGATGGATTGTGGATATGTCGGTGAAGGTAGATCACCAGGGTTGAGGGTAGCAAATCAACGGTGCACAAGAAGACACACGTCCTCAACCAATGCAAAGTTGTAGATGGCATGGGGTTAAGGTGAACAAGGAAGCACACGGGGGAAGCGTCTAGATACTTGGAGTGCATGATAGCTTGGCACCAACCAAACATCCTCCAAGGTATCCAAAGATATTAACATGGGGGAAGCTTCTAGATACTTGGAGTGCGTGATAGCTCGGCACCAACCAGACATCCTCCAAGGTATCCAAAAGATATTAAAGAATATGCTTTTGCCAAGTGAGAAGGCCAAGGGGTTCCAAGAATACTATAAATAACCCCCTTGGGCTTTTTATTTGACAGAGAGTATAAGGGGTAAGGATGATGTAGTGAAGGACTCAAAGTTAGTCTCTTTTAGATTCATGGAGCCTTAGGCTTCACGCACTAGTTTGGCGCGTAAGTAGCTTTAACTTTTTATTCCTTATGTTTTGTACATTCATTGTGTGTATATTCATCGTGTAATTTGTTATAAGGTTTGGTTAAGTGGTCAATGAAGTAAGATATTAGTATGGTGATTGTTTGGATGGATGGTCTTTTGGCATTGATTGATTGTTTGCGATTATTGAAGAGTTAGTGTTTTATCTAGTCTTATTGCAGTGTATGATCTTTGCCATCATTTATCTTTCTCATCAGGAGGTTCTTGGTGATCTCGCGCTTGCACTTCGGGTGAGACCTCTACGCACTAGTGTGGAGTTGAATATGCCAGTGCAAGTGGTGAATTACTCTATATGTTGTCAGCAAGAGCTGAGTCTTAGTGCAAGGAATCCTTGAGCTCTTATTCTTCTTCATAGAGAAGGAACAAAGGGGAATATTTACGGTAATAGTTAGCAAATCAAACTCCAAATTTTTAAGGTGGTTGTCTTTTGAAGCTATATGAAAGCATATTTCTGGTTCCTGTTTTCTCTTTCTTATTACAGATGAAAGCTACGCAAAACAGTTATTTGTAGTTTCTTAGAAAGCAAGTGGAAATTTTTTTGCTGCTACCAAGCAAGTTATTTCAGTTATTAGAGACTTGCTAAAGTCGAGGAAAAGTTGTTAATAGACTAAAAAAACAGAAGAATGAGGGCAGATTTATTGTTTTAGTGAGACTGATTAGTGTGTTAGATCTGCAAATGTGTTTATATGGAATTCAGTTTTGTCACCAATCTCATTATAAAATCATTTTGCAATCATCATAATCATAGTTGCCTTCATAACCTGCAATTATTTCATAGTCATTAGTTAATTCCCAAATTGCTTCACTAGGGGTCAGTAGCAAAAGTAATGTGATCCAAATGCCTTGCATCCTCATCAATAGGAGTCAGGATTTCGTTCCTTACAGAACTTCCTCATATCCTTATTACTATCATTATTGTCCCTACCATTGACAATGCCAAAATTACTCAAAGGACTGAGAGAAGACTAATAAGCGATGCACTTTTTTTTCTTTTGGCTAGTGTATCAGAGCTGATGGAGAATCCTGTGTATCTCTGAAGAGGGACTGATATTGACCTTGAAAGTTGTAGTCCACTGGGCATACAGAGATGTTTTTGGTTCCGTTTTACATAATTTACAAGTTTCCTATTGCCTTTGACTTTTTAGGAAGTTGATGATGGATCTAAAGTCACTGCATTCATGAATTGATTATAGAAGGCTCTTGACATGAACAACACAAGGGAATAGAAGACAATTATGCATTTTTCAATGTATCTCTAGAAAGTTACTGTATTGATCGAGTATTGACCGAGATAAATGTGACATCCCCAGGCTAATACTTGGAATACTTGTGAAAGTACTCAGCATACTCTGTTCTTGCGTGAAAACTGTTTTTTGTGTTCTTCTAATACTCTCAAGTTTGTTGAGTCTGAGTATGCTGATTATTCTACGTATATGAGTTACCCGTCTAACATTATAATTATATCTTTCTTTTATACCCGCAGTGTTCATGCATCTAGTTCAGCTATTATATCAATCAAATGAGGCATTACCTCTACTATACATGAGTAGGGTAGTCTGCATTTTAGAATAATCTAGAGATGCACTGGGCATTGCATGGTTGTCTTCTTTTCCCTTGTGTCGTTCAGGTCAAGAGACTTCTCTAATCATTTCATGAAGGACTTTCTATAAATAATTCTATTTCTCATGAAATTAACTCATTTTTATGTTAAATATTCAATGTGGTACATAAGATATCATTTTGTGATTGTACATAACAACAAATAATCAATCTGGCTTTAGTTTATTTTGTTTATTTTATTTGGTTTCATTGAGTTCATACCTAGGTCTGTAAGCATATTGGCGATAGAAGTATCTTTTAAAACCCAAATATAACTTGTTAGCATATCACCACTAACAAATTGTCCTATTTTACTTCAATCTTGTGCCTATTAATTACACATTTTTTGGTGTTCTATATCAACCTTTATCTAGGAATTATCCTTTGATGTGTCCTTCACTAGGTTTTACTCGGATGAGAACAATCCTACTGAATTGTGTTGGAGTTTGATTCCTTTACCAGTTTTCCAACATGTTCTTTGTTCTATTATTGAACATTCAGTTTTGGGTCTTACCAGTGTACAGCTGGGGGTACAAGTTGTTACGGATATGCAAATTTTCAAAGACAGGGTAGGGGAATACATCAAAATATAATATTAATATTAATATATATATGTGTATATATATATATATATATATATATATATAGAGAGAGAGAGAGAGAGAGAGAGAGAGAGAGAGAATTCAACCCGAGGAATGGTATAATTCTCAGGGTCTTCTAAATAAGTCTCTTATCCTTTGATCACTTCAAGACCGAAACCATTTTTAAATTGATCAAAGAACAAAGTTATATCTTCATCAAGACTGGGACCACGCTCGTTTACATGGCATTCAAACGGCCATCTAGGGAGATACACAGAATTGACGACTCCCATATGACAGATGTAAAACCTTCTTTTTTGTCTTTGGTGTCCACCATGTTGAAACAAAATATCGAATGGTGATATCCACTGCTCTGTGATTGACTGGTTTCAATCCATATAGGAGCATCTTCCAGTTTCATGGCTTTGCAATATAAATCTCATTTTCACCTCTAAGCTTAAAATCACAAGCATTTCTGATGATATTTCTGGTTTGCTCGAAATGTCTATTTAGCCATCTATTTGCGTAATAACTTTCAATAAATTATATCTTTAATATTATCTGGAAGGTCTTCCCATGGTGTTTGTGGAGAGCTGGAACTAGCCTCATGCATCATGTGGACACTGAATTCTCTTGTCAATGCATCAGCCAGATTGTTGTCCTTAACTTTTACCCATTGGATTGTGAATACAAAGCCGCTCAACTCTGCCTGCCATCTGGATACTCTTCCTTGAGCTAAACCTTTACTGATCTTTTTCTTCATCAGTGTTTTGATGGCTTGACTATCTGTCCTAACTATAAACCCTTCTGGCTGTAAGAAAATCTTAAAATTTTCTCTCTATATATATTTATACTTTTAATATTTTGGTGCATTCCCCTACTCTATTTTTGGAAATTTGTGTATCCATAACCACATTAAAAAATAATAATATTTCAAGGTTCATAAACTGATTTTAAAAAATTTACTATCTACATAAACCTTTAATAATACATTCTGATATTGAAGTAAAATACATACCCATTAAAACTGAAATTATATTAATTACAAAGATATCAGTGTCAGCGCAGCATGAAGTTTATACTGATATGCCAAGGAATTGACAGTGAGAAAACAAAGATTATGTACAGATGATAAAGATTCATTCATCATGTCTGGGTCCGGCTCCCTCATTGGCAGAATATTCATCAATTGTATTTTCATGTTATTTGTTGTTGCTTGACTTCTGTGTCTACTCTACTCTAACTTGCAGAATATTACCTTTTCCATCGTTTGACTATGTGACCGACCTTCTTCAATTTTGTGTGCTGCTTTCTATCATTTGCAACTTCAGTATTTTAAATTGTGTTGGCAATACATTGAATTGTGCCTCAGGTTGTCATAACTACTGCTTATTCTTATTCTCTTTTTGAATTTCCGAGAACAAGGTTGGGTATTAGCTTTGAGAAAACATTGATTATAAAATCTGAGAAAACTTGTTGCCTTTTCTAATTTTCACTAGAGAGCACAAAAGTAAGAGGTATATGCCATATACTGTTCTCTCAAATATATCCGCATATAATGCAATGATTTGCTTCCTAGGTATTCCTTAAAGATGGATTTACAATGCTAAACTTAAGCAGTTTGATTTATTGCTGACCAGGGTTAATTAATGACACAATTTTGCAATCAGGAGACCATCAAGGATATCAGGGTTCTGATTTGATATAAAATTTTTTATGCATATTTCTTAGTCTCAACATTTTACAAATAAAAAATTATTTTCATCATGTGGTGTGCTTGAGTATTTCCATTCGTTTTTCAATTGGATGTCTCGTACATGTCGGGATTCGTCGCCTCGAGATGCTTGGAGACGCTGGAAATATTACAAAAACGAAACACAAAGAAACCAAGCAAGAACACAAAAGAACTTGGAAGAGAGAAATAATACTTGGATATATTATTGAGAGAGCAACAGTCTCTTTATAAGAAAGCGACAACATAAACCCTAATATTTGGGTGACACAAACCTTAAATCTAAAATGACTTAAGTGAACATTAAGTCATGTTCACATTAAAAAGCAAACTAAAGTCATAAAGTGACTTTATTACTAAGTCCATCACTAAGAGTAGTATAACCATTATAACTTATGTTACAAACTCTAAGAGTAGTATAACCATTAGAACTTATGTTACAAACTCTAATATCCTCCCATAATGGCCATTTTAGAAAACACACCAAGTTTATCTCTAAATTTTACAAATTTATCTGGGCCAAGAGACTTGGTGAGAATGTTTGCAGTTTGGTCATGGGTTGGATGATATTTTAGCTCAATTTTTCCATCCTCTACCAGCTGTTGAATGAAGTGACAATGTACGTCAACATGTTTTGTTCGATTATGAAAGATGAGATTCTTTGCCAGCTTGAGAACTCTTTGGTTATCATAGAAAAGTACCGTGGGCTCAGTCTAACGAACTTGTAGATTTGCCGGCATTTTTCTAAGCCAAACCGCTTCACATGCCCCTTTTACTATTGCTATATATTTTGCTTCTGTAGAGGAAAGTGAAACTGCATGTTGATTTTCGCTGATCCAAGAAACTGCTTCTGTTCCAAGGCTGAACACATAACTTGATGTAGATTTCATATCATCCACGGATTTTGCTTACTTTGAGTCAGAATATCCTCACAACTGAATCCCCTTATTTTTACTGTATAGAATGGCAAAGTATGATGTTCCCTTCACATATCTTAGCACCCTCTTTGCTGCTGTTCAATGTTTTGCTTTTGGAGCTGCCAAAAATCTGGAGATATTGATGATTGCAGAGCTCAAGTCAGGTCTAGTGGCTATAAGATAGATCCAGCTGCCCACTAGTTACCTGTAGACTGACTCATTGAGTGTTTTTGAATCGCTCTTGGCAGAAAGTTCAGCGCTTTCTCCATGAGTGTAGATGAGATTTTGCAATCTGCCATCCTGACCCTGTATAACAAACTTTTTGGATATATTGTTTGTGAAACAAAAATATGTTTGTCAATTTGTCAAACTTTGACACCCACGTGTAGGAGGCCCAGATCTATCATGTCAGAAGTGGAATGTAATTTTAATTTTACCTTTTTAATGGCTTTGACCTCACTACTTGTGATGATGATGTCAACTACATATACCACTACAATCGCCACATCATCCCTCTCGCTTTCAACGTAGAGATTGGGCTTAGGACTTTTTCTGAATCCCCTTTCCTCCAAGTATCCATCAATTTTGGTGTACCAAATCTTGGGAGTCTGTTTTAGGTCATAGAGGGATTTGTTTAGTCTACATACTGGATGTTCTTTCCTTGTTACTTGAAATATTTGTGGTTGGTACATATTTACCTCCTCCTTGAGATCTCCAAACCGAACACACAAAGAAAGCAATCAAGAACATGAGAGAACTTGAAAGAGAGAAATACTTCTTGGATATATTATTGAGAGAGCAACCTTCTCTTTATAGCAAAGCAACAACATAAACCCTAATGCTTGGGTGACACAAACCCTAAATCTAAAATGACGTAAATGAACATCAAGTCATGTTTATATTATTTGATAAAGCAAACTAAAGTCATAAAGTGACTTTATTACTAAGGCTATTTCTAAGACTAGTGTGACTATTATAACCTTGTTACAAACTCTAACAGGAAACAACCTATGGTGTCTCGAGTTGTGTCTAGCCTATCTTCCATCTTGGAGTGAAATGTCCCTAGTTTAGAAAATTGAACAAAAAATGGGATTATAAGCAAAATTTAATCCAGCTGTACCTTTATTTTCCTTCGTCAAATCTGATCTGAGCTGAACCTTACTTCCAAACCTTGATGCCACAAGGAACAAGGCAGAAAATATGCAAACACACTCAAATGACTCCTAAACCAAAAACTAGGGTTTTAATATAATTTCTTCTGCTTGGCGAATTACCGTGGACAGTGACCCAAGGCATTTAACTCTTCCACAAGATAGAAATATTCTTCACATAAAATCGTTCCACTCAGAAAATTTAATTAAATATTTCTGATTGGGTTTTACACTTTTTAATCTTCAAAACCCTTGTAGAAAATTGCTAAAGTGCAGCATAAAATTAAATAAAAATAAAAACCTGAATTTAAGACCAAGGATTCCTCTTGCAAGTCTCCAAAAGGGTTCGCTACACCTTCATAGGGGTTTACTCCACTCTTGGGCAATTCGCTGCTGTCCTAAACCTCAGAAAATCACAAAAACCAGCGATCTCACTTGATAAAATTAGCTTGAAAGATTGATAATTTTCCTCTTCAAGGTGGTGTTGCAAAACACCGTTTTAGATAGTACTGCATTGCTCGAAGGGTGACATTCTCCAAGCAACCACACTGGAAGTCAAGCTTGACATACTTGATTGCTCCACATGATATCAAAATATGCATAATGATTATGAGAGCTCTCCTTTCCTTTTTGTATGCTTCTTTCAATTGGCACCCAATTTAGAATAGAAGAGTCCACTTTAATTTTTAACTTTTAAAAATTACCACAAGATGCTTTAAAGGAACGCTTTTCCCTTAAGAGAAAAAGTGCCTTTTCTTTCATCAAAAAGAACTCATGAAGAACAAATGTTCCCTTTGGACTCCTTGAATCTTTAGCCTTTGGGAACAAAGAGGCTAAAAGTCTCATCCAAACTTTAGTTCAAAAAGGGGGACATTACAGTCCTCCCTTCCCAAGATTGCTTGCCCACAAGCAATTGTAGATTTGGGTGTTGAAGGATAGATGCCCCCTCCCAAGTTGCATCCTCACGAGGCAAATCTTTTTATTGTACCAAATATTCTGTGATAGTGCGGTTCCATAGCCTCCTTTCACGCACCTCTAGAATAGTATCAGGGACCAAAATTAATTTACCTTCATCATCAAGAGGTGGCAAATCATTAGAAGGTATGATTTGTCTTCCAAGGGCTTCCTTAAGGCATGATACATGAAACACATTGTGGATTCTTCTTCCTTCGGGTAAATCCAACTCATAAGCCACTTCACCTACCTTTCTTATAGTTTTGTATGGCCCATAGAAATGTAGCTTCAACTTTTCTGCTCCACTTAGCTTGAGGGATGATTGTCTATAAGTCTGAAATCTCAAATAAATCATGTCTCCTACCTCAAATTGCCTTTCCTTTCTATGCTGGTCCGCATAGAGTTTTTGTTGATTTTGGCCTTGCTGCAAATTCCTTTTGAGTGGATCTAAAATTTATGCTCTTTGTTGAACCCAATACACCACACCTGGCACTCTACCATCCTCCAAAACAAGATAACAAAATGATAAAGCTTCATAACCATACAAAGATTTAGAAGGGGACATACCACTAGACATATGATGGGAAGTATTATAACAAAATTCTGCCATATGCGCCCACTTGTTCCAACCTATTTGCTGCCCTGAAACATAGTTTCTCAAGTATCATTCCACCCATTTATTGACAATTTGCGTTTGCCCATCCGTTTGGGGATGATAGCTGGTACTAGGAAGCAATTCTGTACCTGTTAACCTGAAAAGCTCTTGCCAAAAGTGACTCATAAACCTGCTGCCCTTATCGTTTATGATGTTTTTGGGTAGCCCATGCAATCTGAATATTTTCTTAAAAAAAACTTTCGCTATATGAGGAGCATTATACTTGGCCAGAAGTGCCATGAAATGAGCGTACTTGGTCAATCTATCCACAACAACAAAAATTCTACACTTACCTTGTGACATAGGCAATCCCGTGATGAAGTCCATAGATATGCTTTTCCATTTTTTGTGGGGAATAGGAAGGGGCTGCAATAGTCCAGCTGAAAAAGTAGTCATTACTTTATTCTTTTGGCATACCACACATTCCCTAACATGATCATATACATCTTTCTTCAAACCTTTCCAAACAAATCGTTCTCTTACCTTTTTGAAAGTCTTGAAATAACCTTGACAACCCCCCATGGTATCATCATGAGCAACCCATATAATTTGATGTTTAAGCTTGGATAAAGGGGTCAAAAAATTCTGCCCTTGTAGAGAATCAACTCTTCATGCACCTTGTACCCATTGTCAATCACCTTACCTTCAAAAATTTCGGTAGCCCTTTTGTCCTTGGCATATTCTGCTATAATTACAGCCTTCCAATTAGCTGTTAACTCACTCAAAGAACATAAATATGGCTTCCTTGACAAGGCATCAGCACCTTATTATTTTTACCTTTCACATACTCAATATTGAAATCATATGATTGTAGTTTACTCACCCATTTCTGTTGTCTATCATTTAAATCTGTTTGTGTGAGAAATTTTTTGAGGCTATTGTGACCCGTTTTTGCTATAAATCTTCCACAAATTAGATATTGGTGGAATTTGGTGAAGGCATGCATGATAGCCAACATCTCTGTCATAAATTGAAAAATTTCTTTCTCCTTCCTTGAGCTTCATACTTTCGAAATCAATGGGATGTCCTTTTTGCATTAGGACAGCCCCTATCCCTTCTCCGAAAGCATCACATTCCAATGTGAAGGGAGTGGAAAAATCTGGAACAGCTGGCACGTGACAAGAGCTCATCACAATCTTGAGTCTCTCAAAAGTTTCCAAAGCTGTTTTAGACCACACAAAAGCACCTTTTCTTGTTAAACTTGTAAGAGGAGCAGCAATTTGAGAGAAGCCTTTGACAAACCTTCGATAATAACTACAAAGACCAAGGAAACCTCTTAAATGAGAGATAGAGGTGGGAGGAGGCCAATCAAGAATGGCTTGAATGTTTTGTTGATCTACTTGAAACCCTTGAGCATTGATCACATGTTTCAAATACAGAATTTCAGAAGTAGCAAACTCACATTTAGATATTTTTGCAAAGAGTGTTTGTTGTTCTAACATGCCTAGAACAATGTCTAAATGATGCAAATGCTCCTCCCATGTCTTGCTATAAACCAAGATATCATCAAAGAACACAAGCACAAATTTCCTTAAATGTTGCTTGAAGATGAAATTCATGCATGATTGGAAAGTAGTAGGGGCGTTAGTAAGACCAAAAGGTATGACTAGAAACTCATAATGCCCATAGTGACAATGAAAGGCTGTTTTTTACACATCCTCCCTCATATGAATTTGGTGATAACTGGTTTTCAAGTTAATCTTAGAGAAATAAACTGCCCCATGTAACTCATCAATGAGTTCATCAATCCTTGGTTTAAGAAACCAGTTCTTGATGGTTTTTTTGTTCAACAACCTATAATCTATACACATCCTCATGGTCCCATCTTTCTTCTTCTCAAGTACAACCGAAGAAACAAAGGGGCTAGAGCTTGGTCTTACATGTCCCATTTCGAGCAACTCTTGGATGGCTTTTTCAATCTCTTCTTTGTAGATCCGAAGACGACGGTAGGGAGTTGTGATAACTGCTTTAGTCCCTTCTTCCAATTCTATCATATGCTCAAAGCCTCTGTTTGGGGGTAGCCCATGTGGAATATCACCAAACACTTTCCTTGTGTTTGTTAATTATGACTTGTACATGCTTGTGAAGTAAGGGGGAATTAAGATCAGACTTTGTGTCATGCATAAACAATTCTGCTGCCTATACAACCTGCCCCTTATTAAAAGTTTGCTCCATTCTTTTTGAGGTTACCATCATAAGTGTTCCCTTGATCAATCCATGAAGCACGGTTTCCTTATGGGCTGTCATAAACTTCAGTTTAGGTTCCTGCAAATTACATGTGTATTCTCTAAGGGTTTGGAACCATGGAGCCCCAAACACCACCTCAATCTCTCCATAGTCTATTATATGAAATTCTCCTTCAAAAGTGTATTCTCCCATGGTGATTTTTAAGCCGATAGTGGGATTTACTTATCAAAGAAGAACCATCTCCCACTGTCACCTTAAATCCATCATTGTCTTTGGTGGGCAGCCTATGCCTAGTGACCACTTTGGCATCTATGAAGTTATATGTTGCCCCTTGATCTAAAGACACGATTATCTTCTTGCCTTTGGTGGTTCCTTTAACATGGAAGCATGATGTTTTGATGTGTTGGATAATGTAGCAACCATTTTTTTGTCATAGCTTGTTGACTGTCCTCTTTCTGCCCCTATGATTCATGTTTTTCTGAACCTTCCCTTTGCTGCCTTCTTATTGACCCTTCCGTGCTACTTGCCCCAAGCTGTTCTGACTTTTTGGAATGAATTTCCATTTGTTTCTTCATGGCTGTAAGCTCACCAAGGTCTGATTTTTTGTGATCAACCAGCTGTAGGTGTGGCTGTTCCTGTGATGAGCTGAATTTGTTATTTCTTCCTTGTTCTGGTGGTCGATCTTCCCCTTGTGGTGAACCCTTGGGGGGGCCCTCAAGCGATTTGGTATCAAGTGGTTCTTTTACCTTACCAAACTCATCAATGATATTTTTGAAGAAATCTTCAAGGGTTCCCATATCACCTTGCCCTAACGATTCTCTTTTCTGCTGCCACCAAGTCCAAGCGGTTCCATCCAAGTGTCTAATGACAAAAGTGAGGGCCTCTTTCCTATCTCTCGACCTCACATTTAGATGCTTACTTTGTTCACCCATTCTCTTATCGGAACACACGGATCACCATCGAAGGTTAGAAAGACTATCTCTCCAAATCCATCTTTTGTAGCTATGTGCCCTTTACCATACCTTGATCTCAACCAATCCTCGAAACTCCTTTCCCTCCTGTACTCTGGTGCAACTATCAAATACTCATCATAGTCTTCTCCCATAGTCCATCGAATCAAAGGCAATTTCTTCCTTGTGAAAGACTGAACAACCCTTCTTTGATTCATATCACTGTTATCTGAAAACCTTGAATCCCACATATGGCCAAGATATGGCTCTGATACCACTAAAATGTCCCTAGTTTAGAAAATTGAACAAAAAATGGGATTATAAGCAAAATTTAATCCAGCTGTACCTTTATTTTCCTTCGTCAAATCTGATCTGAGCTGAACCTTACTTCCAAACCTTGATGCCACAAGGAACAAGGCAGAAAATATGCAAACACACTCAAATGACTCCTAAACCAAAAACTAGGGTTTTAATATAATTTCTTCTGCTTGGCGAATTACCGTGGACAGTGACCCAAGGCATTTAACTCTTCCACAAGATAGAAATATTCTTCACATAAAATCGTTCCACTCAGAAAATTTAATTAAATATTTCTGATTGGGTTTTACACTTTTTAATCTTCAAAACCCTTGTAGAAAATTGCTAAAGTGCAGCATAAAATTAAATAAAAATAAAAACCTGAATTTAAGACCAAGGATTCCTCTTGCAAGTCTCCAAAAGGGTTCGCTACACCTTCATAGGGGTTTACTCCACTCTTGGGCAATTCGCTGCTGTCCTAAACCTCAGAAAATCACAAAAACCAGCGATCTCACTTGATAAAATTAGCTTGAAAGATTGATAATTTTCCTCTTCAAGGTGGTGTTGCAAAACACCGTTTTAGATAGTACTGCATTGCTCGAAGGGTGACATTCTCCAAGCAACCACACTGGAAGTCAAGCTTGACATACTTGATTGCTCCACATGATATCAAAATATGCATAATGATTATGAGAGCTCTCCTTTCCTTTTTGTATGCTTCTTTCAATTGGCACCCAATTTAGAATAGAAGAGTCCACTTTAATTTTTAACTTTTAAAAATTACCACAAGATGCTTTAAAGGAACGCTTTTCCCTTAAGAGAAAAAGTGCCTTTTCTTTCATCAAAAAGAACTCATGAAGAACAAATGTTCCCTTTGGACTCCTTGAATCTTTAGCCTTTGGGAACAAAGAGGCTAAAGGTCTCATCCACACTTTAATTCAAAAAGGGGGACATTAAAAACTCTAACAGGAAACAGTCTATGGTGTCTTGAGTTGTGTCTAGCCTATCTCCCATCTTGGAGACACGTCCTTGTCTTCAAGATGAATACTAGGGGATACACTTACCCTTCCTTAGACTGGCTATTTTATTTTCTATATTTCATTTATTTCATGCCTTTGGAGTTAATAATCTATGGAATTCAGACTCTTGACACAATTCAAGGGATTTCTAATATTAAGTTTATGTCTAATTGAGTTTTTGATTTACGTCTGACTGTTTAGTACATGCCATTGAAGTTAATTCCTTGTATAATATAAACTCCATATTTTTTGTGAAAACTCCACTTTTTTATGAATTTGTAACTTGCCAAGTCTCTTGCCAAGTCTTGTCCAACTCTCGAGTCGGCTTTGATTCTACGCCTTGCTTTGAGTGTGCGAATCTAGTCTCTGAACTTTGGAATTCATTGACATTGGTCCAGGTTGAAAAGCTTGACACACTAGACTCATATAGACAATCGATGTCACCTTACGCTTATTGCCTCCCAATTGTTTGACATCTCTGACTTGGCCATGGTGATGGCTCATTTTTTGATGCCCACGGTGAACATTTATAGACTTGGCCATGGTGATGGCTCGTTTGTTGATGCATATGGTGAACATTTATATGAATTTCTTGTAGATTTTGGTGCCAAGCACACATCGGTAGGAGCTCATGATGCATGCTTGTGAACTCTTAAATTTAACCACGGATCATAACCCTTTTCAAATAAAGTTAAAGTAAGCCAAAAATTGCTAACTTGAGAAGGTTTTTGTTTTTTGTATTTCCTAGTTTTAAATAAAGATATATTTACTATAAACTATTAAACTCACAGAAGTTCCAAAAGAATATTTCAAATCATTGTTTTTTATTTTAAAAATCAGAAAGGTTTGTCTAGAGACGGTTATGAATAGACCAGTCTTCGGGTTATGAATAGACCACTTCAATCTTTGAAAGAGTAAACTACGGTCATATAGATCTTATATTTTTTTAGGATAAGATCTTAAAAGATTTAAAATGCTTTTACTTTAATCGTTCCTCCTTTCTAAATGAGGGTCTTTTTCTTGGGGTTTTCATCCTTTTCATGATTTAGTTTTAATTTTTAGCTTTGAGGTACTTAACACATTGGTGCTCTTGGCACTTGTTGCATGGCAACTAGTGGAACACGGGCTCTGATACTAGTGCCACTCACCTGGTGCACTACTTTGCTAATATTTTGCAGAGGAACACTCAAGGTGATAAAACATAATGTTTGGATATATAATGTCCCGAATGAGTAAACAAAGGTGAAAAATTGGGCAGCACTCTGCTTACCGCAGATTTGTAAGTAGCATTTTATGACCTGAAGAAATCTATATTCTAGACCAGTCTTCGGCTTATGAATAGACCACTTCAATCTTTGAAAGAGTAAACTACGGTCATATAGATCTTATATTTTTTTAGTATAAGATCTTTAAAGAATTAAAATGCTTTTACTTTAATCGTTCCTCCTTTCTAAATGAGGGTCTTTTTCTTGGGGTTTTCATCCTTTTCATGATTTAGTTTTAATTTTTAGCTTTGAGGTACTAAACACATTGGTGCTCTTGGCACTTGTTGCGTGGCAACTAGTGGAAGGAACACGGGCTCTGATACTAGTGCCACTCACCTGGTGCACTACTTTGCTAATATTTTGCAGAGGAACACTCAAGGTAATAAAACATAATGTTTGGATATATAATGTCCCGAATGAGTAAACAAAGGTGAAAAATTGGGCAGCACTCTGCTTACCGCAGATTTGTAAGTAGCATTTTAGGACCTGAAGAAATCTATATTCTACTAAATGCCAAAATTACTTATGATGATCATGGAAAATATGAGAACACTGTAAATATGAACAATTGTGAACTATGAATTCATTGTGTCTGGCCGATGTAAGGGTTGTGCATGGTGTCCAACATGTTTAATGGGCAGGTGTAACTTAGTAACTATCATAAGTTGCATCAAATCAAGCAGGCCGGACATTTTTTTCCTTTAGTATCACCTCTGTCAGCGAGGTTTTAAAAGTGGAGTATGTATTTATATTAAAATATGTCAATCTCTAGGCTAACTTTATCTTTCTATAGTTAGAAGTTAGAACTTATAAATATTAAGGGCTTAATTAAATAATTCAAAAGACTATGCATTTTCCTTTTCTTGGAAGCCTTAAATTAAATTGCTAGTGTATCTTTTGTTTCATAGTAACTATCAAGAATTTGAAGGATTATATTTTGTTTCTTCTACAATGGCAATTATATTTTATTGTGAGATGGCTTTTGGATACTTGTTAATTATCATTGTTTAGTTTTGTTCTTAACAAATGGATTTTTCTTTGTAGGCAAATATGCTTGAAGGTGGTGGTAAAACTCCTATATTGAGTCCAGTTGAGCTAGAGGAGATTGGATTTAAAATCGTTAGCTACCCCCTTTCCTTGCTTGGGGTGTCCATTAGAGCAATGCAGGTAACATGCGAGTATATATTATGGCATAGAAACCTCTTACGGCATTGCATAGTCTATTATACATCACATTCATTTGAGACATTACCCATGGAGCAGGCCCCAGGGCACGAATATTATGCTGGTTTTTAATAGGATCTGGCACATGCATTCACACAGTTTATGTGCGGTATAACTGTAAGGTTTATGCATAGTTTAATGCATGGTAATAAATGGGTTTTTTTATGTGCTGGAGATATTAGGGACCTTGTATATGTGTAATAAAATTCCAGATAGAGGTGGAGCGATAAGTCCAGTGACTTTGTATGTGGTCTTCTAGTACAGTCCAACCAACAGTTCTATTGGTCACTGGTTGACTACGGCAAATATTTCATTCAATTTGCTAGAAATTTTGTGTGATTTCTTTACAGTCGAACTGTTTCTACTTTATCCTTTCCTCAAATTTGGGGAGATTGTTTTGGGTCTCCCCTTGCTTGAATAACAGAACTGCAGAATCTCCCTGGTTGACATGCTGTTGCTTGAATGGATAAAGTCTGCTTTTTACTAACATCTCCACTGCAATGGATTGAGTGTATCAGCTAGTGTCTGTACATATTAACTCAAATTTCTGAGTGAAAAATCAACAATGCAGGTTTATTAATCACAAATACAGGTTCCTTTTTTCTTTTGATTCAGTTTGGAGCAGGTGTTTAGTAGTCAAACCAGATAATATGGCCTCACAATTTAGTAACACACTGAGAAATGGAATTGTACTAACAATACTTGGGCATATATCTATGTATTGCATGACCAGTAGACATTCAGTAAGATATTTGGGAGTTTCACCATAAATAGTTGCAGTCCAACAAAGGTTCGAACTTATTAGGGATGGACTTGTGTCATGACAATAAAAATGGCTTTTTCTTCAAGACCTTGATCACCCATGTAAGAGAACATTCGAAGTTCAGGTCAAGTATTTGAACCCCATAATGGCTTGTATTAGAGCCTTCCTCTAAATGATATCCGAAATGCTTTTATCTCCGTATAGATTATCTAATAAAAGTAGGTCATTAAACCTTGTTCTCCCAGGTTCTGTCTTGAGAGCATTTTGTATTTTATGATTTATTTGTACTATTGGTATGCAACTAATATCTTATGATTCTAGTGATATCACAGATTTGCTCATTATACAGTTTGTGCAGAACTAACTTTAAATTGTTTGTGTTTTGGGAAAAGAAATATTTCAAATAGATATAAATCATTTAGAAGAAGTATAATGAATCTCTTAATTAAGAGTTGAGAAAATGTTTACTTCTGCATGCTATTTGAATAATCTGAGAGGAAGATTCTATGGTGTGAAATGTTTCACTCAAAATAAGCACAGTGCGTATCTGTTCAGCAAATAGACAAATTGCAGGATTCCTTTTGGACTGTGTATTGCTGATTAACGGTGATATATGAAACATTGTTGCAGGATGCTTTGTCTGCTCTGAAGAGTGGTCGCATTCCTCCCCCTGCAAGCCTACCGTCATTTGGGGAAATTAAAGAAGTTTTAGGTTTTAATGCTTACTATAAAGAAGAGAAACGCTATTCTATAAATGAATCGCCAATTAGTTCAAAAAATGGTACAGGTTTCTTCCCAATATTCCCATAAATATGCAAAAAGAGCTGTCCATATTGTTCATAACTCCGATGGTAAATTGGTATTATTCTAAGCTTTTACCTTTTCTACAGGTATGAATCAAATTATAGGATCAGTAATAGAGGATAATGCATTTACCTTGCCATCTTCAAATATAACAAACAATTCTGAGCAAACTAACGAGAAAGGGCAAAAGTATTCCCAGGAAGCCAAAGTGGAAGTAATAACTCCATATGTGCTTGATGAGTCTACTTCTGAGGATGCGATGTCTCCTCTTTCTGGAATCTGGTCCCACTCACTGCGGGTAAAAATCACTGCAAGGGATGGCTTTGAAAAGCTTGATGTGAGGATTCCGGTAAGATTTTACTAGGCCAGAGTTCAAATTTCTTAATTTCCTCTTGTATGTCACTTACGATTTGTTAAATGGTCCATGAAGGCTGGGTTTTTGGATGGCGTGACAAACATCATTCCAGGTATTTAAAAGAATTTGGTATGAAAACACAGATATTGGGTGGGTTTTATCTATCTTTAAACTGTTTGGCTGACTCTGTTTTTTTATGTCAAAGGTTTTGCAGGTCTGAACCTCAAGTCAATGTTGGACGAAGCTGCTAGTGGTCAGAAAGGTAATTTGGAAAGAGGAAGAAAGTTAATAGATATCAACGATAGGATTGGTGACCGTATTGAAGTATTTTTGGAGTGAGCAAGAGACTCCTTTGTCCCCACACTTGCACATGCTTCGTCTCTTGGACCAAAGCGAATGCAAGCAACTATAACCAGTGGCCTATAGAAGGCAATTTACAACTGAAACAAGGGAACGTGTAAAATTCATTTCCTTTTCACTGGTAGTTTATGCCAATTGACACGGGTAAGAGACTTAAAATGTGGGACAAGATCAAGTATGTCAGCATCCATATCTGGTAGTAGTTTAAATTTTTTCACAGCTTTTATTCAGTTTTTCCCCTATAATATTGACATAGGGGGAGTCATTTTAAGAGAAAATGTGATATTTAAGGCTTCTTATTCACACCTTTACTTGATGCATTTCATTATGGTAGAAGATTGCATATATCTGCAAATGACGAGTTTCTTTTTGAATGATATTCTTCTGGATTCATCCATGTCAATTTTTTTTGGTCCAAAGTTTTGGATCCCACTGCCGGATCCATCTTCAGGGGAAGAAGAGTGAAGCATTCCAGATTCCTCTATGGGATCACTCTTCTTCCCCTGAAAGATGGATTCAGCAGTGGGATCTCAATGTCAGACAAAAACATTATGACACATGAATCCAGAAGAATATTATTCGTTGTTACTCTGTGAAAATACCAAACTGAGAACTAAAAACTTTTTTTTTTATAAATTTTTTCCATATATCACAAATAACTCTACTTTGATGAGTTCACCCTCAGGATGTGTTTTGTTAAACACAGGAAAAGCTTATCCTGCTTGCTGCCCATGTTCAATATAAAAACACTAATACATAGGCAATTTGGGCAGTCTGCATTTGGTGGGTCTCACCAAATACTCAGTGCATAATTTCATACCATTCTTAACAACCCACACGGCCATAGTGGTATGGGCCTGCATTGCAATTTGCAACCTAATGTTATCCCTCTTAGGCATTATCCATAATTGTATATTACTTATGAAAGTTCAATTTGTTACGAATGATATAAGAAGAGTAAGCAAGGTTTCAATTTCTTTCATGAAAAATTCATTCAGTGTTAATAAAACAAAAATATTAAGCGAATCCACTGTCGAGCCAGTTTCACACAACCTATATATTCTCTTCCCTTTGTGGCTGCCTATAACGTTGTAGTTACTACATAAAGATTTCTTCTTCCAACTAACTATATAGGAACATGTCTTGACATGCAATTAGTGCACATGCAGGTATAAAACTCCGATTTAGGAAACATTCTTCTCATAATGTATACCATCAACTTGCGTACACCCCTTCGGTACGAGACAACTTTATATGATCACTTGGCATAAACTTCAACTTGAAAACTCTTTTATGTATGTAGTATGGTAAAGTGGTTTACATTAACAATTCACTACACTAAGTTATATACATGTACAATTCAGATCTGAATAGAATGCAACAATATGACAGTATAAAACAAACCTAATAACACATAAGGAAAGTACTTAAATAATTTAAATTGACAAAGAAAGGGCTCTGAGATGAATACCAAATTGTATCAAATATGTGTATTGTCAGAGGTTGAAATTAGGGGGAAACATGGCCAAATATTGATCCAAAGATCACCCATAAACTGTTTTGCATTTTGACAACTTTGAAAATTTGACTAGGCGCTGGCTAGGGCTAGGAGCGCGTTGGGATGTTTCTTCTCTGATCAAGAGTGGGATGGTATACTCCTAGTCACTCTGTATGCTCTTTGTCAACTTGTATACACTCTCGATCAACTACAATATTTTTCAAAACAAATTTGATGACTTTAATCCTCTGTCCCTGGTCTCTAAAAACATCACTCAAATTATCAAGATTCATTGTGCATCCTTCGGAAATCCATATCCTTCCTAGAAATTGTAATTCATATAAATTATCTTGCAAAACCTAAAAACAAAGGTGTAGTTATGAAGGGCTTGCCTTAGTGAACCCTTTGTTCTTTGACAAGTTGGCAACCAACATTCATTGCAATTTAACAAACAATTGTGGTAATGCAAGCCCTTTAAATCCTTATATGCTCATTCAGTGCATGATCCAAAGCAATGATACAGAAAGAAAACTTGGAATAGAAATCCGATGCAATCCTTAGACTTTGCTCTTCCTTAAAACTCTAGCTGCTCTGGAACTTTTAATAGATGGACCTTAGAGTTAATTCCTTGTTTACGTTTTTCTTGTCTTTTATGCTCTAAACGCCCTTATGTGTATATAGATTTGTTAAATTTCAATCATGGCCCTATTAGTGTGCAAGTTGACTCATAAAGGGCTAGAAATTTGACAAACATGGTACACAAACCAAAGACACTGGTAGAACGGGTCAAAGGAGCCATAGAAGGGAGCATGCTCGTTGAAAAAACTTAGGAAAACCCCAAAACAATTTTTTAAACATTCTAACATTCTAGGAGCATTTGGGGTTGTATGGAGGTAGAAAATAGTCTAGACGTTCCAAATTGACTGGTAGTATTATCATTGGCCTAAAACGAACAAAAAGTGAAGTTGTAAAGAAAACATGATATAGAAGGATATGGGGCCCATTACACAAGCCAATGTGTGGATAAGAACTTAATATGAATCAATAATAAACATATGCTTAGTGCCCTAAATCAATACAAAGTGATATTTAAAACTACATCCATATCAATATTAGAGGCCTACAATGTATTGCAACCTTTCTTTTGGGTGGATGAATAATTGAAGTCCCTGTCTCATCTTTTGGGTGGATGAATAGTTAAGGTCCTTGTCTCATTCTTA
Organism: Torreya grandis; assembly: GCA_037957365.1. NCBI lineage: Eukaryota > Viridiplantae > Streptophyta > Pinopsida > Cupressales > Taxaceae > Torreya > Torreya grandis. The sequence goes on from JARHVA010001522.1 coordinate 3,056,723, forward strand.
GATGCATATTCCACATTCATGCCCTCAAATTCGCTCTATGAAGACTCTTAGGGCTCTCTACTGTGGTTCAGAATCTACAATGTAAAGTACATATGATTCCAACTCTTTCCTTGTGAGATTTTGTTGTCTTGCAACTCTGAGAGGAGTGGTGGAACATTATTGAATTCTTAGCCTTCTTATCGGGTATTTTGATTTTCACTTGAACTTAACCTTTTGTCATTACAATTGCTTGCAAGCCTTTTGTTTTTGCCAATTTCCAAGTTGCCTTCTAGATAGGTTCATTTTCAAATTGTTGAACTAGAGCAAAGTTAACATTTCTTATATAACTTTCTTGTGTATCAGTGTCTTCAACTTGCTTTCTTTCCTCTCCCACTACCTTTTGCACACATGTATCCTCATCAAGTGTAACTCCCTAGTTTATGATTTTTATTATTTTGTAAGGGATTATAAATTATGCAAGCGTTTAGTCATTAATTTGTTTAACCAAATTTCTCATACATTTGCATGGTAATGTTATGGAACAAACAAACTCTCAAATGTGTAACAAATAGTTCACTATGGCACCAATGTCCATAAGGAACCTTAAAGTGCATTTTTGCTAGCAATTTATTTTAATATACAAATTTAATGTGCTTCTCATTCCAAGCACTCCGTCAACAAGAGATTTGTTGCAGTGCTCGATATTTGAACAAGTACGATCACTGTTTTTTATTCCTAAACAATGTGTGAAGACATATTTGAAGTTAAGCTATTATAATAATTCATCCTACATTTAAGCAATTATTAACTTAGTATAAAATCTACTATAAAATGTGGAACAATATATTATGATAGTGGTTGGCAATTGAAGCAAGTACAATCACTATCTTTTTTTCCTAAACAATGTGAAAACATATTTGAAGTTAAGATATTATCATAATTCATCCCACGTTTAAACAATTAACTTACTATGAAATGTGGAACAATACATTACGTAACCTCGTTTCTTGAAAAAAAGGTCAAAATATTTTATTAGAAATAAAAAGATTAATACATTAGTAACAACCCTTGATTAGGGTTTCTTCAAGAGAAGTGGTATCGAAGAGCTCAAGGGGGCTAAATGATGTGACAACAAATTATGGCAAAGATTTTTAGTCCTACCAACATAATATTTTTCAAAAACTTTTGCAATAACTAATATCTATGGTGCAACTATTTAAAACGCTGTTGTAACAAACATAGATGATAAAAAGTATTAAAGTTACATGATAATAGATACAATGCTTATAACTGTTGCGAACACAAAGAATCACATGAAGATACACAAAATTGTGGTTATACAAGAAAATGGAAGACACATGATACAAACATATCATAGGTTTCTTCTCTTGTTGTTGTCACCAATTAACTGAAGGGGGTGCTTGGCCCTTTTCCATAAGGACCTTCCTTATGAAGGGTTGTTTCCACTCACGGTGATTAGGGATGTGCCTCTTGAGATTGAGCATGCATTCCCTAATTGTTTTGAGGATGGACATCCATTGCAGCATGTCCAAATGCTCGTCTTTTGGGGACATGATGGTCATGTTGAATGTAAGTTCATTCCTCTTACATTCTCTACTTAGCCAAATCACCACAATAAACTCTATTATATCCATAGTTCGCATAATCGGTTGGGGCAAGTACTTGCCAAGGGGCCAAAATGGGTAATCGACGGTTATTCAATTCGCTCGGTCGAATAACCAAGAATAACCGACAATAACCAACAAAGGCAAATAATACTTGAATTTATAAAAAAATATATTTTAAAAAAATTACAGAAGCAAAATAGATGAAATGAGTCTGTAAAACATAGGGAAAGTGTTTTCTATTAGATTTGAATACAAAAGAAGTACAAAATTGTATAATCATGCAAATACAATAGAGTCAGAAAGTACAAACTTCAATAATACTTATAGACATAGTCTTTTACAAGAATCTACAAGACTACAAGTACAAATTACAATAATCTATAATTTTCTCTTCCCTACTCTCTAAAAAACTAAGACTGAGAAACTCTAGTCCTTCCACTCGGTTGCTCTGCCTTGCACTGTTTAGAACGCTGCACCTGCCCTTGTGGCTCCCCCTCTACTTCTGTCTCAATTTCATGTTTAAGGATGTCTTCCAATCCAATCTCTTCTCCCTCTGCTTTAGTTGCACCCTCCTTTGCTTGCCTATCGAAATCAACAATCTCTTCTTCTGTGAACATGGGGGCCTCCTCTTGTGCAATCCAATCGTTGTAGGGATCGATTTTATTTACATCGATAGGCTTCTCTAATGCATTCTCCAACTTCTTTGTGTGAAGTTGAAGGTTGTATTACACAAAAACTAAGTTATTGAGTTAGCTCAACTTGTTGCACTTCTTTGTGTGAATGGAATCATACAAATTCTAATTGCACTCATATCTAGAGGCACTACAATGCTGAGATAAAATCCAGAGGACTAGCTTTTGAAGATTCGGGGTATTTTCACCTCAATCTTCCTTCCACAACCCTGCAAACAAGATATTCAACGTTTTGTAAGAAATTAATAATTGTAAATATGTAGCTGGTAAGGTATAAGTAAAGACTTTTTTTGTATTATCTGGGGATTGTGCGACTCTCTCTCGGATAGCTAGTGCTGAAGAAAAGAGCCTGCTTCTCGCTTGTTTGTAGTTATGCAATTTGCAATAATGAGGTCCCTCACATCAACGTCAGGTGTCATACTTTAAATGCATGTTGAGAGCCTCTGCATAACCTCTTCACTAGCATCTGTGAAGCCATCAAAGTAGAAAAACTTAGGGTTAAGGTTGTATGTTGGTGGAGTTGATTGTTCCACTTTCGATCAATAAACTTCTAAATGTGATCAAATCTAGCACGATTCCATCTATAATAATTTTGGACTGTCTCTTTGACCCTATCCATGACCTCATAAATATAATCCATTGGATTTTGCTCTCCATCCACCAATCGCAAAACCTTCACCAAAGGCTCAAACAACTACAAAGTTACAAACAAATAAAAGTTAGTGTTGCAAACTTATAAATAAATTATAAAATCAATATTTTAAGTTTAAAAAATTGAAAACAAGGGAAACGACTTGAAATTTAGATTGTAATTTCAAGTTATCTTGACGATCTCTATAGTTCTCGTTTCGAAGGCCTCATTGAATACTGTCTTTGCAACCTTCACTCCATCAACGTTCTTGGAATATGGTGACTCCATCTATGCTTGAGACACAAACATTTGTTTCAAATGAGTCAACAAACTACAAATACTTTGTAATGTAAAAAAGTTCATTGCAACCTTGGTGACCCTTGCTCAAACAAGCTCTTTTTCTTTGGCATGTTTTTTCATCACACTAAGAACCCAAGGGTGATTGTAAATATATTTAGTTATTTATCTAGCTTTTTCTACAACTGGTCGCATCCAATCAAGTTTGCTTATGTCCTCTAAAAGGAGGTCAAGGCAATGCCCTGCACAAGGTGTCCAAAAGAGAGATGGATATCTCTCCTTAAAAAGTCTCTCAGTTGCCACATATGCTATTGCATTGTTTGTGATAATTTGGACGACATTCTCGATGCCCACCTCTAAGACAACCTCCTCTAGCATCAAGCTCAAAGTTTGTGCATTTTTTATTTTATTTGATGCATCAATAGACTTAAAAACTAGCTCACCATTTGAAGATGCCAAAAAGTTGATGAGGGTGTAGTTTTTTTCATCCATCCATTCATCGGAAAGAATGGTGCATCTAAATTTATGCCACAACCTCTTCTGAACTTCAATAATCACCTTTGCATCTTCAATTGCATTCTTGAGCAACTTCTCACTCAAGTCTTTTGGAGAGGGTGCCATGTATACTTTTTCGACAACTGTCAATGCTATAACTATATATTCTCAGTACGGGCTCTTCACCACGTTGAAGGGAAGGTTGTTGAAGTACCAAAAATTTATGCAAGTTTTATTTGCTTTCACATGTATGTGCTTGTTCTACCATGTAGCTTGCAGTGAAGGTTGTGCCATAGGGGTGTTTGTAGGCATAAAAATAAGTGTAACTGAGTCGAAACCGGTGTAAATGTGTCATGGCGCTTGCGTGGATCATGACTAGAACCCACAACTTCTGTCATTGCTGCCACTTCTTTCTCTGTTGATGTGGCACCAATGGTTGCTGTTAAGGTTGCTTGCATCATTTCCTTCTCTAGTTTCTTTTCGTCTAGTGATGCAAGCTATGCCATCATCTCTTGTTTTGCCTCTTCAGTGAGATTGAGACAAGACGTGATGTTGCATCAAGGAAAACATGAATATGATATTTCATGTGATTGATGCCCCCTGACATCCTCTTCGAGTAAAAGTTTCAAATTGAAATTGTCTGGGACGTTCCAACCCACATGACAAACTTCAAAGCACCAGTGCGAGTAGTAGGGGGAGCCAATTGGCTACCATTGACTGAATCTGAGCTTGAGCACTCCCAGATGCCATTGTTTGCTAATAGATAACTTGTAAAGTGCAAACATATTGAAAACAATATTAAAAAAATTAAAATATTTAATACAAATTATTAATTAAAATGCGATATATAAATTATAATGATAAACTATAAAACAAAAACTAAAATATATTTATGATTTAAAATTTTAATGAATAAATTGAAAACTATAATCTATAACGATTAAAAATAACAATAAACAAATTGTAATGATAAACAAAAACTAACCATAAGCCAATGGTTAAAAAACAATATTTTAAATCAAAATTTAAAAAAATTTAGGTATAGATTGTAAATACTAAATACTAAAATTTAACAGAGTGCATGAAATTTGATGGAATGAATGAAATTAAAATGGAATGCATCAAATTTGTATACTAAAATTAAAAATATTTATCAAACATATTTTTAATTAAATTACAATTTCTTTACATGTTTCAAAATTTTAAATTTAAAAAAAAAAAATGCATTACCTTGGGAATCTTTTTGCTCAATTCTCCTCAGTCTGCTCTTGAATGCTCCATATCTTGTGTGAATGAAATGTGAGGAGGTGTGTTGCATTTTATAAGACAAAATTATGCATTTTTTCCACATTTTTTAGTGTTTGAGGCCAATCTCGTGGTTTACTTGTGGTTATATTGGGTTTTCTGCGTGAGTTCCACGTGCCATAGAATCGACGAGTAATTACCGATTACTTGCCGATTTATTTTTTATATTTTTTTGGGTTGTCTGAAGGTTTTGAGTGGCGAGTATCCGCCTTAAAAAAATTATGACGAATAACCGACAAACTAGTGATTACTCATTGGTTACTCTGTCTATAATTATATCCATGTATATATTTTATTGATTGATGTTGAAAATAGAATAGAAACATAATACATTTCTCCATTTGGGACCCTGAATGCCATACCATGAGGGTATTGTCTATGGTCACAAGAGCCTTCCCAATATGGAGGTCTTGCTTTCGATGAGGATTGTGATGCTCAGTAGCAGGGGAATGCATAGTGCAAGTAAAAAAGAGGATTATACTAGTTGGGTGTGGCCATGGTAGGAATACTAGTCTGTTTTGTATGGTGGTGGTATTAAAAGAGGTGAAAGCACTCTCACTTGGGGAAATAGGGTGAGTGAGTGACATGGTGAGTGCTTTGAGGATTTGCATTACTGGACATTATACGATCATTATTCCTCACACAAAATGACTAGTTTCTTGCTTTAAATTCTGTAAAGAATGACTCTTGCTATCTTCATTTTGCTACATCTTGGATATTGATTCAATATTTTTTTTAATTACAAGAGGTAAAACTAGATATTTTCTTCCTTTCTATTGGATACTTTTATTTATAGTTTTTTTTGCAATTTTCACTTCTGTACCTTAATGTTGAGTGAAATCTTTGAGATTTAGGTTGCTTTTGAAGTTATTTTGATTTGAGATTATTGATTGATGTATATTTGTTGTGCGTTTCCATTTAGCGACAACTCCATTGAAATGATGTTATTCAATTCATTAACATGTAAGGACTCGTCGAATTGATACACTTCATGGAGGAAAGAAGGGTTGTGGCTAGAATTTGTGATTTTATATGGACAGAAAAACATATAAGTAGATACACATACCATAGTTACCAAATCCGGATCAGGGCTAAATCTGGTAGGATCTGAATTTTTTGGTCAACCTTGTTTGGGTCAGCGTTTTTAAAATAAAATTCTTTTGATTTTTTAAAATTGTTTTTAAAGGTTTTATTAAAAAAAAAGGCTAGAAACCATAAATATGATATAATATTTTTTTTAACTAAAAGAGGGGTAAAAATATTATTAACACCAGGGAAATAAAAGAGTTACATCATTTTGTCGAGCTCAACTAGTTGATCCAGCTTCTGGGATAATTCTAGAGGCAACATCCTATGGTCCGAGATGTTCCAAGGCGGCTCATGCTCGGAGGCCCATTTGGCCAAGCAGTCAGCCACCCCGTTCCATTCACGGGAAATATATAGAAAAGACACAGAATCTAGGAAAGTACAAAGCTGGAGTATCTGCTGCACCACTCCAGCGAAATGCCAATCTACCGTTCCAACTTCCCATTTATTCAACATATTGACAACAATCTGCGAATCGGATTCGCAAACAATTCTATTCTAGCCAAGAGAGCAACATTGTTGAACAGCAACCAAAAGCGCAAGAGCTTCCATGAAATTGTTAGTGTACCTGCCTTTGTGAATTGAGAAGAAAAATCGCACCTCACCAGTGCTATTGCGACCCAGCCCTCCAATCCCAGCTGGTCCGGGATTTCCACGAGATGAGCCGTCTGAGTTAAGTTTTAGTGTGCCAGCCTCAGGGGGTGACCAGCCGCCTGTCCGATTGACAGGTCGCGTAGGCTGCCGGCGGTCACGCGCAAGTGCGTGAGGAGCAGTGGGGAGGCCTTTAGGGAGAACAGAGGCGAGGCGCACAAAAGTTTTAGCATCCGCCAAACTCAAATCCGCCCCCGCCTCACACTTGGCATGAAGGGTCTCAAGGATAGAATTCGTGATTCTCCCCCACAGAACGTTGATCTCAGAACTCACTTCCTTGAAAATTCGTTTGTTTCTTTCCAACCAGACATGCCACAAAATAAGCGACGGACCAATGCGCCAAGCAACCTGCAGGAACGAAGCTTGAGAGGGAGGATGTCCTAGTCGGTCCCAGAATTCGGACAAAGAAGACACATGCCAGCGAAGGCGATCCCACACCTCCCACCACAAGTGCCATATCTGTTTGGTAAACTGGCATTGGAAGAAGAGATGAGAGGTGGTTTCCTCGCTGCTACGGCATAAAACACACCTGGAGGGCCCATGAAAGCCCCGTTTGCAGAGATTCTCCCAGGTAAGGCACCTATTATGAACCAGTACCCAAAGAAAAAAATTACATTTAGGCCAAGAATAACTATACCAAACCTTGTTCCCCCAAGGAACCACCGCTTCACCCAGGAGCTGTTTTGTCAAAGCAAGGTACCCGGAGGACACATAATACTTCCTTGAGGGATCTCCACCCCAAGCCAGAACATCCCGTCCTTGCAAGGAGCTGCACTCCCTAGAGGCCAAAAGCTGAGATAACTCCAGCCGCTCCTCCATAAAACCGCCTGGGGGCCAATCCGAAGCGTTCTTCCACCGATATCCCACTACCGTGCCCAGCCTGAAAGCTTCCTTATAATGATCCACCGTGCTCCACCCAGCCGCTATCAGAGAGTCACCAAGTCGCTGAAGATGTGGATGAGAGAAGAGAATGGGAGGAAACCCATCCCAAGAGTCGCTCCAGAAGAGAGCATCTGTCCCCCTATTGCAGATCCAGAAGAGACCTCTCTTCACCAGCTGAGCTCCTCGTTTGAGAGTGTCCCACACCATCGAGCCTCTGCCCTCAAGGGGGAGTCTTGAAATATCCACCGGCTCCTCCCCGAGGTAATATTTGAAAGCCAAAATATGGGCCCAGAGATGAGCTTGACTGGAACACCAGCGCCAATAAAGTTTGGCTGCGAGAGCTTGACTGCACAGAATTGCAGAGCGAAGTCCTAGGCCGCCTTCCTTTTTTGGGCGACAAACTGTGTCCCAGTTAAGCAGGGTCCATTTGGAGTTTAGCAAGTTGCCACTCCAAAGAAATTGGCAAGACAAAGCATCAAATTCCTTCAAGAAGTATCCAGGGGCAGCCTGAACCATACACCGATAAATGGGAAGGGCTTGAATCACCGATTGGAGGAGAGTTACCCTGCCGGTAGTGGAGAGCCACCTATGAGTCTAGTGGTTAACTTTCTGCTTTAGTTTATCCAGCACCTTTTGTCAAAAGAGCCTCGGCTGCCTTCCCACCACAATCGAAACCCCAAGGTAGGTAAGGGGGAGAGACTGAGTCTGGAATCTCAAGATAGCACTAATCCTCCGTTGGATAGGCTCAGGGGTGTTAAAAAACATAATAGAGGACTTGTGGTCGTTAATATTTTGCCCCGAAGCCGCCAAATAGGTGTCCAGGGTACACCGAAAAGCCTCAGCTTCTCGGATCTGAGCTCTCCCAGCAAGAGAAGTGTCATCCACGAACTGGAGATGGGAAAGAGCAGGTAATCCATCTCCCCAGCGCCAGCCCTGTAGCGCATGCTGGGAGACCCAAAACTTGATGAGGCGCCCAAGGCCTTCTGCCAGAATAATAAACAGATATGGGGAGAGAGGGTCTCCCTGACGAAGTCCTCTAGAAGCACCAAACAGCTCAGAGGGTGCCCCATTAATAAGGACCGAGAAAGAGGGCGTCGTGACACAGATGAGCACCCAACGGATCCAATCCTGATTGAAGCCAAAATCCAGAAGAACTTTATGCAGGAAGCTCCAGCTGACCCTGTCATAAGCCTTAGCCATATCAAGCTTCATAAACATAGCTCGTTCCTGCGAAGAACTCATGGAGTGAATCACTTCTGACGCTATAACTACACCATCCAGAATTTGCTTGCCAGCAACGAATCCCCCTTGCTCCTCAGAGATAAGCATGGGTAGGCAGATTTTAAGCCTCTCTGCAATGAGCTTGGTTATAGTTTTGTAGACCACATTACAGAGAGCAATGGGTCGAAAACATTCCATCTGATTAGCCTGTTCGTGCTTCGGGATAAGCACTAGAAAAGTAGCATTCAGAGCTCGGAGCATTTCTTTGTTGAAGTAGGATTCCTGCACTATCTCCAAAAGATCCTGGTTAATGACATCCCAAAATTCTTGGAAGAATTCCATCGGGAACCCATCTGGTCCCGGTGCCTTACCTTTCTTCATGCCAAAGACCACTCCCTCCACTTCAGAAATATTGATAGGCCGCATAAGAGATTCATTCATTGCTGAAGTCACAACAGAGGGAATACAAGATAAGACTGTAACTTCGACAAGCTCGTCAGGAGGAGTATCATTTGAAAAAAGAGCAGAGTAAAATCGGATAGCTTCCCTGGATATGTTCTGAGAGGAGGTCCGACGCATTCCATCTGAAGTAATCAGGGAAGAAATGAAGCTCCTATTACATCGATCCTGCACAGAGTTATGAAAGAAATCCGTATTCTTATCTCCCTCCTGGAGCCAATCAACACAAGCCTTTTGTTTCCAATATATTTCTTCTCGTAGTTCCCACTCAGCCAAATCCGTAGAAGCTTGAATCTCAGCTAAGCGAAGCTCGTCAGACAATCCCTGATCCCGAATTTGTCTGGTTATGACGTCCAGCCGGTCTTGAGCTTTCCTCTTCCTGATGTGGAGATTACCAAAACCATGTCTGTTTTAGTATTTCAATTTCGATTTCACATACTGAAGCTTCTTAGAGAAAACAAACATAGCCGTGCCATAATTTGGGTGCCCCTGCTTCCACCAGTATGTCATTAAATCATGGAGAGAAGCTTCACGAAGCCACATCAGTTGGAACTTGAATGGGGGCTGCTTGGGGGCAGCAATAAGCCCCGCGGACAGCTTGATAGGCCAATGGTCGGACCCTCGCCAGTCAAGAATATCCGAAGAGAGGGAGATGGCACTAGAAGTCCAGTAGCAAGAAACTAGGAATCTGTCTAAGAATTCCGATATGGCCGCGTCCGCCATCCTCCGGTTATTCCATGTGAAAAGTCCATTGAGCGGCTTAACATCCGAGAGATGAAGGAAATCAATATTTTGTCGAAGAAGCTCTGAGGAAGGTCCCAACCGAGCTGAACCGCCCCTCTTCTCCTCCAGGCTGAGAATGGAGTTGAAATCCCCAGCAACAATCCAGGGCAAGTAAGGGTGGCAACTATGGACAAACCGAATGTGATCCCATAGCTTGAGCTGGTCTTGGAGATCAACAGGAGCATACACATTGGTGACCAAAATCAGCTCGCCAGTCTCCAGGGAGGAAGCAATCATTGAGAGAACTGAGGTGGAGGACAACCAATGGACTGGCAAATTTTTTTGAGGATCCCAGCACGTAGCAAGACCACCCGAGGACCCCAAAGCGCCAACACACTGCCATTGGCCCAGGCCCCAAATCTTAGGACAACAAGTGAACAAAGAGTCCACGGAAAGTTTGGTTTCCTGAATACAAAGAATATCTGGAGAATGGTCTTTCACCAGTTTGTGAATAGCCTTTTGTCTGGGGATGCTATTCAACCCCCTCACATTCCATGATAGAATAATCATTGGGTGGAGTGTGGGAAGTGTTCATCCATGGTCTTTACGGCTCCTGATTGAACCAAAATATCTCCTATGAGTTTAATTCTATCTTGATCCTTCTTGCGTCCAGCTCTGGAGGGGGTGGAGAAGGAGACTTTCTTAAAAGGTTGCTGCAATAGACCAAGAGCTGAAGAAGGTGCCTTTTCTTTGCTAGGAGATTCCACTTCTTTCACCAAATCCGCCCAGCGAATATCTTTGGCCTGTGGAGTAGGAGTGACCACGAGGGCGTTGGATTCTGAGGCTAGCTCAGGTTCCAAAATTTTCTTAGCGTCAATGTCCTGAGGATCAAAAGGAATATATCTCTTGCCTTCTAGCTCCAGCATTCCACCCTGCGCCATTACAGGAATACCCTCCTCTATGACCATGTTATCAAGAACTTCGAACCTGTTGAATCTTGCATCACCTTGCCGATCCAGATGTGAGCGCTTCTGCCCTCGCCCTCTAGTACGGCGTCGAACTAGGGTAAAACCATCTCTGTCAAGACTAGTGAGGTCGGGTTGGCCTGGCTCCGAAATAGAGGGGTTCTGGTGAGCTTTCCCTTTTTCAACTCTCCACTTGGCCGTTTTTATCACCAGCAGGGTCAGGTTGTCCATTCCTCATACTTGCATTGGCTGGCCGTGGGCCGGATGATCCCTCGGGATTACCAGTACCTTTGGGCGCATGAGAACATTGGCTTCGGAGATGTCCATACACATGACAAATGCGACACCAGAAGGGGATGGACTCATAATCAATTTGCTGAATCCAGGTCGAAGAGCCCAAGCAAATCTCAATCGAATCTGGTAAAGGGTTGTTTATATAAATGTCGACACAGATGTGGGCATAAGTGATAACCTTCTTGTCCAACAATTGGTGAGCGATTGCAGCTGGTGTTCCAATCATGGTTCCAATCTGTCGTAGGATATCCTCCCTCCAGAATTCCAAAGGCAGTCTCGCTAGGCGGACCCAGACTGGAACTCTGGAAGGGAGATCCTCAACAGAGTTAAACCCCACATGCCAGGGTTTTATGAAAAGGCCAATACGGTCATAAAAATATGGGCCTCCCTCAAAGACTCTGTTCCTATTAGAAATGCAAGTGAAATTTACCATAAAATAGCTGTTACTAGCCAGCATGATATCAAAATCTCCCTCAATCTGCCATGACCTGCGAATCCAGGCTTCCAGAGCCAACTGGGAAATGCAAATTCCAAGGAACTTACAGATTAACGCATGTGAAGCCAGATACTCCACATTGTCCTGAACCGCTTCGAGGGGATGACTAAAATTGGTCTGTCCTGGCAGCATGGAAAACAACCATTAACTTTGCTGATCCTCGCCCTCTCTCCCACATAAAATGCCTCTTTGGGCTTCTCCTGTGCACTATCACCAGACACGGCCTGTCCAGCCTTGGAAGTTTCGGCCCGTTGCAGGCCCTTCGAACCCTCTCACGCATCCATCTCTCATCCAAATATGATATAATATTACCATTTGGACCATTTTATTAATGTTTTTAGCTGTATTTTTCAGTTTTGCATATTTATAAAACTATGTTCATATATATATATATATATATCTATATATATTCTGACTGGATTTTTCCAAACTTTTTTAAGAAATTCAACTTTCAGATTTTTTCGCCCTCTCGAATGGATCCGGATTTTCGAACTTGGTAAATATGACTTAAATATAGATGCCCAACCACTTCGTTTGCATTCAAAGCAACAATAGTGTAGGTCCATTCATAATAGTTGATAGTGTGACAAAGACGTCCTCATTGACTGCCCTAATATTATTCCTCATAAAATGAGGTTGAAACAAGGGTGATTGCATATAGTTGACAATGCCTAGATTGTGCAACATTAAATTTTGGGTGTATGTTATATTCGTTATCTTGTTTTTGATTAAAGCTAACGAGAGATGTATGGATTTCATGTTAGATGCATGGACAATAAGGGGGTTACATGATTTAAAACTAAACAATGCGTTGGGGAGGAAAAGTATGGAGTGGTGCTGGGTGAAAGATGCAATGAAGAGTGAAGTTTAAAAAAAAAAAATCATAAATTTGCAACCTAGCTTTTAAACCATTAATGGGATGATGGGACACGACAAAAATAAAGGTAGCTAAAAGTGATATGTAAATTCCAAATATACAAGTGCTTATTGGAATTGATAGATTCAAAATATGCAGTCCTACTTTGAACGAACTTCAAAATGTCAATTTAGAATGCTTTATAGTCTTCAAATTAGTGTAGTATGTTGTTGGGTACATAAAATAGAATTTGCATTACAGAAACATAAAAGTAATCAACTATGAACATCAAGCATAAACCATTAACAATAATTGACACAATAATTTTTGATCTAGGAGGATCTCTAAATAGTAGTTAAAGCAACATTGCCAAGCTTTTTATCATAGCTTATGGTAACTGTGAATCCTATTCAATGGTTTGTGGTACATCTACATAACTCATGGCAGTTGCTAATACCTCCAAGATCATCATCTGGTCTCTAATAGATGCTCCACACACTCCAACAATGGTACAATGCAATATGTGTAGATCAGACTTGGTGCCACCCAAGCATTGCCAAACCCTTTACAGTACCTACCATCAACATCATGGGGTGTTACACACCTTCATGCCATCTCACAAAGAACAACTCACATTGTGCGGTACTAGTAGGTGCTGACAGCGTGTTGCCTCTATCCCAATAGGTACAAAGTATGTGTTCTTCAAAATGTTGAGTGTTTCTTCAAACACTGATCAACACAACGGTTGAAAGGTGATGAGTCACATCGAAGCTCAATCGTTTCAACTTCTGTAATACTTATTTCTACCTTCACGACTTTGTAATACACACACACACACACACACACACACACACACACACACACACACACACACACACACACACATCTATAGGTTTCATGAGCAATCATAGTAGAAGATAGACATCCATACATCTTCCTCAAGAGTACGCCATGCACAAGACACAAATAAATAATACATTTACTATTTCAGTTCAATTATCTCTCTATCGATTATTTGCATATTATCTAATATAGCTTCTGCATACACATATAACGCATCTGTATCCTCATTTAGAGTGTTATCCATTGGGTTTCCTCCTTGGCCCAGATTAATTTTGGTTTAGAAAACCCAAGGTGGGGAAAAATTAGATGGAAGTGGCATTTTCCAGCTTCCCGATTCTTCTTATGGCCAACTATGGATTACAAAGAGATCAATAGAACAAGTAGAACAAGCATCATGTTATCTTGTTCACTCAATGCCTCTCTATTCCTTTATGCTCCTTACTCCTACAACCAACCAAATTCCAATTCTCACACTCACTCTCCCATGTCTTCAATTATATTTTTGCCTCTTACTTATACTGCTTAGGATTGTCCTTTCATGCTCTAAAGGACTCATAACTATCTAGAAACTAAAGAGATGCCACTTTTATGATTTCACTTGGACTGTATAGTGTAAACAGGTGAAACCATTGGTTAATGAAGCTTGGCGGTTTCAAAATACCTGCTTTCGGAACCAATGGTTGTAGATCTACCACTTTACATGAAGCAACAATTTTTCCACCATACAAGAAACACCCTATTTAGAACCTTGACCAAAACCAGATTTGTTTTGGTTGGATGATGAAGAGAATCAATTCACATGATTTCTATGGATCATACCTCTCTCTTATAGAATGATTTTGGTCCCACATACTCTCAGTGGGAGAGGAGATGCAGGACACATTCTCCTGCTTTCACCTTGAGGATACCATCTTTCTTGTCTTGGTGTCTTTTCCTTGATGCCAATCTACCAAGATTCACATAGTCCCATCTACTCTATCGGACTTTCCACAACAATACTACATCTTCCTCTAACTCTTGTTGTGCATCCAAGATAAAGTATTTTTTAGAGGGTAGCGATTGCCCTTCTTCGTCCAACATGGATGACTCATATAGATGCAAATTATTACAATTTACCACTAAGTACATCCTCATAAATGAAGAAAGATCAAGCATGAAAAAAATCTCTCCAATCTGCTCTAAGATGGTGAATGATCCATACCTTTGGGGTTTGAGCTACTTAAATTGTCCTTGAAGCCTCTCCTTTCTCAAACATGACCAAATCTTATCTCCTTCTTTGAGTGTATGCTCTTTTTAATGTTGATCATGTATAGCCTTGTACTGGGCTTAAGACTTCTCCAATTCTTCTTTGACTTTGAGATGTATTTGTCCAAGTCTTTTGATGAACCCTGTTGCTCTTGTTACCATTGAATCTTATTCTTCCATTTCTCTTTTTTGTCCAATTACAACATCAAGTGGGTTAATAGGAAAATAACCCAAACATGCTTCAAAGGGTGACTTGTTTGTGGATGTATATACTGCGCTATTGTCTGCATGATGGATATATGTAGAAGACTTATCCCAAGTGTTTGGATACTTTCTGTTGTAACCTCTTATTAGCTGTATCAATATCGTATTTACAATTAAATTTTGTCCATTGGTTTGAGAATGGAAAGTTTTACTTCTTTAGAGCTTTGGTATCCATATTGCTCCATAAGGCAGTCCTAAACTTGTTAAAAAATCTTGAATCTCTATCTAAAACAATAGAATTAGGAAACCCAAAATGCACCCAAACATTAGAAAATTATAACCCAACTTCATGCCCTTTTACAATCTTATTACATGCAATCAAAACACACATTTTGTTGAATCTATCTACGATCATATGTTGATAGTCATGGCCATGATTAAACATTGGTAAACCTCCCACAAAATCCATAGAAATGCTTTCGCATGGTCTGCTAGGCATAAGTAGAGGCATGCACAATCGTTATTTCCTAACTTAGGCTTGCTTTCAAAATATAATTTACATCCTTTAAAGAATCTAGATACTTATTGAATATTGGGCTAATACACATGCCTTTACAAATGGGCTATAGTTTTATCAACACCAAAATGCCCTGTAACTTTGGAAGTATGCGCTTTCCTCATCAATTTGTGTCTTCCTTTAGCGCACATACTTTATCCCACTTGTAGAGTGGTCCATCCTTGAGGTAACACCCATCCTTGCCTTTATTATCAACTTTATTGACCTACAATTGTTAGAACGCATCCCCAAAATCTGCATCTTGTGCATATGTTTCCTCATAAGTCTCTTTTATGAAAGGCTCAAGTTGTGAGACTATTTATTTTGTTATTGGTGGCCTTGATGACATAATCAATCCCATCCTTGACCTATCGGTATTTTTTAGCCCTCTTCATGAAGATAACATCCTTACGATAGAAGTAAAAACTTCCAAACACCGCATCAATTGCATCGAGAGGAATCACATCTACTTATATCTCATCAACATTTTTTGGGTTAATACCAAATCTAAGTTTACATTTCTTAGTCACTTGAATCTCGACACCCTTCTTCACTCAACCCAAACTATATGGATGAGGATGATCATATGTTTTCAAACCAAGCTTCTTGACAAATTCGTTTGAAATCAAATTAGATTGAGAACCAATATTAACAACTGCATTTCTATTGGTTTTCTTGATTTGGATACTGATTTGGAAAATTCAACTCATTGTTCCTCTCTCATTCCTTGCTACTTGTGTTGGTAGTAGTGCAACACAACCTTTCATTGACATTGGAATTGTCCTCTATCTTGACCTTTGATTGCTCTTTCAACGGTGCTATGGAACTCTTATAGTCCTCCTTGGAACAATTCTTCAGATGCAATTCTAGATGCAACTTACAACATTTAGTATTAGTCCGAGAATCTATAACATAATGGATACAATGGTTATTTGGATCCTTACAACTATGCAAAGCTATGGTATTTATCTTACCTTTCCACTTACCCTTCTTGTAGGCTTTGTAAGGTTGATTTTTCTATGAGCTCTCCCTCTTCTCTCCTTTCCTCTTCCTCAATGTAGTATGATTGCAAACATGCTTCATCAAGGTCTTTTGGGTGACTTGAGATAACCCATCTCCTTAGGTATGTATGGAGACCTCCCAAGTACTTGGTCAAGTTATCTTTATCCTCCAAGTCCAAGCCCATTAGCATGGCTTATCTATGGAATTCCGTGATATAGTCTTCCACACTTGGATCATCTTCTTGCTTGAAAAACTGCCACTTATTTTAAAATTAGTTTTATTCCCAATAGGATAAAAATTCTTATGTAACAATTCCTTAAATTCAACCCACTTAGTTACAACTAGCTTCTTCTTCTTTTCAGAAGATGCTAGAGCGCTTTCCCACCATATTAGAGCAGAACCTTCTATTTTGAGATGTGTAAAAGAAATATTTTGTGCCTAATAACCTTCTGCACTATATACCCAAATATTAAGCTACTTGAAAATGATTTGTAAACTCCTAAGATACAAGTGCCTACTAGAATTGACATAATCACATGATTTATTACCTTGAACTTACCTCATAATGATAATTTGGAACACTTTATAGACTTTGAATTATTATAGTATGTTGTTGGGAACATAAAATAGAACTGGTAGAAGTGAAACAAATATGCAATCAACTATGAATGGTAAGTATAAACCATTAAAAATAATGGACACAAGGATTTTTGTTCAAGAAACTGTAAGGTAGGGGAAATCCAGTTGGAAGCGGAAATTTCTTGGCTTCTTGATTCTTCTTATGATCAAAAACAGATTAAAAATAGATCAATAGAACAAGTACAACAAGCATCAATTTGTCTTGCTCACTCAGGTCTTCTCTAATCTTTAGTCCTTCTATAACCAACTAAACACCAGTTTTATCACTCACACTCTCGTGTCTTCAATTATCTTTGTGCCTCTAACTTATAATACTCACCAGTGTCCTTTTGTGTACTAAAGGGATCCCAATTGTCTGGAAATTGAAGAGATATCACTTTCTTGTTTTCACTTCGAACGTACAACTAAAGTGGGGGAAATCTCTAGTCAAAATAAATTGACAATTTCGTAATTTTTTGCTCTGCATAAAGTGACAAGAATATAACTATGTTACTGATTAGAACCAAATTTATTCTAATTGAACAATGAAGATGATTGATTCCCCTAATCATTATGAATCAAAGAGTAATAAAGAATAGGGTTAAAATGAATTTAGGGCTGTAGTATTTAAGAGGGTAACAATTGAACACAACAATAAATGCCTATAGTGGAAAAAGACAAAATGGTGGATGAAATAAACATGAAAATGGACACAAGTGTTAGGTGATGAATGATGACTTGGTATAGAAGGAGGGTCAAAGAAGCCAATAGTGGAAATTAAAGATAACAATTTTGAGCCCTTTAAAGAAAAAGGTAGTTTCATGTGAAAGCTAAAGTCAAAAGATTTTTTTCTAAACATTGCATCTGGATGGTGGGTTTGACTTCTCTAAGGTCACCAGTTGTTGTATGAGATAACTAGTCATTTTCATGTTAGCTGATATAAATATATCTCGATCATTTGTTTGAGTTTGATGGTGATGTGGCACAAAATCTAATTTACCAAACATATGAAGGTAAGGTAGATAAAATAGTAGAAGGAAATAATTTGGATAAAGAAGATAAAAAAGCAATAGTCAAGGCTTTATTTCTTAGGGATTGTAATAAACAACTAAAACAAAAATTGGAAACAAAAAATGGTCAAACTCTTCTTCAGCAAATTGAAATCCTACGTAAATATAATAGCTCTCTAGTTGTATTAATGTAGAAGATAGAACAGAGGATTGTTTGAGGGGTTTCAAATACAAAGCACCTAAACAATGTTTTTAGCAATAAAATTCATGAAGAGATTTCTTCAAATCAAGCATATAATAATTTACCTTCATGTTCAATGTATTATTGTTTCAATTATATTGATATGACAAATATAAAAAATTATAATACAACATTGCCCAGCGTATATCACATGGCATGATATGTCTCAATAAAATGTGTTTACCACAATAAGGTCATATTGATTGGGTTAAAGTATTATACACTACCATTTTAATTCGAAAACCATTTTACAATGTTCATTATCAAGTTATAAATTTTCTAAGCCTCATTTGTTCATGTACAATTAACTAATCAATCTGATACATGAACATATATAACTCCTACATTGTACAAGTGCAAAGGGCATTGATATTTCTGTGACATTCAAAACAAATACTTGTATCTATAAATACTACATATATTGAACTTTGAACTTTATATTTCATATATTGAATTTCACATTGGATATATGGAATGCTTCCTCACTCAGCTGATAGGCACTTAAGTGCCCCAATAGAGGTAGTATATCATTCATGATATTTGTAAATAGAGTATGGACTATAGGTGAATGGCCGGATATTCTCTATTCACTGATGGACAATTGATGAGGAACAAACGCCTCTCCT
This sequence comes from Torreya grandis, assembly GCA_037957365.1. Taxonomy (NCBI): domain Eukaryota; kingdom Viridiplantae; phylum Streptophyta; class Pinopsida; order Cupressales; family Taxaceae; genus Torreya; species Torreya grandis. The sequence continues at coordinate 3,075,728 of JARHVA010001522.1, forward strand.
CCTTATCATTTGGCTTACTTCACCACTCTATTGTTCACCCAGTCCAATCTATTCACAAATGGATGATTGAACCCCACACTCCACCTCTACTCCCTACTGGTCAGCTGGGCTCCACCTCCATCTCCACCTCCACATACTAAATCTCTTTTAAACAATAAGTAACATGCAAAGCTTCAATTTTTAATGAAACTATGATTTTTATAGGACAATTCTATTATCACATGTCGTTAGATATACCATTAAAAATATAGATATAGAGTTACTTAATATTCTTGTTACCATAGATAATTTATTTTTACAACAATTTTAAGCTTTTTATATAAGACATATTATTTTACCTTAAATTTTAAATGAAAAATAAAATATACTGTCAGCATTTTAACATTTATGGATGAAGAAAACAATTCTCAATAATCTCAAAATGTTTTACCTATAAAATTATTATGTATGGATAAACATTATATATTAAACTTCTCAATACATACACTAAATTCCTATTAGATATATTGAACTTTATATTATATTCTTACCATTGTAAGGTTAACAGAATTACAATCCATTCATTTGAACTTAGAAAAAATGTTCTTTAAATTTTGCTCATTATTAAATACATACTTCCAAAGTTTACCATCAAATTGACTAAATTCAGAGTCGAATGCCATTCTAGAAACTGACCAAACTAAACAGAGAACAACAACACTTACAGAAAATACCTAAAGACCATTCATTGTTTTGAACTTAAAAGATAAAAAACAAGCTTTGAATTTACCATAAAAAAGAGCTAAAGAAGCTTCGTGTTCATTAAATTTGAACATTATTTGCATACTTCCACAAAAAACTATCAAACCCAGTAAAGAAAGTTCAAATACAGAAGAAACATAGAGCAACCACACTTTCAAATGAGATCTAAACTCAGTCTACAAACAGAAAATTTCCAATATGAGCAGAACTTATTGACACCTAATACTATGATCAAAAGATAAACCTGACAACAATAGAGTTTTGAGATTCTTTTCGCGGAGAAGAAGCATTGTAATAATATTTTCATCACACACCACACCAGTACCTTGTTTTTCTATTTTCTCCAACCTTCTCACAACGACGGTCATAGTGGGCCTCTTTTCCGGATCAGTATGCGTGCTATCCATGGCAATCTCAAGCAGTTTGAACATATGTGCCTGAGAGGATTCCTGCCACCCAATCTCCCTATCGAAAATCTCAATCTTCCATTCCTCTCTCATTCATTGTATGCTTTTGATAATGTTTCTGGTCGTTCCAGCGAGAAAAAGGTCCCCAGTTTGCCAACGATTGAACAAGTGATAGCAATGAACGAAAAATTGGAAAGAGAGAGAAAGAAAGTTGAAACGAACACTCTGACCGCGATCTGATAGAAGGTCAGAATTGGCCGAGATTGTGTCCAGGTTAGAATCCGCAGAGGGTCTGTCGATTCTGTTCACCGATTGTGTCTTGTGCCATTGATTCTAGTGCTTTGTGAGTATAATCTCAATCCAATTGAGATATAGGTTTCATCTTCTCTTCTTTGATAATCAAATGCAACTACATGAACTTCACTTAGATTTTATTTTAGGACAAGTATATAGAAATATAAATTTTTTGAATATCTTGAAGTTTTGAAGAGCAGAATTAAAATCTTGATAATGCACCCAAGAATTATGGAATGCCTTACTCATTGATTGCTTGTAATTGAAATGTTTTACGAGACTTTGTATATATAGACTTCTCAAATTCAAATTAAGAACCTATTGGCACACAAATTGACAAAGTGAAGAGAAAAAACATACAATCATGGGTCCACACATAGAAAAGAAGAGGGAGAAGGGTAGAGTGGTCCACATAAATAAGAGGGACACACTTAGCTGATCGTCAATTCTGACCTAGGCAAAGAAGAGATAGAGGAAGAATAGAGGGAAGCATCTAGAAATCACAAATAGTAAAGATAGACAAAACACACACAAAAAAGCTCTATTAAGACCTTAATTTGAACCAATGACCCATATACACAAAACCACACTAAAAATATTATAACAATAAACCTTGTATCAAAATTAGGTCTCTGCATAATGCCACGATTTGATGTGTGTGTGTGTGTGTGCGCGTGTGCACATCAAAGTAAAAAAAATTGAAGTACACACTTGCACTTACTTGAGGGATGGAAGGACGAGTTCTGAATTTTTGGATTGGGGTGCACCCATACTTAGTCATCGATAACTCGAATGTACTTGCAAGAAAACATGCATTCCAACAAGTAGTCAATGTTCTAGTAAAATTGATAGTCAATATAAAATTAAACAATTGAATATAAAAATAAGCAAATGAATGAATACCTGGTGGCATGCAAACCATGTTGTCCCTTCTAGGAATATTATGGGACTTGAACTAAAATATGAGATTTGGGCAGTGAAGAGTTTAAAGGGCACTCTGGGACCTTAAGGACTTTAGAACAAGTCTAGAGAGTTTGAAGTGTGCTTCTTGAGCATGGAAGTAGATATTTGGTGCTTCTTGATATTTCTTTGTAAATGAATTTGTAAAATCATAGTCCATTCAAATCTGAATATTTGGATAAAGTCCCCCCTTTTGAGGTGAGGGGTATGTACATGTTCCTGCATATCACTCATCTCAAAGTAAAGAGTCATACACAAGATGTGTTTTCATATAAAATAGTTGAAGTAGTTAAAATCTTTGAAAGTATTTTGTAGACACATGAATGTATCTATATAAATATATTATCATGTAAACCGTGATAGTAATATATTACTCATGAGAGAATGAGGTGATCAAAAGTGAAAGAAAATAATATGCCGCACTATAAGTGGCATGAAAGACAAATAATATGTCTGTGAATAATCATATATAACAAATGTCATCATCTAAGGTCATTGATATCATCAATACTCATATTCCAATGCAATAAAAGTTAGGGAATAGGAAGGGATGAGAAAATAATATTCCCCATAAACTTGATAGGTGAGATGCCTCAATACAGACAAAATATATGGTAAAAGATGTATCATGTGCTATAACTACAAGGTGACTAGGTGTGAGGAGGAAGACATTGTATCCTAATATAATCAATATAATGTTAATAGGCACATGGGTGTAGTATGCTCATATGTGTAAGATAGGATCTGAGAAACTCAAGGAAAAGATATGGGTACAATGCTTCTAATGGGAAGGTATAGATGTGGTAACAATCCAAAGATGTACAAGTACGATGCCCCCAATGGAAATGTGGTAATATAGATATGATCAATGAAGCTTAGGATATGGGTAAGGGTACGATGCACCCTGTGGAATGATAAAATAAGGACAAAGGGTATGCCCCAATAGAACAATGTGCCCTACGTAGGCAAAATATAGAAATGAAGCATCTACACAATAGTAGTAGTATGCCCCAATAGATGCACGAAAAGGACCATGAAACCAAAGGCTACGAGCATAGTATACTAAAAGAAGTAGTGTGCATGATATGGATTATGGCATCACACATAATATATCACATAGTAGAGGCGATGCAATCAGAAATAGTTAGGAAATCACTTGTAGAATATGCAACCATTAAGTAAGACATATGACCCATAATCAATCAATGACATGACATGAAAATCAAAGGATCCTCTTTGGACACACTAGATAAGATATCGACTGGAAACATGCCTAAGCACACACAAGTACAAGCATGTACATGCATGAAACCAAACATTCATAGGGCACATAAGATAATATGCAATGTATCCATGTAACATGCAAGATGTAGGCTAGAACAAGATATGTATAGTCAATGCAAGTAGCTCTATATGATAAATAGAAATCAGGAAGGATATCACCTGAGACCCATTGTAAGGAGATGCCCCTAGTATAAGGTATAACACCAACATGAAAATGTTGCCAGGCGTAGGCATAAATGTAGCTATCTAACATCTATAAGTCCATGATCATATGTATCATGCATATCCTACATCTCACCCACTTAAAGAATACCATGAGAAGCATATGCATAAATGTATATGTAAACCTATAACATAAGTAGATAACATGATATGTATCCATTGACAAATATTAAGCAATTACAATTTTTGATTTTTGTTTTAATGTTTTTCAAAGGTTTTTGTATTTTTTTAATTTTTATATGAGGAGGAGGTCACACAAGGAATAAGCCAAAGGGTCATAGGAGGAAGAATAAATGTGAAAAAATGTGTAGTCCAAGTGGATAAATTAGAAGAAGATAAGGAAGGAAAACAACCAAGCCAAGTTTCAAATATTCTAAAGAAAGAAGAAGAGGAGGATTCCAAATAACTAACAACTTCTTTAAGAAATCAGTGTATGCTAGGACAAAAGGTCTTGATACGTATGCTATCATCACTAGGAAATATACACAAGTGATTGGAATGGGATAAAAAATCAAGGATAAATGGCTAGTGTAATATAAACATCAACGTAAACTAAGGGGATAAAACAATGTCTATCGAAACCAAGGAAAAAACATAAATTTCAAATCTAGTTGAAAAATGAGGCAAGGAGAAATTTCAAGGGAGTAAGGCACATGAAAGACATGGCATATAGAATGAGGAAGAAGCTATGATATAGTAGGATGTATTGATAAAATAAAAATGCTACGCTAACATGAATAATTTATGATCTCTTCTAAAATATGGGGTCCCATAAATGGGCATCACTAAAAGTATTGGTAAGGTATCATAAGTTGTAAGATTGGTCATGTAAGCATGAATTGTGTGGTAACCCGAATCATCATCATTAAGATAATCCTTAAGAGAATGGGCTATATGAACCACTTGAGCATTTTAAAAAGAAACACTTTTATTAGTTCAGATATATCTTTGTATAGTCAAATTCTTCAAAGGTGCTTGAGCAAGAATATACATAAAAGTCTGCTATAAGACTATATTAGGATGTGGATGATTAGATACTATATCTCTTAGTGGTGAAATTGAAGGATATGTAACTTAAAGAGATTTGATGAGAGGACCTTAAGCTTTAGGATTTGTTAATCAATGACTTGTAACTATACATGTAAGAATTGTAAGAACCATAACTATAGGAGGAGAAATTATATCAAATACTGGACAAGGTTGAATGGTATGTTTTTTAGGAATTAATTTAGGTAATGTCTCATGTTTTTGTTTTTGGGTGTAATAAGAAAATGTAAATATGAATTAGTATATATGATATTTACGTGTCTAACCCACAATAAAATATGTATATGTTGAAGCTCATAGTAAGTAAGACTTGGTACTAACCAATGTTACCATCAAGCCCATAAGTGTCATTATATATAGTATGTGGGGACATGCTAGACAATTATTCAAGGAAAGTAGGTGAGTCTCTCATTAAATAATATTTCTCTCTGTTGAAGTCTCCAATACATTGATATTGCTCATTTATTTAAAAATTGGTTGGAGGTGATGTACTAATCATGTCTTGTTGAATTTAAATCTTATCATCTTGAAAGTTGAAATGTATGTGATTATTGGTACTGTCAAGTGTCACATTCATCATTGTTAACCATTAACTACCCAATAAAGAATTGTAGTGAAATAGGATGGAATAATAATATAATAATGTAAATCATGTTTGGGGACCAACATATACTAAAAATATAATATATCCCAATGTTACACGTGATAAATTTGAAGGTGATACTTGAGTTATATTTTCAATATCATAGCCAATTTATAGAAGGCAAGGAAGGCTACACATTAAATTGAGCTTAATCATTAACAATAAATCTATGTCTTGGCTTCCCTTCCATATAAACACTATTGACCAAAGGTTCTATATGCAAATCATGAATTTATATAAGATCATCAGAAACTATGATTGTCACGTTGTCATGTTTAGGTGATGATTATTCAAGAGTCAATGCTTATTCATTGAGAGTTGCACTTTATACTTTGGGAATTGACTTGTCTACATGTGGTTTCTTATGAAACACATCAAGTTCAATAATTCCACTATCGATAAGAGTTTAAATTTTACTTCTTAGGGCAAGGCATTTGTTTGTTGTATGTCCTTTGATTCTATGGTACTCATAAAATGTATTTCTATTATAATATTTTGGTACATATGTTAAGTCATAATGTCCAATGAATGGTAACACAATTAAACTCATATCCCATAACTTATCCAATATTCCATTTTGATCTTGAAATAATTTTAGGTATTTTTGTGATCCATTTAAGGAAGGCATAGGACTAGTTGGAGGTGTCTCTCTATTTTTAGCCAATGTTGTAAATGTGTTCTTGGTAGGTGCATGGTGAGTATCACTATGGATAGAATCATGAGTTCTATATGGTTAAGACATCTCATTTTTAAGTGCCACCACCACATATTAAAGATGATCAAATGTTAAAAATGCATTGTAAAATAATTCATCTTTGAGAGGAGGTAAACTAATATTCCCAAAGATACATTTCCTTTCTAGATCTGATGGTTGATATTAGAATGAATGCATATACAAACAAGATATAAGGATATAGTCATTAATACTCACATTGGGACATTGTTGGATAGGTGGAGTACATTTGAATGTATCTCGAGGTTCACTAATAGTGATAAAAAAAATCCAAGAAATCTTTGTGGAATTTTTTTTAAAGTAGACACCTAAATGTGGTCTTTGTCACCCTGGAAACATCAACTTTGACATACTTTGACACACTTGGACATTATGCATATATTTGACTCTTGAGCACAAATTCCATCTATCTGTCTATCCATCTCCTATCTTAGCCACCTCTATTCGCCAAACTCATTTATTTAAAATTAGTCGAGTTTATACATTAACCCTTCAAAATCCTAAATACACATTCTCTATATTTCAAATTCTTGTTTTTCACTTTTAAGATAGTACTGGTAAACACAAACATTATTGGTTACTATAGGTGGCTCCCTCTATCAATAGTATCTAAGACCCCTCAACAACTATTTTTCAAATTAGGAAGTATCCATTAGGTTGGATTAGACATGTTTCGTCAATCAGTCTTTGTGAGAAATTAACGAAGAATCGTTTATAATTACAAATTATCCATAAAATTATTATTCACTTGGCTAATCTTAGCAACATTGAGAAAGCACCTAACATTCTCTTGGACCATTACAAAAAAAGAATACACAAATCCCAAATATTTAAGGAATAACCCTAGAGTAGTCCATAGAGTGAAATATGAATACACAAAGTCAAAGTTGCATGGTGTTAAGTATCAAAGATTAAAAAATAGCATTGCATTCTAGATTGTTCAAGATGTTGCACACACACTCTTAAGTATGAGAACTATGTGTGGTTTGAACCCTCTTAAGAGTATTGAAATTTAAGGAATGTTCAACCATTCAGTAGGGAGTGGTTGGAGTTAGCCTAACCCAAAATACCATTCCATTTTTAAGGACATATTTTGGTCAAACAAACATAAATTGTGTTTGGACAAAAGAGACATAAAATAAGTATTTTAGTGTAAAAGTAAAAACGTACACACATGAAAAATCAAATTGTAGGTGCAGGTGTAGGGTTTCTAGAAGCTTTAGATTCCCAATGTACGCATAGATAATGCATGTAAATCCAAACAATATAAGCTATCAGAGGTGTCTAACTTTTCTAACAATGTCCAAGTAGGTTTTAAATAATTACTTCCAACCTAAACAAGGGATGAAACACATACAAATATTTTATAAATCTATTGATGTCCTCTCTTTCTTGCTTTGTCATTTTTGAATTAAGTAGTCACAATTTTCAATCAACCCCTTTCAATTTTGATTAATGTGTTTATTGCACAATTTACATTATTTTATCTCTCTTAGGTGTAAAATAAATAAATTATTTTGGTGAATTAGTGCATAATTTCCAAGATTTAATTTATGTTGGGTGCAAAAAAGTAAAACATTTTGGTGAACTCGATCATTGATTTGAACACGAAACCCTAAGTTTCCTTTTACATTAATGTTTTAAAAATTTTCTTAAGATTTTAGTTTTATACCCTTATTAAGGTTGGATTTTTATTATACATATTTTATTTATATTTATTTTCTTGTTATTTTCATCATTTTATTTTGTTTTATCTTATTTTGGATTTAGTGGTTTAAACAAGGTAATTTTTTTGAATAAATTAAACTATATAATATATGTCTAATTTAAGTAAATTTTAATGTAACTAGTAGAGTATGATTCGTTTATTACACTACTATAAATAGGGCCAAGAAGATATGATACTAAGTTTATTTAAGTTTTATTCTAGTATGTGATAGTGTATAGTCTTTAGGAGTTATAGAATGGGCATGTCGTTGCTTGAATATGGAAACCGATTATCTAAGCATGTTAGGATGAATTCAATAATGCCTAAACTCTTGTTGTAACCAAATATGCACCTATAATAAGTGGTGGACTATTCCATCATAGATTGTTACGCTTTCTTGTAGTTAAATATTTTTTTACAATTTTAGAGGCTCAAAATGTGTGTATGTTCATAATCATCTTCCTTCACCTTGAAACCCTAGATCCAATTTCAACATTTGCTTCAATTGTAAAAAGGGTTAGAAATGATGGGTTGTGTTGATCTAAACTACCCCGCAATGAATGGCTTAGCATTGCCTATATTCCAATTCTCATAAGAGGGTTCAAACCACATGTAGTTATCCCACCTAATTGTATGTGTGTTCAATCAATGCTATACTAATGTGTAGTGCAATCATGTGTATGGATTTTGACACTTGAAAACCTATGATTTTGACCTTGAAATAATATTCAAACTTGGATTAGTGGATATTTATTTGAGGGTTTGCATATTTGGATGCTTTAAGGTAGTGGCTCAAGAATGTGCATATATATTATTCAGTGTAGTAGATGATTGTTTGATGAGTGGTTGATAGGAATAGGCTTATAATTGATGTGTACAAATAACTGATTATTGGGGTAAATTTCCTCTAAACCAACATCAAAATGTGTAGAATGACCCAAAAGAAAAGTTTGAATATGGAAAAATATCTTTTGAAAAGAGGATGGATAGGTCTGACTAAGGCAGATGACTCTAGTAACTAGATCTATATGAATGTGGTTAAATATCTCTAGGAAATAGGAAACAACTCATAGTTGATAGGATATAAAGTAGGTGTGAGAGGCCTCTCATCATCACAGTTGGTATTAGAGCGAGGTTGCAGGTTCTCAGAGCAAGGTTCACTAACACCTTGGTCACTGGTCACTCTCAGGGGTTTCTGATTTAAGATGATAAGTTATTTAGGCATAGAACAAAGAAATCGTGTGTATGAATAGTGTCAAATTAGAAAGGCCATGCAAATAGATAAGTGAAAGGCAAGGAGAGACATAATGAGCTGTTAGGAATTTGTTGTTTAATGCTCACATTTGAGTGGATATAATTATATTCATATGTGAGTAGATAAATGTGTGAGTGAGAATTAATATATCATATTATTTATGTAATACGACTTGTCATGAGACAACTCATAGTTGATAGGATATAAAGTAGGTGTGAGAGGTCATAAGAGATAAAGTATGATAAATTATAGGGATTTGAATTTGTTTCGAGAAAATACTTAACTCCCTAAATTAATGAATTCACTAAGCCTATAAAATGTAATATCTCTGATTGAATATAATAAAAGAGTTTATTGTATGTTATTTTGTTAAAATTTATACCAACATTTCATTTGGTATCTGAGTATTCTATGCCTCAGGGATGTGATGGAGAAATAGATTGAGAAGAGGCAACGCCATAAATATGCGTGTAGAATAGTTTTATTGGCATTTTAAAAGTTTTTCTAGCATATATACATGTCTACGTCCTCATCCACATGTTAAAGATTTAGTGTCATTTTGTGTGTTTTCATGCACTCATGAATTCATTTGAGTTATTATTCTATGCGGTTGATAGATCACCATGTACAAGCTATCGGTCTTGATAGGATTCACTAGACTGTGTCAAACACTTTTGTCTTTCATCTACATAGACCTGTATGGCAAGATTTAATAGTCCTGAGATGTGTGCATGAATTTAATATCCATTGACAGGTCCAAATTATGTTAGATTCATGTAAAATTGTCTGTGTGAAAATTGACACCCCTGATCTTGACTGGCATTAGAAATGTTACATTACACAGAGCTCCCAACTGCATCGAATTGGATCTATGTTTTGTACCAATTCATGGTTGCATCCAACTAAGGTTGCATTTGAATTACAACAATATACGCATTTTGGATTGATTTACCATTTGCCGTTCCAACCGTGAGGAATATAACATAAGGTATTGCATGAGGAGTATGTCTAACTTGTATCGATCGTAGTCTTCTGGATCTTCGTTTATATTCATGCTCTATTAACAAAAGGTCAAGGTCATTTTTAAGAGTTTAATGTTACAGTTGGGTGTTGTACTTAATATATAGTGATAAGGTGGTTATAGTGTTGGGTTTTAGATTATATTTGTTTAAAAGTTTTAATGTTTAGTTGTAAATTTGTTTTATTAAGTTTAATTTATGGTTTTGAAAAAATTATTTTTATTATGTAGTTTTTAATTATTAATGAGTATAGACATTAAAAATTATATAGTTTTCATTGTATTTAGGGTAATTCATTTTTGTTTATAGTTTGTTATTTGTTGATGGTTTATAGTCATTTTTTTTAGAGGTCAAAACTATAATTTATTATCTTTAGTTAGAGTCATCCTAAGTTATGTCAATTAATTGTGTTTAGTGTCATATATATTTTATGTCAATAATTGTATGTCGTTAGTATGTCAAAAAATAAAAAGTTATCCTTGGAAATATATGCATTTTCAGGTGAATCCAACATCCGATGACTATGTCAAGCTTGTGGGGGGTAATTTTGTCTTAAATTTTTTTCATACATATGAGCTTCAAGTTCTATTCCACTAAATAGGAAATGTAAATTTGAAGGATGGAGGCAATGGAGGTTGGAGAACAAACATTATCCTCTTGTTATCCACTAATGATAGGGCCACACTGTGAAGTAGTGGCATCTTTGTGTTTAGAGTTTGTTTTTTGGAGTGCTAAATAACTCCCTATTGTGTTAAAATGTGTGAAATTCTCATATTGTAAAAATAAGCTCACTTTTTGAAGGCAAGAGAAGATTTCAAGATAAAATTAGCACAAATTATTCTAGAGTTTGTGAATATTTATAAATTCATAAATTTAGATTGGGAAAGTGGTTTGGGAACTAATGAATTTAGCTTGAGAACTACCCCTGATGGAGTTGTACCTAGCATAAGAAGTTTTTTTGAGAAAAGATTCTACAAAATATGATTCTTTCCCCATATACACACTTTAGGTGGGGGGAAATGTTAGTAAGTTATTTTTTAGTGTTCCTATTTGAGTAGATATAATTATATTTATATGTGAGTAGATAAATGTATGAGTGATAAATAATATATCATATTGTTTATGTAATAAGAGTTGTTATGAGACAATTCTTAGTTGATAGGCTATAAATTAGGTGGGAGAGATAATAAGAGATAAGTGTGAGATATTATAGGTATTTTAGGTTGTTTAGAGATAAGGGTCAACTCCCTAAATGAAATAATTCACTAACCCTATAAAATATAATATATCTAATTGAATATAATAAGATAGTTTATTGTATGTTATTTTGTTAAATGCTCTACCAAAATTTCATGATCAAGATTCAATTGTGTATGTATAAGTCATGTATACTCAGGTTTGGTCAAAATTAAAATTATCAAGTGTCTAATACCAAATTTTTGTGTCTAATCTAGTATTGAATGTGATAGAGTAAAAGGATAGAGTTAAAATTTTGGTATGTGAGCGTAACCACGTTGGGTGTCTTCAATTATGTGCTAAGTACTAATCTTGCTCCATGCAAACTTGAAATGAAACATGTAGAAATTAGTGTCCATTTATGATAGAAAAGATGTAGTAATAATTGATCATATTCAAAATTAAAAAATCAATGAGCAAATACACATGTAGGTATGCAAACCAAACTACCCTTTGGAGTTAATGGAGAATGGGGTGATTATGCCTCATGGAGATGCCAATTGTTTCTACCTCAAAATTGCTTTTCAGACTTAAAAGAAAGAAACTAAAAGAAAGTAATGGACAAGGCTTGAAAAGTACCTGGACTAAAGATTGCGCACCGTAAATCCAGACGCTTGTGAGCACTCCTCTTTGACTGTGGAGGAATGACACCTGCAAGAAAAAAGAAACTTGGACAAGAGAACGTTAGACAGATAGATGGTGGGTTGCCAGGCGAGAGCCTGTTCCCAGAAGTATGAGAACTTCCTTAAGGGAGGTCAACCCACTGTTTTGATAAAGATAAGTCTGATAAAAAGACAGAATGCTAAAAAGGACTGAAATAAATAGTAAATTGAAAGAGAAGTGGAAGCAAAAGCTTACCTGGAAGAAGCTGTCAAACTGGTCACAGTCGCCGGCATCGGTGGTCCTACCGGCGTCGGTTGTCGAGTCTGCCGACGTCGGTTAGTCTGCCGACGTCGGTGGGGGTAATGACCGGCGTCGGTCGGGGCAATGGCCTCTAGACGGGTCTGGTCAAGGTCTGGTTTGTGGATGGTCCGGGTCTGTCTGTGGACGGGTTTGTGGATGGGTCTGAGTCTGATGGACGGGTCTGAGGATGGTCTTAGGCAGAGATACAGGGGGAGTGAAATGGACAGAGAGGGACAGAGGAGGACAATCAAAGAGATGGGAATACGGGTCTGTGTGATTTGGTTAACAGTCTGGGTTGGGGGAGAAGGAGAGCTGAATCTGGTTTAGAAATAACTAGAAAGCATAAAGAAACAAAACAGAATACAACATACCTGTGCCTGCTGAAGAAAGTGTTGGTCTTGTTGTTGATGTTGCCGGATGTGAAGCCTGTTGCTGATGGAGATTCCCTGTTGTTCACCTGCAGAAGATTGCTGTGTACCTGAGGGAGAGAGGTCAAGTGAAGGACTGATACAAGGGTCTGATACGAAGGTTGAAGAGTCGGGATGCCAAGGAGAAACGCAGAGAAGTCAAGAGAAGCGAAGAGGAACCAGAGGAAGAAAGAACGGCGAAGAACACCGTTAAGAAGGCTGCCGACGCCGGCAATATCGCCGACGTCGGCCGAAGGATGACCGACGTCGGCGGTTGAAAGGCTGGAGAAAGGCTAAAAATAGCCTTTCATCCGTTTCCCAACGGCCAGGTCAAATGAATGCGAGGATGAAAACGGTCGACGGGGTTAAATGGGCGAGAGGAGAGGTTGGAATGGGAGTCTAAGGCATTAAATGGCCATGTGGGGGAATGAAGGGGATCCAAGGAGGGTATCCTAGGGTGGCGAGGTGGCAAGGAGAGGGAAAAGGGGCCTTATTTAATTAAAAATAGATGTTTATTTTCAATTAATAAGACCTAGGTGGGTTAGGGACCAAGGAGGACTAGGAGGGAGAAAGGACCAAGGGGTTAGACACTTTTTAGGTGTCTACATTTGCCCCTTTTTGTCTTGTTGGTTGTTCCAGACGAACTGCAAGACAAAAACAGGGAGTGGTTGCCCCAGGTGAGGGATGATGTGGATTGCCCCGAAGTGGATGTGGTATTCCCCCTCAAAGCAGGAGTCGAGGGAAGGAACCTGATGTCGGGTGCTGATTTGACAAAAGGTGGATGAGAAAGAGGGGAAAAGTGAGTGAAAACGCTGCAAAAGTCATGATTGCATGCATACCACTGCACAAGATGGTTAGGTCACAAGTGTCGCAGGTCAAGGGTCAAGGAGTGCCAAAATTGAAGTAACCGGGCCCCAGCATTTAGTCATCTGCTGATCGGGTCACTCAATCTAAGATGAAGCTCTAAATGGTCGTCGTGTCCCAGGTATCCAGGGCTCAGGAAGTGCTCCCAGAAACACGAAAAAGCCACAAGTAGTAGGGATCAACTGGCTCGCGATCCTATACTTGTGAAGGGTCAAAAATAGTCTGCGAACAATTCTGCTAACCAGCCGTGGAATAGCATATACGCAAAAATAACCAAGGCAACATTGGCTTGGAAAAAGGTCAAAGGTCGAAGGAGATAGGCATGATCTCCAATGGTCATTGGTCAAGAGGATGGATGGACGAAAGGATGCGGCCGAGCTAACCCCAGAAGACCCCATGTCAACTGAGTGCTGCCTACATAGCCCCTGGTAACAGGGCCTCAGGCCGATGTAGTTCTCCCTAAAAGGGAGGGAGGGTCAGAGGGATTGATTGGTCTTGGTCAAAGGTCGATGATTGGTCTTGGTCAAAGGTCGATGATTGGTCCTGGTCAAAGGTCGATGATTGGTCAAAAGGTTTTGGTCAAAGGTCACGAAGCTGGAGCGTGATAAGAGTCAAAGAAGAGAAGGTTTGTCCATCATAGAGACGAACAAACGGGGGTGGTCGAGCTAACCTCAGAAGATGTGGTATCTGAGTGCTGCCTACATAGCCCTGGTCCTAGGGCCTCAGACCAATGTAGTTCGGACAAATTGAGAAGATTGGTCGGTGATTGGATGTGGTCAAGCGTCGAAATGATGAGGATAAGAAGATGAGGATAAAAGGATGCTATAGATGGTGTATTCTGTAGAAGTGGTCGAGGGTCTTTCATCTCTAGCAAGTTTCCATAGTCGCGATGGATGTATGCTAAAAATGAATAAAGGGTCTATTTATGCTTCAACAAGTATTGGTTTATGCTTAACATAAATTTGGGTCTGGTCGGTAGTTTTCATGTGTATTGGTGTCCATGGGAACTATGCGAAAAGGACAAGGATGATGCCTGATGTCGTGTTGAAAATGTCGAGGCTGGTTTGAAAAAATGTTGAAGTTGGCTAGGTTTAAGGATGAGTCGACAATTGACGTGGCCAAAGCGTGACCAAAGTGTAGAGAAAAGGTGAAAGGCAAATTGCTCTTTCATTGACAAGGACCAGAAAGGAAGCATAGATAGGGGTGATTAGAACCGAAGCCCCGTTCATGCATTGCGTCGTTGACCAGTATGGTGTTAGAACGGTAATCGAATCACTTTGACATTAAAGTGAGCTCGAAGTCCCTTGAGCCGGTGATAGGAGGAGGATAGGGTAACCCAGTTTAAGAGCAGGAATAACCTTGCCCCTTTTATAGGAGACCCTGAGACCACTAAAAGCCAATGTCCATGACTCATTTTTTTTTTTTTTTTTTGGCGCAGACTGATCGATGCGGGAAGCCTGCATAGAGATGTCATTTGATGTACTGGTCATGTTGCGAAGCTGATCGATGCGGGAAGCTTCTAAGAAAAGTTGCTGTTTATTGCCAGAGTAGTCATAGCCATCCTTCGAGGGAGTGGTCTATATTTTTGCTTGATAATGTTTGATAAGTTGGCCTAGCTGTCCTTCAAGGGATCAGTCTAGTAATACAGCAATGATAGTACAGTTGTCCTTCGAGGGATCAGTCTGTCTTTTTAATTTTGACTTGATTTAGTGACCATGGATATGTTTTGACATCTTGACTTGGATATATTGATAGAAATGAGAGTCACGGACAAGACTGTAGAAGCTCAAGGACGCCCCTTTTATTAGGACAAAGCATCACTGCATCCTAAAAGGGTTGTAGAGGACTTGTTAAAGGGGGGATAGGGTTGAAAGGGATGAGGATTAAGAGGACGAGGATTGCTCAAGGGACGAGCTCAAGTTACGTGTCAAGTAGACGAGTACTCGACTAGCAGAAGAATGGTCGAAGATGCAAGACATAAAAAGGGGTTTAAGGTCTAATAAGACCCTGGGCCATGCTTGTATGTTAAGGTCCGAGTCAATTAGGAGCAAACTTGCCCCAATTGCCTCTTTCCAGATTGGTCAGGTGTTGATTGATGGATGTGAAGTTGGTTGACATTGTCATTGGCTGGTTGAAAAAGGTTGAATGTTTGGTCGAGGGGTCAGGTTGATTGATATGTGGTCGAAGTTTGGTTGAGATTAGTCGGATAATTGGTCGGGGGTTGGGTCGATGGATACTTGGTCGAGATGAGTGATTGATATGTGGTAGAGACTGGGTTGAAGAGTTGGTCGAGGTTTGGATGAAGGATGAGTTCCCCCAGCGGCTAGGGAGAATGTTTGAAGGATTGGTTAAGGTCGGTTGAGGTTTAGTGGTTAGATGGACGGTATTAATGTCGAATAAGGGGGTCAAAGGTGGCAAAGGGACCGCAGGCTGGCGTGGAGATCCCGATTTAAGTGATGAGGTTGGAGAGGCATGAGTCGGGGTTGATGTTTTGTCGAAGAGGTGGTCAAGAGGATCCTTGATGAGAAGGGAATCCTTTTTCCGGTGTTGACGAATGACAGCTTTAAGAGCGCAACAACGCTCGGTGTCATGTCCCGGAGTGTGATGATAAAGATAGAATTTAGAGTCGTCGAACCAAGATGGCCTTGATCCGAGAGTTGATGAGCGGAGTGGTGTTGAAGGTTTATTGATGATGTGGTCAAGAAGGGAGGTGTCATTCGCCAAACATTGGCGAATGGCGACCTTGAGGGCATGACAATGTTCCGTGTCGTGCCCAGGCGTGCGATGATACGCACAAATGCAAGTGTGGTCGAACCAAGGTGGTTTAGGTCCGAGAGATTGATATTGTCTAAGAGGTGGGAGGTCGAGGCGAGAGGACTGCAACAAGTGCCGTAAGAGCAAGGCATATGAACCTGCTAACGGGTCTGGATGCTTTATTGCAGTGAGGATTGGTGACGTTGGTTTGGGAGGTGAAAGAGGCATAGGTCAAGGTTTTGGATGAGAAGTATGTCTGATGGGATGAGGGAGTAATGGAGGCAATGTGCCTCTGTAAAGGATGGGAGTGGGAAGCACTCCTATTAAAGTGGACGGATGCGGGCCCAAGATAGAGGGCAATGACGAAGGTTGGGGAGGAATTCTCTGATGAGGTCTAGTAGTCTTCGTGTGTCTGGGTCGAGGGCCACCGTTGTGCGAGGCGAGGTTAGATGTGGGTTTGGGTTTGGATGTGGATGAAGGTGAGTGAGATGTAGCAACCTCACGCAAAGGGCAGGAGGAAACCGTGACTGGGTCTTCCTCGGTTGAAATGGGTGAAGAGACTGGTTCTTCTCTTGGTGGAGAAGAAATAAAAGAGGGCGGCTCCTCAAGTGGGCAGAGGGTGTGGATGATCGTGCCTTCCACTTGTAGTTGAGGAGTAGGCAAGGTAGGGTCTTCGGATGGAGATGGGCTTGCTGGCGCTGATGTGGTCAAGGCGTCCTCCAGTACAAGAGAGGTAGATGGAGGACTAGTAGGAGAAAAAGGTTCCTCATCCTTTAATGGAAGAGGTTGGTCAAGGACAAGAGGCAAGATAGTGCTAATCGTGTGAATGTCATGGTCTTGAGGGTCATTGGTCGAAGTCTGGACGTCGTTCTGAGTAGGCGGATGATTTGGAAAAGGGTGTTTGAAGATGTTGATATGTTGGTTAGGAGGGGCGTTCGAGTTATCTAAAATAAGATCCCCCTTGTCGAGCATGTCTTGGACGATGTTTTTGAAGGTTCGGCAGTTGTCGATGTCATGGCCTTGGACGCGATGAAAGGGACAGAAGTCGGCCTCCCTATACCATGTAGGGAGGTCTTTTGAAGGGTCAAATTGAGGTGGTCGGATTGGAGGGAGATTGAGGACCCCCTGCTTGAGAAGTTTTTCCAAAACGGAAGCGTATGGTTCTCCAAGTGGAGTGTAAGAACGCTGAATGTACCGTTGTTGGAATTGTTTGGTGATGCTAGAAGATGTAGAAGTTTGAGAGTGATTAGTTGTCGTCGAGGATGGTGATCTAACGACCACAGTGTTGGCCACTCCTTTAGATTCGGAATTGGCAGAAGAAGAAGGTCTGGAAGAAGAATGGCCAGTGGATTTTGCGTTGGTATGACGCAATTTGACCTTATCTTCTTCAAGGGCGCGGAGTTCGAGCTTTCGAGCCATGATGAAAGCTTCATCAAAAGTGCGAAATGTCTGAATCCGCAAGGTAGAAGAGATGTGTCTGGCACATGCTCGAGAGAAGAGCTCGATGAGCTCAGGTTGAGGTAAAGAGAAGGAGAGCTGGTTGATCAGGCCCCTCCAACGAGCGACAAAGTTGACAACAGATTCGTCGTCAAATTGCCTGATGGAGTAAAGGTCTGTGATTGAGACTTGTTTGGTGATGTTGATTGAGAAATGGTCAAGGAATAGTTGGGCGAGTTGGATGAATGAAAAGATAGAGTGTCTGGCAAGAGAACTATACCAGTCAAGGGCAGGGCCAGAAAGGGACATAGGGAACGTGCGTAAGAGCAACGCATCGTCATGGGCAATAAGATAACAGGCATGTCTAAATGCCCGTAGATGTTGTTGTGGGTCTTCCTTACTCTGAAAGCGAGTGAATTTAGGAAGCTCCCAATGGTTAGGGTATGGTTGAATAGGGACAGAGGGATGGATGGGCTCGTTGCAAATTTGTTCATATGACAAAGTATTGCTTGAACCGGAAATGGAGGCTTCGAGACTGGACATTTTATCCATCAGCATCTTGATAAGATCTGCTGACGGATTGGCGGGTTGAGCGCCCCCTAGGTTGTAAGGCGCTTGGAAGAGGCTAGAGGAGGCGTGCGACATAGTCGGTTGTACAACGTACGGATGACTATTCGCAGGGGCAGAAGTGGAGGCTAGAGGTGGTTGCGTTACGAAGGTCGAAGGTATAGGTTGACTGGGCACCGCCAAAGGTGGTTGAATGGCGGCACTGGTAGAAAGATAAGTCGGCACGCCTACATTTGTGGGCGCAAGAGTGTGAGGGGTCGAGACAATCAAGTTCTGATATGATGTAGAACTTGGTTGAATTGCAGGCGGTTGAGGGGGTAATGACACCCCGATGGAGGTCGGTCTAAAAATAGACGGGGAGGCCAAACTTTGCGTATTGGCCATGATTGGGTTGATAGTTGAGGCGAAAGGTTGAGTCAAAAAGGGTTGGGTGGCGAATGGTGTGGATGTCATCGCCACGTCACCCGAAAGGTCTCGCGTTGGGTTTCTAGCGAGATAGTTTTGAAGGGCTGCGGTATTGAGGTCCAGGAATCTCGTGAAATCCTGGTCCCCTTCAGGGATGATGGGAATTTGAGTCGGGGTTGGGGTCGAGGTCGGTCCTGTAGGAGTTCTTTCAGTCTCCGAGTGGAACTCCATGATAGGACTTGGCTAGGGATGAGGTAGACGGAAGCGGTTGTTGGCTAAAGTGGTTAAGAAGAGAGTCCTGGTTCCAGAAACTGTGTTTTCGCAGTCTCAGAAAACCAGAATGGAGTCTTGACAGAAAATGGACAGAGTTCAGGTTGCTGGTTTTGAAGAAAAAGGACAGTGACAGAGACCGACGTCGGTTAAAAAACTGATGTCGGTAAAGAGGATAGCCGACGTCGGTCAGATAACCGATGCCGGTAAGTAAGATGGCCGACGTCGGTATCAGAACCGATGTCGGTGACAGGGGAAGCCGACGTCGGTGGAAGAACCGATGTCGGCGACTGTGTTTTCCAGAGAACCAAAATATTCTTGGAAAACAAAGAAGAAAGCGTCCTCACACACTCAAACAAACAGATGAGAAGAGGAAAACAGAGAAAGACAGACAAGCCTAAGCGATAAATCCTAGAAATTAACCTTAGGAACTTGTGGCTTATGCCTTAGATGAATGTTTGGGGAGATTGGCTGAAAAATGGGTCCTAGAAGAAGGTGGTCTAAAGATGGTTTCAGGTGTTGTTTTAGGTGCTCAAAGATCTGTGTTAGGGTCTGGTACGTGGCCTGGTGCTAAGGAGCAAGCTCCCCTCACTTCACGATTCCAGTGGTTAGCTGGTCTCGCTTAGCCAAGATATACCTCGCCTAGAGTTTAGACTCCGCCAGAGAACGGAGTGGGCTTCCCCCTTGGTGATGAAATCCAAGTAGGGTCACTGGGACGGGTAAGGTATCTGCTGGGGGATGAATTCCCAGTCGGGCCTTGTCTCAGGTATGTTTTATGTGTGTTTTAGTGCATGTGGTCAGGTAGTGTAACATCAAGTGTCTACGGTTTATTCAATATGCGCCTAAGTTACTAGATGTGGACTAATGCAAGCACAAGCAGAAATGAAAGTGTAATATGTTTTAAGCCCAAGTCGAAATGTGATATTGTTATGAAGACAAGATGGAGAAAGGGATGAGAGTATGATATTTAGACTAGTCTAGAATGCAAGGAAGAAAGGTTCGTTTTAGTCCTGCTTATAGTGTCATTTGGAATAGAAGAAAGAGACAAGAAGAAAGGAGCCTAAATGCACCTAAATGAATGAAAAGGAAAAGGAACCCAGGAGGAACCTAGGGTCCCACCGGGCGTGCCAGAGATGTTTCTACCTCAAAATTGCTTTTCAGACTTAAAAGAAAGAAACTAAAAGAAAGTAATGGACAAGGCTTGGAAAGTACCTGGACTAAAGATTGCGCACCGTAAATCCAGACGCTTGTGAGCACTCCTCTTTGGCTGTGGAGGAATGACACCTGCAAGAAAAAAGAAACTTGGACAAGAGAACGTTAGACAGATAGATGGTGGGTTGCCAGGCGAGAGCCTGTTCCCAGAAGTATGAGAACTTCCTTAAGGGAGGTCAACCCACTGTTTTGATAAAGATAAGTCTGATAAAAAGATAGAATGCTAAAAAGGACTGAAATAAATAGTAAATTGAAAGAGAAGTGGAAGCAAAAGCTTACCTGGAAGAAGCTGTCAAACTGGTCACAGTCGCCGGCGTCGGTGGTCCTACCGGCGTCGGTTGTCGAGTCTGCCGACGTCGGTTAGTCTGCCGACGTCGGTGGGGGTAATGACCGGCGTCGGTCAGGGCAATGGCCTCTAGACGGGTCTGGTCAAGGTCTGGTTTGTGGATGGTCCGGGTCTGTCTGTGGACGGGTTTGTGGACGGGTCTGAGTCTGATGGACGGGTCTGAGGATGGTCTTAGGCAGAGATACAGGGGGAGTGAAATGGACAGAGAGGGACAGAGGAGGACAATCAAAGAGATGGGAATACGGGTCTGTGTGATTTGGTTAACAGTCTGGGTTGGGGGAGAAGGAGAGCTGAATCTAGTTTAGAAATAACTAGAAAGCATAAAGAAACAAAACAGAATACAACATACCTGTGCCTGCTGAAGAAAGTGTTGGTCTTGTTGTTGATGTTGCCGGATGTGAAGCCTGTTGCTGATGGAGATTCTCTGTTGTTCACCTGCAGAAGATTGCTGTGTACCTGAGGGAGAGAGGTCAAGTGAAGGACTGATACAAGGGTCTGATACGAAGGTTGAAGAGTCGGGATGCCAAGGAGAAACGCAGAGAAGTCAAGAGAAGCGAAGAGGAACCAGAGGAAGAAAGAACGGCGAAGAACACCGTTAAGAAGGCTGCTGACGCCGGCAATATCACCGACGTCGGCCAAAGGATGACCGACGTCGGCTGCTGAAAGGCCGGAGAAAGGCTAAAAATAGCCTTTCATCCGTTTCCCAACGGCCGGGTCAAATGAATGCGAGGATGAAAACGGTCGACGGGGTTAAATGGGCGAGAGGAGAGGTTGGAATGGGAGTCTAAGGCATTAAATGGCCATGTGGGGGAATGAAGGGGATCCAAGGAGGGTATCCTAGGGTGGTGAGGTGGCAAGGAGAGAGAAAAGGGGCCTTATTTAATTAAAAATAGATGTTTATTTTCAATTAATAAGACCTAGGTGGGTTAGGGACCAAGGAGGACTAGGAGGGAGAAAGGACCAAGGGGTTAGACACTTTTTAGGTGTCTACACCAATATTAAAACCAGGTGTTGATATGAATATGCCCCAAACTTCATTGGAGATGGGGAAGTGCTTAGAATTTAAGTTAGTAGAACCTCAACCACACTACTCTATGATTGTTTTAGAATTGGACCCAAATAATCAACACCACTACTCATTAACATTTTCTTAGAATTGGACCCAAAGGGGGTTCCAATAACCTCGAGTAAAACTTGAGTACAATATTTCAGTAAGTTTGAATAATTTTGAATCATTTACTGCAGACATATTTTATGATTCAACCTAAATATTCCTGAGTATAACTGAGTAAGTCTAAGTAAACAATCATGTAAAATATAAGAAAAAAATCTTATAGAATATCTAACATCTGCCCCTTAGTTTATAACTTGTGTAGTCTGAGCCATGTAATCTATGCCAAAATATTATGACATTTGTGAAGTTTCACTCATAATCCTATAGAATATCTATCGTATGCCTCACATATGCACCCAATTTGGTAACATATGTAATTTGAGTCATGTACCATGTAATAATCTGTAATGCTTTGTAGTAATCTATGTAACCTTGTGCTAATCTGAAATAATCTATGCCCAAAATTTGAATTTTATTTCTATAAAGGCTTTGAGTCTCTAAGACAAGCCCATTGTGTATGCCCCATTTTGAAGTGAGTGATGGAGCCTGCAAATTAATCATCTTTAAATAAAATATTCATATGCATCATGTGATATGGAAAAATATTTAAGCATGTAAAACATTTGCTAACATGATTAGATTATGTCATCAAAGTAAGATTATATCATCTGAGCATATATGAAACATGTATCCTAAGGCATACAAGTGCCATGTCAAGTAGACATAACAATGATGCATGCATTAAATAATCATAATAGTAACAATCATAAAAGCATTGAATAATAACAACATAAAATATACATGATATGTTTCATGACAACACACAAAAGTACAAGAATGCATGATATGGATCATGACATCACAAGCCTAGAAAATAGAGTCACACATAATGTCATGGTCATGATGCACACAAAAAATCATATAAACACAATGATAACACACAATGTCACATAGTGTAAGACTCATACAGACAAAAACCAATAACGTAGAGTAAGAGTCACACATAGTAAGAATCAAACATAAGAGTGACACAATGAACACCTGATGACACACATAATAAGAGGCACATAGAGAAAGAGTCACACAATGTAATATGCAATCAATGATCATACCATGTAAAACACAACATCATCAATCATGCATAAAACAAGAAAGGATAATCTATACAAACATTGCATGTCATCATCGTACACAAAAATATATAGTAATTATAGAATATAACACTCTAAGTAGTATACATAAGATCAAGGTACATGTAATCAGTGTAAATAGATTAATATGATCAATGAAATGGTTATATAAATATTTAACCTATCAAAATTTACCAAGATGCTTCCAATGTAGACATGCCCCCAATGTAAGAAGAGTAGCATTTGGATGTAGAAATGTCCTGCATTTGAGTTTTAATGCCATATATAGCCTATATGTCCTATATACCACTCATGTATATCATGAAATTCATGTGCATAGAGAGTATGTATATATAATCTAGCATGTATGTGATAAATCATAAATGAATCATGTAAACTAGAAAAACATGTCATGTACACGTCTTGATTTTTGATTTTTTGACTTTTTTTTTTTTGAATTTTAAAAATATTTAGTTTTTTGAATTTTTAAACTTGAATTATATTCATGCTAACCAATGATCCTATAAATTCTATGCTTTGATTTAGGTCCTAGGTCAATTGTTACATGCCATGGACGAGTAGTAAAACATGTTTCTATATTAGAGTGTAAGAAGTGATATGATTTTGTAACATATCACTCATAGTCATCATAGACCATATGATTATGTGTATGTTGTGTAAATGTAATAACCATAATATTATGTGGATTATGCTATATATTATGAGAGTGTTCTTATGTTAACTATGGAACATGTGGAGAGCAACATGTAACACTAGCTTAAGATGTGATGGAGTACATAATTCCTGTTGAACTAGGTTATAGATTTGATGTAATAGACACCAAAGTATTGGTATTTTATTAAGGTTAATTATGTGTATATGAACTTATTGCATAAAATAAACCTGTAAAATTTATATAACAGACTATGGTGTATCCTTCCAAGGGAAGGTATGTGGTTGAATAGGATACTAATATGGTATACCTATAACTGTAACCACTCTTATACTATAAATTTAATTTACACATTGATGTACCAAATATGGTACCACACAAATATTATGTATCCAAGGATAACCTTAAAACATGTCAAATGCCCCTGTACTATGTAGAACGAAGAATAAATTAGAAACTGTTTTAGGGCCTACCATAAGTAATAACATAATGCTTCCAAGAGGGTTATGTTTCTTTCCATTGAATCCTTTGACTATATTTTTTGTATCCATCGATTACTTATGTGGATATCTAAGACTAGAAAGGAGTGTCATAGTGAAAATGTTTTCACTTGAGCCATTATCTACCATGACATTGTGTATAGGTTATGAGTTAATGTAGGCATACATAGACAATGGTGTATAAATAGAATCATCATTGATAATATCATATTCATCCAATGTGATAGTAGGTCTATATACATGTATAATCTCAAGTGTACCAATGATACTATCTAAATGATACTCCTCTTCAATCCTAGAATCATAATAAGTTAGAGGATGATGTGTATTGTTAGTCATATGTAACTTAGAATTAGTATTAGTCTTTTGTGTTGCTTTATTTGGAAAGGGATTGGAAAAGAGTTTAAAATTCACATTCTAATTATGTTGTGTCTTTGAATAATTTTTAGATGTATTGATCTAGATAATGTTGTCATCCACCAAATTTTATATCTTATGTTACAAACTGATGCATCTATTAGTTAAGTGTCCTACACATCTATGATAATTGTAATATGCATTATGTTGTGCCCTAACACACACACCCCATTTAAAATTTTTCAAATAGGGGCCAACTATTAGTTGAACATCCTTTTATGCTTTTCTAAAGTATAAGTATATGATATAGAAGTTTGGAAAATGTGAATTCATAGAATTTATATGATACATGAGAGCTTCGCTTGACTATCTTGGTTTTTGGTTATTTTCTTAATACAATCCATAGGTTTCATCTCGCTATTTACAAGTTGTTTTTGAAGCTAAAAAAAATTGAAGATAGGTCTAAGCCATGCTATATGCTTTACTCTTCATCTTAGATTTTATTTAAGTGCTTACATTGGGGGTTCGGTTTATGATTTTTAACAACTAACCGGATTGATGCATTATGTTATTAGTGTGTTTTTTTCCTTTAATATATTTTATAGGTTATTTCATATTTAGGTGTCTCCCAAAGCTTCCTGGAGCTTATCTACCCAACCACACGACATATTTTTGCTCATCTATAGCCTAAGTAAAAAACCCCTGTCACCATCCTGGCCTCCTAGAGGTGACATCAACAAAGCCTTTTATATGGACAATCCCAGGAAAGCGGATCACCAAGATCCATCCATGTGTCATCATCTTGCTCACCAAGTATCTCAATGATGATGTGAGGCAAGCCTTTTATATGAATGATCATGGGTAAATATATCATCGAGATCTATCCATGTGTCATCATCCTGCTCACTTGGTAGCCCAATAGTGATGTCAGCCAAGCCTTTTGTATGAATGATATCGAGCAAGTGGATCACTGAGGGCCATCCACATGTCATGATCCCACTCACTAGATAAATTGATGATGATGTTAGCCAAGCCTTTTGTATGAATGGTCTTGGGTAAGCAGGTCATTGAGGGTCATCCACATGTCAGAATATTGCTCACTTGGAGGTGACATCATCATGGAATTTTATATGGATACTTCTAGGCAAGTGGATTTCCAAGATTCATCCATGTGTCATCATCCCACTAATATGCATCCCCAAGAGAAAAGTACACTAAATCATGCCTCAACCATCAATGAAATATCAACATGCAGACACTTGTCCTCCAAAGACATGTAAGCAAACAATAAAGACACCACTACTAAGTTTTAACGAGAGAAAAAAGATATTTGTCATATTAAGATGACTAAACATCCTATAACATATGAAAAAATCCATATGGAATTAAAAATTCACATAAATCAATTTTATGAATTTCAAATGAAAAGACTAGGCATGTAAAAATAGATAAATCCATTGTAGCCATTAATTCACACAAAGTAATAAGTTGATACATTGAAATCTCAAAATAGATGCAACTAAATTAATATATTTTGAATTGCCAAATATAATTTAATTACATTGATTTCAAACAACTGAGTCTACACTATGAATCTAGAGCTCTCTTGCGATGAAGAAATTTCCAACTTTTCATAGAGTAAAGGATTTTCAAACCAAATATTCAATGATAGACACAGTTCATATTCCAGTTCCTTTTGCATACTCTATTATAGGGTCAATTGAATATACTGATACAACATTTGATTCGATAGCCTTGAATCATGAATTTAATCATTATTATACCATTTGGGATGTGGTTGAGGCAACCCAACCCTACAAAGCATATGATCAGTTTTCCATCTTCACACAAAGATACATAGATGACTTTCTCACCATCAAAGTGGTTGGTCTCTACAACATAGCATCCAAACCCAATGTAATGTTGTGCATAGACCTGTTGTTGATTTATTTGTAAATAAAAAAATTTATAGAAAATACTGCACTTTAGGCTAAGTAGAACACTAGTTGCATATATCATTGGCAATGCCTTTGAGAAGTATTATAGACTTTCAATGCCTGAGATGACATATATACAAGATATGTTGAACTCATGGTTTCTAAACAATAATGTCACCAATAATTTGGAGGAATGGGTTGGTAACCCAACCAAATTCATAGTCTAGGGCCCCACCTCTGCCATTCCCATCAATATGTTTAGGCCAAGGGTGAGAATTACTATGGCCCTTTTGAATAAAATATATATTTTTTCAACTATTGCCTATGTCAATGAGATATGGGTCCCTTTATTGGACATGATTCTAACTTTTAACAAAGTCATATCAATTGGAGAGATCATCAACATCAACTTAATTCATAAAATCAACAATCTTAGAAGTTTTATATATTTCAACTTCTATATGATGTCATACATAGTGGATGCTATAACTATGATGATTCACTCACCATTTCAAGAATCCTAGAAACTATCAGTAGAAGATCCTTAGATTAGGATATGTGATGAATTGAACATTCTCCATGTGCATAAGTTAAGGAAGAACATGAAGAGGTTGACTAAAACCTTTTAACATATGGTTTATTAGGAAATTTATGAAAATAACATGCCTAGATTGTCTAATCAAATAAATAAATCTATTAAAAATGTGTGAATATTGGTTGTACCTTGAGGGCATAATAATCAGAATAGAAGGTAATAAAACACACCTTATATACCTACCAAGGATTGTGCTTGATAAGGTTATTGAGTAGGAAATTATTTCTCAATTGGTTAATAGAGTGACATCGAGTTAAGGAAGGAAAATCAGGTAGCCATCCATTACACCCCTCTTAGTATTGCCATAATGCAATACAAAAGGTGGGAACACCTACAAATTGTTAGGAAAATCAGGACACATTATGGGTTCAAATTGGCACCCTATAGATATTAGGAATTTAAAGAGAATATCAGATCACACCTCAATAAATATGAAAGAAAAATTAGGATCAACTATAAGCACAAGGTCTATAACCGTGACAACATATTTATGAATGTTGAAGATGATTATGAAGTTGCCATAAGGATGTGTAGGGCCAACATGTCTATGATTGTGTAGAGGAACCAATGTGATCCTATTATCACCAAAGAAGATGCTAAAATGATCGAGAAGTAGTAATGAGTTTCAAAACCTATTCATGCCAACCCCACCTTAGAGTACTCATATTTTGAAGTACACACTGGTGCATACTTAGATTGGACCAGCCTATGTCCCACTTCAATCAGCTACATTGGGTTCATTTATAGCTCAAACACCTATTCCAGTTACAACACAAGGTTCAAATTCAATTCCACCAACTCCTACATCTACTTCAAGCTCACTTCCATTTCTAGTGCATGTCTTAGTTGTAACTTAGGTTACAACTCTATTTCCATCCATGTCAGCTTCTACTTTAAATTTATCATAGTGTAAATTCTTCTAGTAGTGCGACATCAACACCATCTAATTATACATATGTACTTGCATGGTCTAGTTGAGATGGAACTCTTAGTTATAATTTTTTTTAACATGTATATATTATATTTTTAGATAAATAATTCTATTTGGAGTGATCAATGTTATACATGCACGGTTTGCATGAGATTAACATATATTACTATTTTTGGACTTGCATTTTTAGAATTTGCTTGAGAGATGAGGCTTTCCCCATCCCAAGATTATTATACTTTTAACCTCCTAGTCCCTAAGAGAGGCTAATTTTGGCTAGTAAAGCTAATAAGAAATTTTGAGAAGTTATGATAACTTATCCTTAATGTATAAATCTTGATTCTTCTCCAATTATGTGGACTGTGTAAGACGTGTTGTCATTTTGGTATCTTAGTTCTTCATTTGTGTATGCATTATCTTTCTACTACAGTTATTAATTTTAAGTTATCATTGAATTGAATGCTAATTATAATATCCCTTTGTAGATGTGCAAAAGTAATGTAACAAACACAACAATATTTGGTTACGCATATTTAAGTTTACTATGTTTTGGTTCCCTTTGACACCTAACTATGTTTTATCGTTAATATGCTACAATAGCTTGTAACAAACATTAATATTATGATTTCTTTTCCTACCTAATTTCAAGTCTTGGTCTTGAAAGGTCTCATCTTGTGTGGTTCACATGCCTCTTTTTTGACCTTCCTTTCCCTCTTTTCTAAGTTTCTTTTTGGATTTTTTCCCCATCTTAGTTAGAACCATCATCCTTCCACCCATTTCAAATAGATCTAGGTTCATCCATAGCATACCTATCCATGGTAAAAAATCTACTTTGTTCACTGCTATTCCACGAACAAGTTTTTATCAAACCGAATACCCTATAGCTCATGTCTTGGAGTGAAATCCTTTCATCGATCCTAAAACATTAGAGGATACCTTGTAAGATTTTATGGGGTGTGCATAAAACCAAAATAAATAGGATATTTAAATTGGTGTTAGAAGGAGGGATTAAATCTCTTCCTCTATTTTTTTTTTTGAAAATAATCACTTGAGTTTCACTAAAACCACCCAAAATATTAACAAGGTCAACCTTACACACTAATAGCTATTCCCACCTTTGACAATCTCTAGAAAAAATAGGTCTAATAAAGGAGTTAGGAGAGAACCCTAGGATCAATCATTCTCTTCATGCAGATAACCCCATCTTCCACTGTTCCCCATGGCCTAACCTCAACCTCAACCTCAACTCTAAGCTCTAGCTTAGGATCCAACCTAGCTAATTAGTTCTATTATCAATGTTGTTGGAGTTCTCCATGATTTACCTAGAAACTGTAAGAAATATCTTCCTTCCTTTTTTCCCTGAGGAGGAAGGAATAAATAAGAACATACCAATACCTTTAAAATTACTTTGGGAATATTAAATATAACCCACAAAGACATGGCATGTAGGATTTTCCATTTCACATTGAAAGATGTAGCCTATGACTAGTTTCTAAATATCCCAAAAGGTTTCATTATCTCTTTGAAAGATGATCAAAACACCTTTTTGGCACAATTTGGCCAGGTCACTAGTGCAAGTGTTGTTTACCAACACTTTTCCAGTATGAGGTAAGAACCCAATGAGCCAATATGAGCCTTTGATGTTAGATTTCAAAATATGTATAATATATTAGAAACCGCTTATCAACCTAATGAGGATCTGCCCCTCAAGATGTACAAAAAAGACTTAGATCCTATGACTGCTATTTTCTTGCATAAAGCTATTGGTATTGATGCACTACCTTTGGTTTATGATGAATCAATCAACATAGATAAACATTTGAATTGTTAGCTACAATAATTGGCCCCACTCAATCTTGGTCTTATTTTCCTAGCTTTGAGTCCAATTTCAAATGCAAACCAAAATATTATGGCCCAAAACTAGAATAGGTTTATAATCAATTACCTTTAACCCAAGTTCCACCCAATCAACATCATAACTTCCTGAAAATTTTTAACCCTAACCAATAAAAACTAAATCATTCATTAATACCAGTTAATACTACTATAACATAAGGTAAAAATTTTGATACCATAAAAATATAACTGGAATCAATCTGGAGGATGGTCCAAAAATTGAGCAATGAGTTCTTGAACATGTAGAAACACATGGGTAACATTGGAGGATATAATACTAATCTAATCTTTGGATTCCAGATATACAACAAACCTTTCAATAGGTATAGTAATAATTAAGAACAACAAGTTCCATCCAATAGAATACCAGATATCAATATCATGGAAGTAACCCTTCCTAATTGGTGCAAGGTTCACAACATTGCACAACATGGTGAGTTAGACTGCATCAAATTCTGTACCACTTTTTAGATATTTTAAAAGGATATGGATAGATAGGGTAATTTTTCTAATCAATTGGATCCATATTAATCTAATGCTTTAGGACATCCTAGTACAATAATGGTCTTTGAGACCTATGGCTTCCCTTTCCTAGTGGAAGATGACAATAAACCCAAAGACAATATTGATGAGATCCATGCCTTACAATAATATCATTTAAAAATGGATAATTACAATATGAGGAACAAGTAGTATGTGACTACTTAAACACATCATAACAAAAATGCTACTAATCCTCTTGATCCCAAGGCCAACAACAACTTTGTTCCTTCTAAGGAGAAATTCCAATTACAAAACATAAAACACCAAGGAAAAGGAGAACACAACATTTTTGAGGATAGGAAGAAGATTAAGGCTAATATCCACCTCCATGAATTGGCCCAAATCACCAAACAAAGAGAGTTTTTGCTTAAATATCTAACATGGAAGACATCTAACAAGTCCAAAACTGCCCATGCTATATAAAGATAAACTTGAAGTATCACCATTTTTGCTAATTGTTTGAATGTTTGGGAAGAATGTACATAATTTCTTGGTTGAATCTAGAGCCTCAGCCAATGTTATGCATATAATTTTCTACCAAATGTTTGGTTTGATTCTAGATAATTCAAAGAGAGTGGTTCTATAGCGAGACAAGTCTTTGGCCCTGTTTGTCAAAGAATTAACAAATGTGTGCATTCAGTTGGCATCTAAACCACATGTGCAACATACAATTGATATATTATTCATGGACATTCTAGAATCATATGGTCTACTATTGATTTAAGACTGGTTATAAACATTGAATGGGTACATGGACACAAATTTATCACACATGTGGCTACCTTGGAAGGAATTACAAACCATATTAGGGTAGATCAAGATATAAATATGAGGTATTTGATTACTGAGTACAACACAAAGAATGAGAAGATTGAATTTGTCTCTTCACATGCAGGTGAATACATTTTTACCACCAAATAAGAGTTTCATGAATAAGAATTTGAAGGTCCTTCTCAGTTATGGACCCTTCATTTTGATGGTGCCTGATCAAAATAAGGTTATAGCATTGACATGGCCATCACAAATCTAGAAGGGAAATAATAACTAGTTGCCTATAGGTTGTAGTTCCCATGCACCAATAACATATATGAGTATGAAGCTCTAATTCTAGTCCTAGAGTTTACACTAAAACATAATGTTAAGTAGATGCAAATCTTTGGTGACTCTAAATTGGTTGTGAACTAAATTAGAAACAAATATTATTGAAAAATAACTTATTTAAATTAGTATAAGCATCAAGTATGAGACTCGATTGAGTCATTTGAAGAATTCAACATCAAATCCATCCCAAGGGAAGAGAACTAAACAACAGACTCATTAGCATCTTAAACTACTAATATGGAACCACTCTAGGAGTTTAAAATGTATAAATTCTTAGTAGAACTAGTTCCTTACCCTTATATCCCAAACAACATGGATAAATTGTAGGTGTTTGAAGATGATCAACAGATTATCCAATCCATGAATAGTTCTAGAGTTTTTAAATCCTAGATAATAAATGAAGGTGCTATTTAACTGATACAAGTTGAAGAGTTGGAGAAGATGGAATTTTGAAACTGAAGGAGAAATGTATCCCTTTGGGCATGGTCTCCTTGGAATGATATTTTGATGTAGATTGATAGGCTCAAAATAAAAAATAATGTGAAGTAACAGAGTCTAATTTCATTAAAGATAATTTGGAAACTGACCAACATCCCTAGCTTGTGAATGTAGAATTGAGTTGCACATAGAATGAAAAGCAAAGGTTGAGGAGATTGATTGCATAATATAAATATTTCATTGCATGAACATATGATGACCTAAAGGTTTTTGACCTTAGGGTTATTACTCATACCATTCCCCTAAATCTATAGCATAAGCCTTTCAGGAAAAATTAGAGGCTGGTGAATCCAATCCTAGAATCTCTCATGCAAATTGAAGTACATAGACTACTACATGTCAAAATTGTTTTCCAAATTAAACATTTGAATTGGTTATCCAAACTAGTACCAATAAAAAAAAAGAAAGAATAACATTTAAATTAGACTCTATGTTGATTTCAGAAACCTAAACAGAGCATCATTAAAGGATAATTATACTCTACCCTCTTTGGATGAGGTAATTTAGATGGTAAGTGGATATGAGATGATATCTTTCTTGGATGGATTCTCGGGCTATAGTCAAGTACTCATTAAAGTAGAAGATAGGATGAAGACTGCCTTCACCACCAAGTGGATGAACTTCACATATAAAATGATGTCATTTGACCTAATTAATGTGGGAGCCACCTTTTAGAGAGTAATAGATTTTGCCTTTCAAAGACTAGTGGGGAAGTGTCTCATCATCTACATGGATGACCTTACTATGTTTTCAAAAGACAAAATCAATCACATAGAACATCTACAAAAGGTATTTGACATATGCATAAGATATGGGGTCTCTTTGAATCCAAAGAAGAACATTTTTGGAGTTACTAAAGGAAATATATAAGGCCATGTCATCACCAAATATGGGATCTCCATTGATCCAAAATGAGTTTAGACCATTTCTAAGTTAACCCTACCTAATAGCAAGAAAGAGCTGAAATATTTCTTTGGAAAAATTAACTTTGTAAGAAAATTTATTTTTGGTTTTGTAGAGATTGTCAAGACATTAAATGCTTTGTTGAAATAATATGCCAAGATAGAGTGGACAATAAAGGATAGGAAAGCCTTTCAAGACATCAAGACTACAATTTTATAGGCTCTAGTTCTGATTAATCTAGACTTCAATAAATATTTTTATCTTTATTCTTTCACCTCAGAACATACTATTATTATAGTACTTACACAAAAGGTGGAAGATAGTGAACATCTCATTGCCTTAATGAGCACCAATCTGAAGGATGCATAGTTGAAATACTCCATGATTGACAAACACATACATGCCTTGATAAAATCTATCAAAAAATTTAGGCATTATGTTTTGAGGAATAAAACATATGCCATCATTCGAAAACTAAATACCAAGCTTATGCTTGGATAAAATGATTTGGGAAAAAGAAAAAGAAAGTGGATAGTCAAACTTGAAGAGTTTGAACTTGAGATTAGACCTACTAAGATGGTAAGAGGCCAAAGAATCATCCATCGGATGACTAAAACTGATCCACACATACACATTGAGCAAATCAATGAGGCTCAAGTGACTGGTAGAGAATGGTACTCACAAATCATCCACTACCTGCTTATAAGAACATGTCTTCCTTAACTGAATAGATAGTAAAGTTGAGCCTTTAGGCTTAAATTATCTCACTACATGATTAAGAAAGGAGTCCTCTATAGGAATAAATATGAAGGCATCTATCTAAGATGCATTTTAGGAAAGAAGCTATGGAAATCTTAGATAACTTACATAAAAATATTGGTAGTGGACATCCCTCTTGTAACACTATGGTTCACAAGATTCTAAGGATGGGATACTACTGGCCCACAATAGTCAAGGATGCACACAATTACATCTGGACCTATCATTACTGCCAAGTATTAAGGAAAAGTGAAGTAAATGATTTGATGCCTGTTGTAACTTGTTATTGAAGGACGTCCATTTTCCCAATGGGGCTTAGAATTTATTGAGGTGATAAAAATAAATTCTTTAGTAGGACATAAATTTGTCCTCACATCTACTGACTACTATACCAGGTGGATAGAAGTTGTAACCACTAATAATTATAGATCCATCAATGTTATCAAGTTTTTGGAGGAAAATATATTGAACATGTTTGACACTCCCATTTTTTTGGTTTGTGAAAATGGCCCAAATTTATAATCTTTTGAATTTATAGAATGGGCCTATGATAATCAAATCACAATCAAGTTCTCTTTGAACTATTACCCATAAGGAAATGAAATAGCTGAATCAACCAATAAGAATTTGATGGATGCCATTAAGAATTTGACACAAGATAAACCAAGAGAATGACATCTCTTATTGAAGTATGCATTGTGGGTAGACATAACTAGACATAAATAAGCTCTCAAGGCTTCACCTTTTCTGTTGGTGTATAGAAAATAACCACTCTTCCCCTTTAATCTCAAGATACCAACATTCTAATTCATGTAAGAGTACATGGAATAAGGTGAGAAAATACAATATAGACTATTAAATACAGTACAACAGAGGATGCAAGCACTGAAGCACTGCTAAACTTTAGTAAACATCAAGATATTGTCAAACAATGGTTTGATAAAAGATATAAGATTAAGGCCTTCAAATTTTTTGACATAGTGCTGTTATGTGATAAAATAGATGAAAAGAAGGGATAACATGATAAGTTCACTCTTTTGTGTATTCAACCAAATCAAATATCATAAATTCTTGGTAATAATGCCTCTCAATTGAAAGATCTCCAAGGTCATGACCTCACATGTTTGTTAATGGATAATTTTTGAATCACTATTTCATGGTTGCTTTAACTTGAGATGCATCTGAGTGAACTAAAAATGGACTAGATATCTTGATTTCTATATTAATTTTCCTATTTTCTAGAATTACTTTTCCTATTTTCTATATTTTGATTTCAATAGATTTGTTATTATGATTTCTAAGTTAGTTTTATAAAGTGCAAAAAACACTCACCAATATTCCTATGTTAGAAATACAAAAAAGGGACATGCCAAAAATAAGGGGACAATATATAAGGGAGTAAAATTGGTATTCACAAGGATTTATTCTAATAGTACTAGACTTTCTAGATCTAAAGTATGTATTATGATTAAATTAGGTTCTACTTAGGATGAATAGGTTTACTGGACTTCTCAGATTTACTCTTATATACTCATACAAATTTTAGAAAAGATTTCTATTTCAAAATATTTATTGCACTGTATCATGCTAAAACTTGGATAAGAGATAATAAACATATGTTGGAAAATTGGAGAGCCGAATACAAAATTAAATCATGAAAATTTGATTACTTAGAGAGATAAATAAAACACATAGTAATAATATTATATTTTCATATATTAATGAGAAAAAATAAAGGCTATTATATAGCCATGGGGGTAACACAACAACCTCCTAGAAAAAAGGATTTAATAACCCAAAATAGTCACAAGTAACAAAAACATTATGGGAATACATTTCACGATAATAATAAACAAGCTAATATGCTAATTAATAATGTTACAAATATTAAATCCTTCATTCACCCCCTTAACATTATTAATTCCTAGCACCCCTTTAATTCAAACATGGTAAAAAGTTTTTACACTCTCCGTGTAGCCTGCTCACCTTTGAGGTGGCATGCCATCTTTGTGGCTTCATGGTCTTGGTGGCACCTTGGATTTTACTTACATGATTACCACAAACCTATAAGTAATAGGAGTACATCTCTCATCTTAACACCTTTGGTGGTTTCCCAGATTACCATGAACCCCTATGGTTTTTTATCTATAGGTTGATCATGAACCTGGAGGTGACAAGAGGTCTCAACTATTTTATACACTTCGGTGGTTTCTCAGATTTCCACAAACATTTTTCCAAGAACCAAGTGCTACTTTAGTGATTTTGCTCCCCATAATGTTCTTCATTAGGAGGTACCAAACTAGAAAATAATGCTCAATATTTTAATTAAAAACCACATTGCATAATAAAACCACACCATGTATAACATAAAATAAACACACTAAAAAATGTCACCATAGAAATGATTTGACCCCATCGTAAGTGACTCATGAGAGTATGCCAATTGTCCTCCAACCTCTGTGTATCCTCTAGCCTCCAGTTGATGAAGCTGCTTCACACAATTGAAGTGATGATGAAGCCTAGATATAGAGGAGAAATCACCCTCGTAGTTTGGATATATTTAACATTTGGTGATTTTTAACTCTTTTTTAATTTTGACATTGAAAGACTTTGATGACAATAAACTATGGACCAAAATGACTCTATTGATTATAAACATAAAACTTATTATAAACTTTTGACACTATTGACAATTAATAATATATTACAAAATCTAAATTTTTTTGGTCCTGACTATAAGCTTTCTAAATAACTTTGACCTAATATTAAATGATTTATATCTTGACTATTGACTTAAAAGGCATATTAAACTTAAAATTTGATGTGATAATCAACTAGAACTTAATATTAACATAATTGACATGTAATACTCAATAAAACTTCACTAAACCAGCTATGATTGACATGTAAGGAGAAAATAAGAGAAAAACTAAAAATTGTGGATCTTGAGCTACCATTCAGGTTTGAAGACTGATGATTAATTGAAGATAAACGACATCATCAATGTGTCAAATAGATATGATCACTGTGTAGGACATGCAGATGCATGTGTGGGTTCGAGGATGAGAAGTGATGAGTTGATCTAAATGTAGCTTGGCTATTTTGGTGTTGTTGAATTAGGCATAATGGTGAAAATAGTGAGCTCGGGCTTAGTGCAAGCCAATTTATGTATAACCATGAATGAAGATAGAGATTGAGCATAACAATAGGTATGGGCCAACAAGTTAAAATCAACCGAGGTTGAAAGCTCAACGTGGAAATATCTATTTGCAACTCTTTGTCAAAATAGATAGTTCACCACCATGGCAATATGTATGAGTATGCTCATAAAAAATGAGAACACGATCCAATAGACAAGCTTCTTCTGAATCAATAATCAGAGGTCAAATAGTGATACATCACTCAAAATATTTTCTCCATCATAAGGGGCACCTAAAAAATAATTTGCGACTCTCTACCCTGGATTAACACTAAGAGAATCATACTCGCTCTGATACCAGTATTGCAAAATTAGAGAGTCAAATAAAAAAATAAATCATGACAAGACAAATATACAGAGAGATAAATAAAACACACAATAATAATATTATATTCTCATATATTAATGAGAATAACATAAAGGTTATTATATAGCCATGGAGGTAGCAAAATAACCTCCTAGAAAATATGATTTAATAACCCAAAATAGTCACAAATTACAAAAACATTATGGGAATACATTTCTCGATAATAATAAACAAGCTAATATGCTAATTAATAATGTTACAAATATTAAATCTTAACAACATAGAATTGGATACACACTGACATGGATGTATTGACAAAATATGTTTTCTTATACATACACCTAGCTAATGGTGGTTCCCAACCCTTTTCTATTTATGATATAAAAAATAAAAATAAAATCATACAAAATAATAGAAGATGGGTGATTTAAGTAATATCTACTATGTCTATAGACATCTGAATAGTATAGAGTAAGGCTTTGAATTGAATCAAAGGTATCTCTATTGGGGCTATGCTTGTTTGGATGACAACAGAGCAATGCCCAAGATTTCCTTACCATTTAGTTACAAAATTAAAAGTCAAAATAAAATCTATAATGGTTATCAGGGTTCTGTTGAAACCTTCATAACCAAGAGGAATTGATTTCACTAGATCACACACATAAATCCAAGGAATGGAAAGGGTTTATGTTGCATGAGGAAGTAGAAGTCTATTTTAGAGTTTGGTTTTCTTATTTTTTCTTTGTTGGCACTAAATTTTTGTCATGATGCATTACTAAAATTATGGGTTCTCAAAATACTTAGGAGTATTTTCTCCTATGATTTACCATTTATTTTTCTTATTGGCCATTTTTGGCCCACATACTAAGCTTTGAAAAGACGAGTAGAGTTCATGTGGAAGCAGTGGATCAAAGGCTTTGAAATAGGTCCAAATTTATAAAAATAGAGGGATCCAAGTAGGTTCTCATATGTTTTGAGAATTTAGAAGCATGGAATAGGTTGCAAAAATCATAAGAATCCATTAGAACCTTGAAATATTGATCAAAGAATGAATTGTGCAAGTTTAAAAGCTAAACCATCACCAGGATGTCACACAGGGGCAAATGGACCAGTCCACTTGTGCAATTTTTATCTTTACTTAGAAAGTATTGCATGAATAATGAGTCAAGTACAATTACATTTATACATGCCAAGATCATCCTCAAAAATTTTCATGCATGCGTGAGCTTTCTATCTCAAGTTATAAGAATGTAAATATGGACTTGCAGAGTGAAACATTTATGCTAAGGCCCCAAAAAATAACTATTTAATTTAAAAAGACCACTAAAGCTTAAAATTGACGTCCACATGACCATCATTTGATGGGCTTATGAACATATTTGATGGTCACACAGACATCAAATTTAAGATATAGAAAATATAAATCTATTGGAGCTTAAATTTGATAGTTGCATGAACATCAATTACGGTCATGTGAATGTCATTTAATGGGAGCAAGGACATCAATTTTAAGCTCATGAATTAGCTTTTGGATTTCAAGTAGTGGGTCTTGATTGATCAATGGTTCATGTTTGATCACGCATCTAAGATCGATAGTGCATGATCAAGTCAATAAGTTAGAGGATCCAAAGAGCAAATACGCAAGTGTCAAGTGTCAATAACACATGAATCTAGTGAAATTTCTAACGACACATGTTCAACCTATCAAAGGAGATCAACAATACAAGCTAGGGTCACATTGTCAATGAATCCTAGGGATGAATGCGAGGCCGAGCTCAAGGTAGTAGTTCCCAAAGATCCATGGTCCATATTTAATCAGATCTTATATTTGATGGTGTGAGTAAAGGTCAAGGAATCAATGGAGTTGAGTTAGATTGCCAGCAACCAATGGGAAAAGGATCGAGCCTGGGACATTTGCAACGGAGGTCAGTGAGCCAATTTTCAATCTTAGGAAAACAAATATAAGAAACCAAGCTCAATTTTGACTTGAGCTAGTGGAAATACATTGGAATGAATGTGATGCGGATCTAAATAGAACTAGAACAAAGATTTTGAGACTAAGGTCCACCATTAAGGTTCTAAAGAGATATATTAGGTATTTTAAGACCTAATATAGATAAAAGGTTAGCAAGTTGGTGGCTAAATGGGACCAAGCATTGATCACAATGTCATATCTATATGGACTATAGGAAAACCAATAATGTTGGATTAGTTTTTATCTATAGTTAATCTAAGTCTAGGTTTCAAAGTAGGAGCAAATATATGTAATTAATGAAGAAGCATCTCAGGGCATGCTCTTGACAAATAACCACTCAAGTAGATTTAGTCATGTCTATGTTAGGATCAAAGATATGAAGATGTTATCCTCATCATGAAGTCAAGTAGAGGATGATAAGGTTTGCAAAGCAGATTGGGGAATTGGAGAAGCAATTGAAACATTTAATTCTAATCAGTGCCTTTGGGGATGCTTTTCTCCTTGAAAAGATCATGACCCACTAATCATGCAAAACTAATTCTTGTCTTCTAGTTCCTCTCTCTCAGCCAATGAGAAGAGTTCGAAGACTACTAGAGCTAATTCAGGCTAACTCTTGATGATGGACTAGTTTTTGATGAGACCAAAGCATGATGGCACATCCCTAGATAGGTGGAAACTCATTAATAATTCTTGAACATGCTCGCTCTTCTCTTTTCTCCCCTCCTATATTATCCCATTCTCTTCTCCTTTGTAAAAGTTCTTAGATTTTAGACTTTTTTCATCTTTTTGAGAGATAGGGAACTCTTTGAGATATTGTAAAGTATCCTCAGTTTGATTAGGCTCAACCCTATCAAGCATTTGTAAGACCTACCTCTTAATGTAATATAAGACTTTATTTACCTATCTCTTGTCTTGGATTTGGTTTGGTGAGTTGTGCATGATGTCATTATGTGAAGGAGAATCTTCCTCATCCATTATCCTCCTTTTGACCTTGATTAGGTATTTTTCAATGCTACTTACAGGTCTAGATTAGTGTTCTAATCTGAACCTCTTCTATGAAATAATTATGTAATTAGCTTGATCTTTAGGTTTTGTAAGTTAATACTATCTTATGTAGATCTAATGCATGTTTAAGCTTATGGGAGTTTCCCTTTTGAATTTGGTGCATCACTTGGTTAACTTTCTTAGGATCCCTTATCCCCTTTCTAACCCTTTTCCCTATGAAGCATTAGTTTTAGGTGAGTATCAAAGAAGAATCTAGATTTCTATAGAGGTTCAACCTCACCACAGGATACCCACAACTTGAGGTTGTTTCCATCATGTATCTCAATTGGAAGGATCTTGAATAACCCCCTCCAAGGGTGAATATTGAGCCTACAATAGTGCCATAACACACACACACACACACACACACACACACACACACACACACACACACACACACACACACACACACACACACACACACACACACACACACACACACACACACACACACACAATTTTAAACTTTTTTAGATTGGGGCCCAATATTAATTGAACATATTTTTACACTTTTTTAAAGTAGAAGTCTATGATACATAAGTTTGAAAAATGTGAATTTAAGGAATTTATCTAATGCTTGAAAAATTTGCTTGACTATCTTGATTTTTAGTTTTTTTCTTAACACAATATGTAGGTTTCATCTCACTATTTACATGGTGTTTTCAAAACTAAAACAAATCAAAGTTGTGTCTAAGCCATGCTATATGCTTTAATCTTCACCTTTGATTTTATTTAAGTGCATACATTGGGGGTTTGATTTATGAATTTTAATAATGAACCAAACTGACATATTATGTTGTTAGTGGGTTATTTACTTTACTATGTTTTATAGGTTATTTCATACTCAGGCATTTCTTGGAGATTTTCAAGATTATCTACTTAGCCACATAACATCTTTCCACTCATCTGCAACCTAAGTAAAAAATTGTGTCACCATCCTAGCCTCTCAGAGGTGATGTCAATAAAGCCTTTTATACGAATGATCATAGGAAAGTGGATCATTGAGAGTCATCCACATGTTATAACCATTCATTTGAGAGCCTGATGATAATGTCAAGAAATCCTTTTAAACAAAATATCTTGGGCAAGTGAATCATTGATATCTATTGATGTGTCATCATCCCTCTCACCTAACAACCCAGTGGTTATTTTAGCCAAGCCTTTTATATGGATGATCTTGAGCAATAGAATCACTGATGGCCATCCACATGTCATCATCCCACTCACTTGATAGCCTAGAGGTGACATTAGCCAAGCCTTTTGTATAGATGATCCCAAGCAAGCAGATCATCAATGGCTATCCATGTGTCATCATAATGCTCAACCAAAGGTGATGTCATAATATACCTTTGTACAAATAATTTTAGGCAACTGGATCATCGAGAGCCATCCATGTGTCATCATCTTGATAATATGTAGATTTAAGATTAAAGTACACTAAATCATGCCTCAACCATTAGTAGAATAATGACATGTAAACACTTGTCCTTCAAAGACATGTAAGCAAATAAAAAAGACACCAATACTAAGTTCAAAAGATTAAAAAAATACATTTTCCATATTAAGATGACTAAGCCTCTTAGAACATGTGGAAGATTCCACATGACATTAAAAAGTTGTGAAACTCAATTTTACAAATTTCAATTAAAAATACTAGGCATGGAAAAATAATGAAAACCATTACAACCATTAATTCACACTAAGAAATGAATTGATACATTAAATTCTAAAATAAGACGCAACGAAAGTAATATATTTTAAATTACCAAATCTAGTTTAATTACATTGATTTCAAACGTCTGAGTGTACACTGTGAATCCAAAGATCTCTTGCAATAAAGATTTTTTTAACTTTTCAAAAAGTAAAGGATTTTCAAACTAGAGGTTAAATGGTAGTCTCAACTCATATTCCATTTCCCTCCAATACTCTATTATAGGGTTGATTGAATATACTAATACACCATTTGATTTGGCAACCCTAAATCATGAATTTAAGCATTATTCTACCATTTGGGATGTGGTCTAGGTAGCCCAACTTTATAGAGTGGAGGATCAATTTTCCATCTTCATGCAAATATACACAGATGACCCAATGTCCATCAAAGTGGTTGGTATCCATAACACAACAACCAAACTTGAGATAATGCCATGTATAGACCTATTGTTTTATTTATTTATAAATGATAAAATTTCTAGAAAAATATTGCACTTTAGGCTATGTAAAATGTTAGCTACTTATATCAGTGGTAATGCCTTTGAGAAGTATTATAGACTCCTGGTGCTTGAGATGACATATAGGTAATATATGGTGAACTCATGGTTTCTCAACAATAATGTTAGTAATAAGTTGTAGGAATGAACTAGTAACCTAGAAAACTTCATAGTCCAAGGCCCCACCTCTACCATTCCCATCACTGTCTTTAGGTCAGGGGTGAGAATTGATATGGACCTTTTGAATAAAATATATAGTTTTTCTAGAATTACCTTCATCAATGAGATATGGGTACAATTTTTGGACATGATTGTGACATCCAACAAAGTCATATAAATTAGAGAGATTATCAACTCCAACCTATTTCTCAGAATGAACAATCCTAGAAGTTTGCTAGATGATAAATTTATTATGATATCATACATAGTGGATGTTGTAACTATGATGGTCCACTCACCATTTCAAGAACCCTAGTAACCATTAACAAATTATTCTTATATTAGGATATACAATGAATTCAATATTCTCCATGTGCATAGGTTCAGGAAGAACATGAAGAGGTTGACTAATTTTTTTTACCTTATGGTTTATCAAGAAATTTATGAAAATAATATGCTTAGATTAACTAATAAAATAAAGAGGAATATTCAAAAAATGGGTGACTAATGATTGCACCCTGAATGCACAATAATCAAAATAGAAGGTACTAGATCACACACCCTTTATACCTACTAAGGATTATGTTGATAAGGTTGTTGAGTAAGAAATTACTACTCAATTAGTTGATAGTGTTGACATTGAGTTAAGGAAAGAAAAGTCAATAATCATCTATCCCAACCCTTTCAATATTTTTAGAATGTAATATACAAGTTGGGAACACCTACAAATTACTAGAAAATTAGGTCATATTATGGGTTCAAATGGCCACCCTACAAACACTAGGACCTTAGAGGGAATGTTAGATCACAACTCAAGAAATATGAAATGAAAAATAGAATCATCTATGGGCACCAGGAAAACCATGAAAACATATTTATGAATGCTGAAGATGATTTTGAAATGGACATAAGGATGTGTCGGGATAATATGTCTATGATTATGGCACACAAGATCCAATATGATCCTACTATCACCAAATAAGATGCTAAAATGATTGAAAAGTAGCAATGGGTTTCAAAACCTATTCATTCCAACCCCAACTTAGAGTACTCAACTTCCCAAGTACACATTGGTGCATACTCAGACTGGGCTAACCTTTATCCTACTTCTAGTAGCTACATCAAGTTCATTTTCAGCTCAAATGCCTCTTCTAGTTGTAGCACAAGGTTTAAATTTAGTTCTACTGAATCCTATGTCTACATCAATCTCACTTCTATTTACAGTGGATGTCTCAATTATAACTTCGGTTAGAACTCTAGTTAAATCCACATCAACTTTTACTTTGGCTTTATTATAGTGTAAATTCTTTTAGCAGTGCCACATTATCACCTTCTAATTATACACATGTACTTACATGGTCTAGTTGAGATGTAACTATTAGTTTCAAATTTATTTAACTTGTATACATTGTATTTTTAGATGAATAATTCTATTCTAAGTTATCAATGTTGTACATGCATTATTAGCATGAGATTAACATATAATGCTATTTTTGGACTTGTATTTTTAGAATTCGATTGAGAGATGGGGCCTTCCCCATCCCAAACTTATTTATACTTATAACCTCATAGTCCCAAATAGAGAATAATTTTTGTTGTTAATATTAATAAGAATTTGTGAGAAGTTTTTCTAACTTGGTTTTGATGTATACATCTTGTTTCTTCTTTTATTTTATGGACTATGTAATATGTGATGCCATTCTAGTATTTTACTTCTTTGTTTGTGTATGAGTTATCTTCTAATATAGTTATTCATTTTAAACAATCGCTGATTTGAATGACTTTTTCATGATGATTATAATCCCCCTTTGTATATGTGAAAGAGCAATTTAAAAAATGTGACAACCTTTGGTTATGCATATTTAAGTTTATTGCGCCTTGGTTCACTTCTATGTTTTATTATTACTGTGGTACAATAGCTTGCAATAAACATTGGTCTTTTGATTTGTTATCCTACCTAAGTTCAAGTACTGGTCTTAAAAGTTCTCATCTTGTGTGGGCAGTAGGCCTCTTTTTTTCCTTTCCTTTATGTCTTTTATGAGTTTATTTTGGGAAGTTTTGCCCCACCTTAGTTAGAACCATCATCCTCCCACACATTTCAAGTAGATCTAGGTTCATCCAAAGCTGACCCATCCATGATAAATAATCTACTTTGCTCACCACCACTCCACCAACAAGATGTTATAAAAATGAATACTCTAAAAATTATGCCTTAGAGTGAAATCATTTCATCGATCTTAAAATGTTAGAGGCTACCTCATAAGGTTTTATGGGGTGTGCATAGAACCCTCATCAACAAATTACTGTCAAATATCTTAGATGATGCCATAGTCATATCGACGTATTTTTGGTGAGGGAGAGACATGAGGTTATAGTCAAGTACCTTGTGTAGTATCTTATGAGGAGGTTTAAATAAATGTGTAAA
This sequence comes from Torreya grandis, assembly GCA_037957365.1. Classification (NCBI taxonomy): domain Eukaryota; kingdom Viridiplantae; phylum Streptophyta; class Pinopsida; order Cupressales; family Taxaceae; genus Torreya; species Torreya grandis. The sequence continues at coordinate 3,120,695 of JARHVA010001522.1, forward strand.
TTATCTCATTTGAGGATTTAATAAGACAAGATAATTAGTAGGTTGACACTACATTAATGTGCCTTTTGCATCATTCTTAGTATCATTAACTTTGGATTTAATAATTGGGTTACTTTGAAAATTTACCTAAAAAGTAATTTGAGGGTTGGACCCATACTTTAGCTTATTCATATGAAATAAATTAACTTTGTGATCCTTGACAGTATGACATAAGTCATCCAAAGATTGTAAGAGTTTAAACATAATGGACTCATGTAGTGAGGAAAAAATATTTGATTGAATATGTCTTGTAACTCATTGTTAGTTATTGGATTTGTCATGTTATAGAGCATGATCTTACAATGAAGCACATAATCATATATTGGTTCATTTTGCCCTTGCTTAGGTTTTATAATATGAGTATAAGACATCTTCTCATTGATGCTAATTAAAAAGTATGCTAAGAATTGATTGGCCAAAGGATTAAAGTGATGAATCAATTAGAATGGGAGGTCATAGAACCATCATAAGGCATGGTTCTTAAGATTCTAGAAGAAACTTAGTAAATGACTTATCATTAGATGCATAATTCAAATGTGCTACATGAAAGGCTCAAAGGTGGTGTTAAGTATCTCCTTTACCATCATATAATGTAATCTTAGGTGATAAATCTTGTAAATAAGGGATAAGATAAAATCTTGGAGGCCAATGAATTATGTAACAATATATGATAATTAGTGACATGGCCCAATTTAGAAGAACCTTGTTCCAATTGAGAAAATTTAGTTTTAATATTAAGAATTGTTTGCACAAAGATATGGGCATTAGGCATAGAAAAAAATGTAGTAGTGTAAAATTTTACATCAGCAACAACACTTAGAGGTACAAAATTATACCATGTAGGAATATGCATAGTAATCTAAAGTAAAAACTATATTTCCCCTACACTATGGGTGAGCATCACATGTGTATTCAGAGGAATAGTAGTAGTTTGAAGACCTATTATAGAGTCAATCCCTCTAAAAGGTATCTTAATATCATTAAATGGCTCATGTTGTTCCCCAAATGTGTTTAGCATACTATTTCATTTTATATCTAGTTACATGTAAAAATGCATCAAGTACATGTGAAATACTGAGTTAATTTCTCTCAATCTACACCATTGAATCTACCATCTACATTAATTATTTATTACATTATGATGATGTGTCAATTATGTGAATAAGGAGAAACTAGAAATCATAAATTATATTTTGAAACACTAATGCATAAATATGAAAGGTAGAATGAAACCCTAAGGGAACCTAGGGTTTTATGTGCTTGAGGAATGAAGGGTTAACCAATATGATTTGTCTTATTTTGGATTTAGTGGTCAAAACAAGGTAAGACTTTTGTATAATTCATATTGTATAAAATATGTATAAATTAAGCAAATATGAATGTAACTAATAGAATATGATTGATTTTATAGCATTTGTTATAAATACAATTGACCAAGAGGATAGAATACTTAGCTTATTTCAATTTTACTCTTGTTTGTGGCAATATAAAATTATGAACAACTGTCTAGGCGAAACACATGGTCATTGAGATCTTGTAACTGACTGTCCAAGCTTGTTGGGATGAATCTAGTAATACTTGGATGCTTGTGCTAAGTGAATCCATCTGAAGTCTACTAGATATATCCCTATAAAAATTAGTATAGTATTTAATCACATATCACCTTTCCTACCTATAGATATATATTATGTGTAATTTTATAGGGTCAAACTATTTTTAGGTTTTAGAATCATCTTCCCTCACCTTAAAAATATAGATTCACTTTCGACACTTACTTCACCTATAAAAAGGGGTTAGAAAGGAGGGGTTGAGATAAACTCAACCACCCTTAGATGTGTGTTTGAACATTTAATATGTTCCAATAATTTGAAGAGGGATTGAATTACACATATTTCTCTCACCTAATTGTGTGCACGTGCTCAATCAATGTTATACTAGTATGTAATGCAATCATGTGTGTGGATTTTGACACTTAAATATATGTGTTTATGACCTTGAATAATATTTAGACTTATCTTAATGGTTTTTAATTTGATGTTTTGTATATGTGGATGCTTTAGGGTAGTGACTCAAGGATATGTGGATATATTTTTCAATGTAATAAATGCTAAACTAGATGAGTGCTAGATAGGAATAGGCTTAGGATTGATGTGTATAAAATTGATTATTTGGGTAATTTACCTATGAATGATATGTATAATGTGTGGGTCAACCCATTGGAAGAGTTTAAATTTGGGAAAATAACTATTGGAAAGCATGCAAATATGTCCAGTCAAGGTAGACAACTTCGATAACCAGATTCATCTGGTATGGCTGAAGATGTACAATAAACATAAATTAATGATTTGAGATCAAGTGAAAACTTGCATAATATGATAAGTTTTTTAGGTAGAGACTAAGGAAATACTATGTATGAATAATAATAAATTGGGAAGGCTGGGCCCATAGATAAGTGAATGGCTAAGAGAGAGTGTGATCAAGATTCATTGTGTATGCATAAGTAATGTATACTAAGGTTTAGTCAAAACTAACATTGTCAAGTTTCTAATACCAAATTTATGTGTCTACAAATGCTTATTATCTTATTAAGATGTCTCCTATTAGGTTTATTACTTGTTTTCATAATTTTCAAATCCTATTTAATTATAAATGACTCTATTTTCAAAACACTTGGAGTTTTTCTTTGTCACATTAATTTGATTGAAAACCTCTTTATGTTTCTAAAATTCATCACAAATTTTCTAGCATTGGGGTTTATTTATTTTCACTAAAATTAATCTAATAGGCAAAGGATATATATAATTTCAAAACAAATTTTGTGTTTCATCCATATATTGATATTGATATTTTTTCTTATTATTAAAATTCAACACATTTTCTTGATATACTTGTTTCTTTTTTTTGACCTTGTCAAATTGATTTGAACTTTTTTATCTACAGTTGTTAATTTTATTTTTAGGGTTTATATATTTTCCCTTATCTTAGGGCTAAGAATTGTGTTTTTATTCCTTATTATTATAGGATTTAAGTTATTTTTAAATCATGCACATCCTTCAAAACCTACAATATCTTATCCAATATATTTTCTATTTTCTACACATGTTGTGCCCCATACTTATTCCATTGAATGTAAAAATTACCATATAAATAATGAAATAAATGATAATTATTATGTGAATTATGATAATGAAGATTGGTATTATAGTGATGTATCCTTATACAATGGTAGTGAATGAGTAATAGGTCAAAATATTGTTTTAAGTCACATAAAAAAGACTAGTTCTCTATTTCCTTCCATATATCCTTCTAATAGTTATGAGGTAGAATGAGTACATAGTAAAATGGAATCAATGCATACACTTATTAGTACTATTAAGCTTATAAATGAACACAATTATTTTTATTTAGATGCATTAAATAAATGGATAGATGAAACACATGTTGCTTCCTATGTTATTAAGGATGTTTCTATGCTTCATAATTATATGCCTTGCAATGATGTTCCTAATAATATTCCTTGCAATGCTACTTATATTGATATGCAATGCGATGATGTTTCTAAGAAACATAATGATAGTAAAAATTCTACGCATAATGAATATTTTACACCCATGCTTGAGATAGATAGTGAAATGAAACCCATCAATGCACCTTTTCAATCTATAACTATCCCTATTAGCCAAGTAATGTCCATGATGCATGCAATAGGTAATATTCAAAAAATAGTTGATTATTAACCTTAGAATAAATATAATCCAATTATTGGGTTGATGATGATGTTATAAAAGGATAACTTATATTATGTATGATACTTAATCAGTCTTATCTAATAGGATTTGTCATGCCCTGATTTCACTTATTTGATGGACATGGAGATCCCCATACCCATCTTGCACACTTTTTTATCTTCCCTTGGTAAAAGTGCATGTGATAGGGTAATATCATATTTATTAAAATTATAAGAGAATTTATTATCTCATTTCAACACTGATAAAGGCCATAGGTTACCATTAGAACACATTCAAAACCTTCAACAAGGTCATGATGAACCCACAGAAGATTACATTTTCATCTTAAAAAATACATTACAATGTTTGATATATTAACCAAATTAAAGAATTAATTTACTTTTAGCAAATGCATTTACTCCCACTTAGATAAAAAATAATATATCATGATTATGGGGATTTTGAGTGAATTTATTATGACATCCTTCATTATGAAAGTTATATTTTGTAGTCACACACCCTTTCTTATGAAATTAAAAATTCATAGAGGTCAAAAACATCATTTATCCATGGTCATTATTCATCTATAAATGAGCCTAAAAATAAGGCAACCAATAAGGAATTACCCTTCATAAGCCCCACCCATTTTAGTAGTAACTAACCTACAAAGTTTTGAAGACTCAAGAATAAAACAAGTTCCATGTTATGGAATGTTAATTGATTCAAATCCAATCACATTACCTTATATTAGGAATTGGACCACACAAAGTTTAATATGAATGGGGGAAGATCATTCGGTAATTATTATCGAATACATAGGCATAGAGATCACAATTATTTTAAATTACAATAAAAAATTGAGGAAGTCATAAACAATGGTGTAATTACATTTAAAAATACAATAAAACACCAATTAACTCAATTATCCAAATTTTATTTATTTCATAATCTAGGCAAGCCAATGTATACCATATAGTTCTAGTCATTCAAGATTTCATAGAAGGTGAACATATACACATATTTTTGGTTGTTGACAAGGTACAACACAATACATGCACAATTGATTTTATTTAAGAAGTAGGGCATGATAAGAGTGATTTTAAATATACAAGCACACATGAGGGGTAATTAGGGCCTATTAAAGTTTTGGTTTCCTTTGGGCCTAATATAGTGGAAACATTATTTTTTTAGTACCTACCATTATAAAATTTAATGCTATATTTGAAAAAATATGACTAGGTAAAATGGAAGCAACATTGGATAGCATCAAAAAGATTATTTCATTTGATTTCCAAGGAAATTTAATCATGTGTAGAAAAACATGAGAAGTATCCTGCCATGGATATAATTACATCTCAAAGTGGACAAATGTGGATGCCAAAATAATGTAAGCCAACAAAAATGAGGAACATAAGCAAGTATTAGATACTCTTAATATAAACGTGGAACAACAAAAGAAAGAATCTAATTTTTTAATTAAGGATTGATCATAACTCAATAAATTATCTCAAGAAGATCCAAGATAATTATCTAATACAATTACAACCATTGATGTTATTGTGAGTTAAAAATTAGGAACTTATCCTCATGATTCATCTACTCATGAGCTAAATCATTTAATTCAACATAAGATAATAAGAAAAAAATATCTTTGGTATCATAGTTTTGTAAAGAATTTGGCTACACCGATTCACCTCATTCAATGTTAACAAATGTGAGGAACTCATCAGATAGTATAAATTAGGACATACATTATGCTTAAACACTATATCATTTGAATATAATTATGATACAAGTTAATCCTCACCTCCTCATGTGAAATTTTCAATGATTGATACGTGACCTCTGCTGGAGCATCCCATTGATGGGATCCTAAGTTAATTTTAACATAATTTATTGTACATAGCTTCCTAATGTTTGTTTTATTTATCACCCTCTCTTGATTTGATTTTTTTTTATATATTTTTATATATGGGTATGCACATATTATTTTTATTTAATCATTCTTATAGCTGTTGGTTGTGATTTCATTATTGTGTTTCACTGGACCTAGCCTTTTGATTGCTTATTCCAATCTAAATATTCATGATAGTTATCCCATGATGACATATGCATATACATCCTTTATAGTAGTCTTGTTTTAGTTTACATTATTTGATACATGTTACACATTAATTTAGGATACTACTTGACCACTTCTCCATAATAATTATCTATGATTGATTTTTCATGGCACACTTTGAGGTCACACAATCACTTATATCTACGCCTACACATTGTATGACATTAGCACACTGACTATTTATTGGTGGGGGCATGCATATATTATTAATTATGTTTTATATTCTACCAAGACATGAAATTACCATATTTAAAAATAATATCACTTGCATTCATCACACTACCTTGCTACTACGCTTGGTGCACACTATGCTATCGACTATTCATATATCTCGTATTATTCTATTTTTTTGATTTTTCCCTTGACCTTTATTTATTAACTAAGTAAATGTTTATTTAGTATGTAAAAAAGTATAAAAAATTCAAATATTCAAAAATACAAAACTAGGACCTATACATGGTTTACTTTGATGGTACACATAATCTCGTAATGCCATTTGTTATATAGATGGTGAGTTACATTTCCATTTTATACCTACATGATTTTCATGATATACATGAGTTAGAATTAGGACATACAAGTTACACATGAGTCACGGACATAAAAATGCATGATATTGATCATAATCACATGAAACCTTTTTATATTTGGGGGCATCTTGGTATAATTTTTAGGTTATATCTTTCTATTCAATTCCAATGATTGTATTGAGATACCTCTATTTGTACATGACTTTATCTTGATCATAAATTTTAGAGCACTTTTAATATGGATATTATGCTTTTTTATATTAAATGGTGTTATTGATAGATTATGCACAATAACTTTGCTTACTCCTTGCCTATTTGATGTTGATGATTGTGATATTTATCGATCAATATTATATTCTGTTGTCCCCCAAGAATATCACTCATTTTTGGGACAACATTTGAACTATTTTGGTCCTACAGACCAAAATTGTCTCTTCCCTTTCCGAAATTTGTCCTGGGCATTCAAATTCCTCATTTTTCAAACTTCTCAGGAATCTACAGACTCTGCAGGCAGGTTCATTTCTACAAGTTCAAAAACTTCTGTAGGTGGGTTCAACCAAAAGAATCAGTTTCTAACACTTGGTCATTTTTGGGATTGGTTCAGTGCCTTGGTTCAATCAAAAATCTCCATCGACAAGCATTTAAGCAAAGAAGGCTTGAACTATTGAACCATTCAACCACTTTGGTTTAAAGGTTCAAGGAGTTCAAAGTTCAATAGGTTCAATGCTTTCAGTTCAATGACGGGTTCAATCAAAGGAACAGTTTAATGGCTTGGTTCAACCAAGCAGTTCAACGCTTTGTTTCACTCAGTTGGTTCATCTACTTTGTTTCAATGCTTTGGTTCCATAAAATGGTTTGTCAGTTGGTTCAAAAGCTTCATTTGAACCATTGAACCAAAGCTTGGTTCAACATTTGGTTTAATGCTTCAATTCATTTGATTGGTTCATCGGCTTGGTTCAACGGAGTGGTTCAACGGATTGGTTCAATGTTTGGTTCAATCAAATGGTTCAACGGCTTGGTTCAACCAAACAGTTCACTCAAATGGTTCAAAGGAGTGATTCAATGCAAAAATTCAAAGAAGCCTCCCAAAAGACAAGTGCCCTTATGGAGGGCACTTGGTCGACAAAAGCACCCTTCAGAAGGGTCATTTTCAAAGAAGACAGTTAAGGTAAATTCTTTTGGAATTTTGTTTAAGGTAGACAAAGGCATAATTATTTTAGACTTTTGTCTGAAGGAATTCCTTCAGACAAAAAGTCTGAAAGAATTCGGAGAAGCTGCGGGCAGAAACCCTGAAGAAATTTCCAAGGAGACAAATCAATTCTCAGACTTTTTATCCATGGGAAGTAATTTCACAGACTTTTTGTCTATGGGAAATTGCCGACTGGAAAATGCCTATGGAAAAATCCAGGGGAAAATACCCATGAAGAAAGCCTGAGAAACAGTCTGCGGGAAAGCTGTGAGAGACTGCCAAAGATAAAAGGCCACTAAAGGACCCCGAAGGGCAGGTGCCCTTGCAGGGGACTCTCGGTGGCCAAATTAAAGGACACTCCCCAAAGCTGAAGGGTCACCTTCCCTTTGGGAGGATGCAGAACAAGAAAGCCGAAGAAGGACCAAGGGGTGGCATGCCTGAAGACATCAAATTCAAGACAATGAACTAGCTGTTGAAAACATAGTGACGGGCACACAAACGTCAATTATAAAGCTCATAAAATAGCCGTTGATCCTTTGAATCTATAGACCCAAATGCATTCACAGGCTTTAAGGCCAAGGCCAGTAGAAAGTGACTAAAGAACATAACAACAAATTAAATCCAGGACCCAATTCAATTAACCAGAAAAAGAGGAACGATGAAGGAAGGATCAGATCGCCAGGTGGACATTGAAAGTTGCAAACTTTCAATAGCATGACTTGTTTCTCTACATTGAGAAAAACAAATGGGTAGATGCCCCTAATTTCTAGCCTGTCTTCCTAATAGTTTTCAATGCAACATGATGTGTTACTGTTCTTGAGTCTTTATTGAAGAGGCTATATAAGGGACTCTCTTTTATTGTAAATAGATCTCTTTTTGACAATCAAAATGAAACACTGCCCAAATTGAAAGGCATTACTAAGACTTTGAGCTTAGATTGTTGATCATATTTTGTTATTAGAATAAGAAAGCAAGTGATTTTTTAGACTTTGTGCTGTGATATCTTTGTTGTTGAGGAAACTGTTCTTATGTCTTTTTCCTTAATATATCTTCTGTTCTTTTAATTCAACAAGCAGAATTAGTGACAGGAGTCAGGAAGGTGTCTTGAAGTCAATTGTGGAGAGACTTTGTGCCCCCATAATTGCCTTTCAGTGTGTTTTCTTTTCATTTCTATGTAAAGGACCTTAGGATGACTTTGTGCCCTCATTGTCCTTCGTATCTCACTCTTGAGCAATTCAGGTGGAGACTTTGTGTTGCATCTCAATTTGCTAGTTGCTATGTCCTTGGTTACATTTTTTAATTACTACGTGGAGTATTCTTATGGCTTGTTGAATAGTACTTTTGAAAGAAGAGGAGTGCTTTTTGTCATTTTCCTTGAGTTTCTCCTTTGATCCACACGCATCATCTCTGAAGAAAGAGAGATGGATGGTTTGTCCTACCCTTGAGTATTATTTTCTATATATATATAGCATATCTATAGGGAACCTCCCCTTGATGAGAGGAGAGATCAACCCCCTTTTGATGTGGTAAACCTACACATTTGGATGACTAATCTTCTTACTTTGGCTGATCAAACCTATTTTGTTTATCAGTATGCTGATTGACAAAATATTCAACCAACAGTTTTTGGTGACTCCACTGGGGATATACATAATTCCGTGCAATTTGGAACCTCAAGTTTCAGATTGAAATATCGCCTTTGTCTTACCCATTATCATTATAACCCTTATCCATTAAAGACTGTAGGGACTCCATTTCATGTCTTACCCATTATCCATTTATAGCCTTACCATCTTCCTCCACCTCTATTATTTTATCTGGTCTACAAAAACTAGATTTGCTGGGAAAGATTGTGCAGTTTAAAGCCTCAAGCTTCAAACTAAAGCAAGGTCAATTCTTTTCCATTTTTGTTTCACAATCTGGCAGATTCAAGGTATACACGAAGCCAAAGGGCTAAAGGTATTGTTGACCCTGTATTCGAGTTAGTACAACAAAGTGATTTTGATCTATTTCCTTCACCATCTCATCTCCAATGAACCAAGAGCTTTCCTCCTACTAAAGTCAGATCTCCATTGCCAGATGAAGTATCTACTTCTGCTGTTGATAAAGCTTTGCCAATAATTACCCCTTTGAGATTTGTTATTCCTCCTTTTCATAATCCTATAATGGTAGTTCAAGGCCCCTGGGGTAATGCTTTTGGTCCTCTCAATCTTACTCCACCTCTACATGAGCTTCCACGCAGTTCAAGGAAGAATTTCCCCAAATTCTATGGTGATGGGAAATTTCATCCTGATGAACACATTGCAGCCTTCATAATAGCTTATGGAGTAATTGGAGTAGAATTTGAAGATGTAGCAGTCAGGCTATTTGTCGAAACATTACAAAGTGTTGCTGCAGATTGGTTTTATCATCTACAAGCTCAGTCAATAACTGATTGGAATACCCTCAAAGCTAAGTTTGAAGCCAGATTCAAACCTATAGAAGATGCACATGCACTTCTAACTCAACTCACACAGATGAAGAAAGAGCCTCATGAACCAAAGAGAGACTTCATAGCCAAATTTGACAAATTGAGGAACAAAATTCTAGTAATTGCTTGACCTACAGCTGAGAATCTCAAAGGCTTCTTCATTAATTCTCAGTTACCTGAAGTCAATTTTTTTTTGAGACGTGCTGGTCAAATAGATCTTGCTACAACTCAACTTTTGGCCACTGAGGTAGAAGATGATCTCATCTTAGTAGGGAAGATAAGAAGAGATCCAAAAATAAATAGACCTTCATCATCTTCTGAATATTCATCTACAGGCACCACTGATCTAATGGTGCAAAAGCTAGAAAATGAACTGTAAGCCTTGAAAAGACAAATTGCACAAGGAATGTCTTCTACTCCTTCATACAAAGATATGTCAAGAAGGACATTTCCAAATTAGTCATATCAAGGCAATGCTGCCAGGAATCAAGGGCAGCCAGATCATCTTCCTCCCCCACAAGGGAAACTTGCCATGGAAGCTCCTCCAACCAATTTAGTAATGGGATATCTTGAAGCAAAATCAGTGTTTTCTTTCAAGCCTAAATTGAATCAAGAAAATGATGCTGATCTCTTCACAGAGGATCAAGAAGAATTAGCTGGCGACTCCCACATTGGTTTCTTGAATTATTAGGATGAACCCAAAAGTAAAGGAGAAGCTATTGGTGGATCATATGTAGTGTTTACCAGATCCAAGAACCAATCAGTCCAGTAAGTTGATAAAAAGAAGACATAGGTGCAACCTCAACTAGCAATTACAATTGCTAAGCGTGGAACTACTCTGCTTTTCCAGTCAAAGGATTCGGTGATCACCCAAAATGTAAGTACATCAATTTCACCTTCACCTTCTACTTTAATTTTGAAAACTAGCCCTCCTCCCATCCCTCCTAAAACCCAAAAGGTTGAAATACTTTCCTCTGTTCCTAGTCTAATTTAGCCATTTGACATAATTGATCATGTCAAAAAGACAAAAATACAAATGTTTGAATTTGAATATTTGTAGTCCAATCCTGATCAATTGGATAAGTTGGTCCAATGTGTCAAGAACCAAACCATCCCTATAAGACAATAGGTTAAGAAAATAATTCTTGATTCCCCAAAGAACATGCCCATTCCAAATAATCTTGTCATTACTCCTCCAGTTGCCCCTAGGAAAATAGAACCTTTTTATGTTTCCCTATTAATAAATGGTTATCAACTCAACAATTGCATCATTGATTCCAGGGCATCTGACAATGTCATGACTACTAAAGTAGCTAAGTCTCTGGGTCTCACATTGACCAAAACCTTTGGGAGATGTTTCTCTATGGAGAACAAGCAAGTACCATTGCTAGGGTAAATTAAAGATGCCCAATTTACATTGGCAGCCTTTCCATACAAGAGAATCAAGATGACTGTCTTGGTGGCTGACGTCCCAACATCTTTTGGCATTTTGCTTGGACAAAATTTTTGCAAGGATGTGGGAGGAGAACTAAGCATGGACCTGTCTGAAGAAAGGATACCTATCCAAGGCGTAATGAAGAGATTGCTCCCTGAAAAGGAGGAAAAATACGTGGTCACCCAAACATCAGCCCCTACATCACAAATTCTATTTGAGTCTTCAGGCAGGGGTAATTATTTCTTTACCACAGAGGATGTTCAAGTTTCTATAGATGAAATTCCTGTAGCTGACAATCTAGGAATTGATCCAAAAAAGACTTTAGGAGAATTGGTAGGGCACATTACAAGTAAGGAAGGATCTTCCATCTCTAATGAAGATAAATCTGATAGGAGATCAGCTTCTGATGATGCTTCGATCCTAAAATATAATGGTAGCAATTTTTCCACCAATGATGGAGTTGGGACTCTGTTGATATCTCCTCAAGGAGATATTCTTCCTTCATTCAATTTGCAAGTCAACAACACCAACAACATAGCTGGATGTGAATCTCTATTGCTTGGATTGAAGATTGCTCAAGATGAAGAAATCAAACTCCTTCACATCAAAGGAGATGCTAAGTTGATAATTTGTCAGGAGTTTGATATGGACAATCCAATCATATGCTGGACTAAACTAGAAGAACAACAAGTTATGATGGTGGACCATGCTGTTGCAAATCAAAATTAGGCAAAGGAACCCTTCACAGAGAAAGCAAGGAGTTATGGCTTTCAAATTGAAGACCACATCCTGCCATGGGGCAAGAAGAAGAAAGAGTCAACAGAAAGATGCAAAAAATTAGTTTCTTGGTGGAGAGCTCCATTCGCCTGTCACTATTTCTAGGGACAAAATGTATTCTTGCTGGTTTACTAAGGTGGTGCACTATTTTCACTGTCTCTCAAGAAGTAGCATTTGAAATACTTCAATTCTTGAAGTATCAGATCATTTCATCTCTACACATGTATAGTTTTTAATTCTATTTTGTTTTTTTTGTTTTCATTTTTAATGCCTTCCATTTTTGGGTAGCATGACTTCGTAGCCCAATGGTACACATGAAGACACTGGAGATTCTAGATTCTACTCCCTTCAATTCTTTTTGCAATTGATAGAAGTTCCCCAACTGGAGCCCGCTGTTGTCCCCCAAGAATATCACTCATTTTTGGGACAATATTTGAACTATTTTGGTCTTATAGACCAAAATTATCTCTTCCCTTTCCAAAATTTGTCTTGGGCATTCAAATTCCTCATTTTTCAAACTTCTCAGGAATCTATAGACTCTGTAGGCAGGTTCATTTCTACAGGTTCAAAGACTTCTGTAGGCGGGTTCAACCAAAAGAATCAGTTTCTAACACTTGGGTCATTTTTGAGATTGGTTCAATGCCTTGGTTCAATAAAAAATCTCCATCGAGAAAAATCTAAGTAAAGAAGGCTTGAACCATTGAACCACTTTGGTTCAAAGGTTCAACAATTTCAAAGTTCAATAGGTTCAATGCTTTTGGTTCAATGACAGGTTCAATCAAAGGAACGGTTTAATGGCTTGGTTCAACCAAGCGGTTCAATGCTTTGTTTCACTCAGTTGGTTCATCCGCTTTGTTTCAATGCTTTGGTTCATCTGCTTTGTTTCAATGCTTTGGTTCATCCTTTGGTTTAATCAAATGGTTTGTCAATTAGTTCAAAGGCTTCATTTGAACCGTTGAACCAAAGCATGGTTCAACGTTTGGTTCAATGCTTTGGTTCATTCGATTGGTTCATCAACTTGAACCATCAGCTTGAACCATTTTGGTTTAAAGCTTGGCTCATCGGCTTGGTTCAATGAAGTGGTTCAACAGAGTGGTTCAACAGATTGGTTCAATGTTTGGTTCAATCAAATAGTTCAACAGCTTGGTTCAACCAAGTGGTTCACTCAGACGGTTCAAAGGAGCGATTCAATGCAAAAATTCAAAGAAGCCTCTCAAAGGACAAGTGCCCTTATGAAGGGCACTTGGTCGACAAAAGTACTCTTCAGAAGGGTCATTTTCAAAGGAGAAAGTTAAGGTAAATTATTTCAAAATTTTGTTTAAGGCAGATAAAGGCATAATTCTTTTGGATTTTTGTTCGAAGGAATTCCTTTAGACAAAAAGTCTGAAAGAATTCAGAGAAGCTACGGGCAGAAAGCCTGAAGAAATTTCTAAGGAGACAAATCAATTCTCAGACTTTTTATTCACAAGATGTAATTTTGTAGACTTTTTGTCAGCGAAAAATTGTCACGGGAAAATGCCTGCAGAGAAAGCCCAGGGAAAATACCCACAGAGAAAGCTCGAGAAACAGTCTGCAAGAAAGCTGCGAGAGACTGCCGAAGATAAAAGGCCCTGAAGGACCCCAAAGGGTAGGTGCCCTTATGGGGGACTCTCGACTGCCAACTTAAAGGACACTCCCCCAAACATGAAGGGTCACCTTCCCTTCAGGAGGATGCAGAACAAGAAAGATGAAGAAGGACCAAGGGGTGACGCACCCAAAGACATCAAATTCAAGACAACGAACTAGCCGTGGAAAATGTAGTGACGGGTGTGTGAACATCAACTTTAAATCTCATAAAATAGCCATTGATCCTTTGAATCTATAGACCTAAATTCATTCATAGGCTTTAAGGCCAAGGCCAACAGAAAGCATAGAACAAAAAATTGAATCCAGGACTCGATTTAATTAACCAAAAAAGGAGGAACGATGAAGGAAGGATCAGATCACCAGGTGGACATTGAAAGTTGCAAACTTTCAATAGCATGAATTATTTCTCTACATTGAGAAAAACAAATGGGTAGATGTCCCTAATTTCTAGCCTATCTTCCTAACAGTTTTCAATGCAACATGATGTGTTACTGTTCCCGAGTCCTTCTTGAAGAGGCTATATAAAGGACTCTCTTTTATTGTAAATAGATCTCTTTTTGACAATCAAAACAAAACTCTACCCAAATTGAAAGGCATTACTGAGACTTTGAGCTTAGATCGTTGATCATATTTTGTTATTGGAATAAGAAAGCAAGTGATTTTTTGGACTTTGTGCTGTGATATCTTTGTTGTTGAGGAAACCATTTTTATGTATTTTTCCTTAATATATCTTTTGTTCCTTTAATTCAACAAGCAAAATTAGTGACAACAGTCAGGAAGGTGTCTTGAAGTCAATTGTGGAGAGACTTTGTGCCCCCATAATTGCTTTTCAGTGTGTTTTCTTTTCATTTTTGTGTAAAGGACCTTGGGACAACTTTGTGCCATCATTGTCCTTCGTATCTCACTCTTGAGCAATTTAGGTGGAGACTTTGTGCAGCATCTCGATTTGCTAGTTGCTATGTCCTTGGTTACATTTTGCAATTACTACTTGGATTATTCTTGTGGCTTGCTGAATAGTACTTTTGAAAGAAGAGGAGTGCTTTCTGTCATTTTCCTTGAGTTTCTTCTTTGATCCACACGCATCATCTCTGAAGAAAGAGAGATGGATGGTTTGTCCTACCCTTGAGTATTATTTTCTATATATATATATCTATAGGGAACCTCCCCTTGATGAGAGGAGAGATCAATCCCCTTTTGATGTGGTAAACCTACACGTTTGGATGACTAATCTTCTTACTTTGGCTGATCAGACCTATTTTGTTTATCAGTATGCTGATTGACAAAATATTCAACCAACATATTCTATACTACTTGTTCTATATTATTTGTGTACATTGGCTATGTTGTGTCACATTGTGTCTTAGTTGTGTCAGAGGATCCTCTAGTAGATGTCATGGCCATGTCATGTCTATTTTAGGTTAGATTCAGGTCATGTATTTTATGTTTGTGTTTTTTTTTATCATGATCTATGTGCTTATGGATTATTCACTATGATATTGTGTGCATGTGTTACGTATATTTATATGGAATAAATTGAATATTATTGTGTGTTTGATGCTGTGAATTCTACCATGCACATTTTTATTATGTGATAAATATTTCTACTTGATGTTTCCATAGTTTATATCATGCATCTCTTTCAATTATAATTATTGTGTTATTCATTAAAATATCTAGCTACATATAATAACTATTTTAAAATGAATTATCATAATCATATATTATGTGTGACCAACAAACAACTACTCTTGCCTTGGATTTCTATTTTGTACAGTCTTGCAAAGTTTAATTTTTTTCTACAAGAACATATCTTATCATGTTTGTACATGTACTTTACATAATTATACCTTTTCTATATATGACACATATAATTATTTATTTTGAGATGAGTGATTCAAAAGATTCATTCCTTATATCAAAATGGGGTCATACAATGGGCTTATTCATAGATTCAAACCATGTCAAAAAGTGCATTTCACATTCTGAGAAAAAATATATGGCTTAAATTGTTAATTTTTTTGTTGATTAATGCATATTCTACATGATTGTGAGGATTAATTGGGACATTATATGATATTTTGGGACAAACAATGACATTCTACACCATTTTGAGGAACATATGGATCATAAGGGGTATAAAATTTGTTCATGCAGACACTTTTTCTATTTTGATTGAGGATCAACATGTACAATTGTACTCCATGAGCACTTTGGGTATATATTCACATGTGGTAGTTGATACTTTTACTTACAAATATGATTTTGGGGTTCTATAAAAGTGTATTTTTTTACTCGAGGTAGGGTGGTTGAAATTAATTCATCACTCAACTTCTAACACAACCTTTTCAAGATGGGCCCTTATGCTATTTACACTTTGAAACTCATAGTTTGGTAGTTACATATCCTTGGGGAAAGTTCACCCCATGGTTTTCTCTAGTCAAATTCAAAAAGTGATATCTTGGTTCACATATGATCAGGTATATTATTCCTTAGATTTTTAATTTTAAAAATTTCAATTATTCAGATTATTTAAGATATATTATTGTGAGGAGACATTGAGCTATACATGTTTCTTACAAGTCTCACATGAAATAAATGATACGTTTTGGTTGTACTTGTCAACACCAAGAACAATTATCACATGTTCTAAATTTACGTCTTTTATCCTTTTAATTTTGTATTTTAATTACTAGATTAAAAGTGGGGCATCTGTAGACACCTAAATTTGGTATTTGGCACATTGGAAAAATCAAATTTGACACTCTTAGACATTAGGCATATATTTGACACTTGAGCACACTTTTCCTCTATCCATCTACCCATATACTATTTTATACACAGTGATAGATTTTGATCACACAATAATAATCTGCTATCTAATTAATTCAACATGAGACACAATACAAATATATAGGAATATTTCCTATAACCTCTCCCCTATTTTCACTCACCTCTAAAACCTCCCGAATTCCTATAAAAGTGCAAACCTAAATTTGATATGTTGTTATTAGATATAATAATATATCTAACAACATAATATTCTAAATTACCGTATTAACCATATGGTTATAACCAACCTATTACTATTTACCACACGATAAATATCAACTATTACTATTTAACTCAAATTAAATATACTTTGTAAACATTATCCATAATAGAGTATGTATAAGAACCCTTTAGAATCATAAAGAAACATTCACAATATTTTAGATCTATGTTTTTCATTAGCAAGGTAGTACCAATAAAATTGGATAGTGTCAGGTATTGAAGGTTGTTTTGTCTGCTAGTAGTGTCTAAAATTCATTACATATATGTATTTAATTGGGAAGTCTCCATTATTTGGACCTAGATAGGTTTCATGGGTTAGCCATGCTAGGAAATAAATAAAGATTATCTATAATATAAATCAACCCTAAGGTTATAATTCGCTTGGAAAGTCTTAGCAACATTAAAAAATAACCTAACACTCTCTTGGAACATTATCAAAAAGCATACACACATACAAAATATTTAATGAGAAAGCCTAGAGTAGTCCAATGAGAAAAATATAAATATTGAAAGTCAAAGTGGCATGGTTCCAAGTATCAAAGTGATTTAACCTTTTAGGGTTTACTATGTAAATCCTATGTTTAGATTAAAGGGATAACATGTCTAAATCAATCAAATAATATGAAATAATTAAGTATTGATTTGTTATAGATTTTGAAATTATTTGAATTTATAAAAATAGTAATAAATATGTATAAATATAGACTTATCTAGAAAGTGTCTGTCACGAATGATATGGGTTCTAAAAACTATGTTTTAGATAGTTCTGAGTTTCATCAATAGGATTTTGGGATCTATTTGCTCACTAGATAGTAGTGCCCCATCTGAACAAGAATTTCCATATTGCTATAGTGTCATTAAAGTGGTGGTAGTGTCCTATTTGTATGACTAATCCTATTTTTTGGGAACACTTATGCCTATGTTTTTAGGTCCTATTCCTGTACACATGAAATTTAGATCTTTGTGTTGTGCTTAAAAACCTGATTTAATGTGCAAACCCTAATCCTCCTTGCAAGTATGGCATGGAAAATAATTGTGTGTATATTAGTAGGATAAGATGGATATCATCAACACCCTACTGTGAAGAGATTTGCCTACATACCAATACTTCAAAAAGGGATAAATCCCAATATAGTTCTCCCACCTAGTACTTGATGTAAGTGCAAGTGAATGCTAAAATGAGAGTGGACTTAGATGCCTTGAATGTGATTAAGCTTTGAAATTTGGGTTTTAAGTTATTTTAGATGGTAATATGTAGAAGTAGGGTAAAATAAGGATAAAATACCTTAATTTTGCTTAATTTGTCTTTTGTTTGAATAGGATTTTGCATCTATTTTCCATGTAGTGAATAAGGGTCAAATAGACTTGTATTTATAGAGATATGTAGCTTATTCAAATAATAAAATGTGTTTAGGCTAACCTTAGGAGGGGCACATATTTTAAAACCATTCATTCTGAAGAGTTAGGGCAAAGAATAATAGCATCCAGTTGGGGATACTAGCACCATGTGCCTGTAGTGTCCCAAATGTGGTGCTAATGTCCACTTGGCAGACTATTGGGAAAATTGGGTTAGGATTTGAGAAATTTATCTTGGGACTATGCTTTGGTTGATTGTAAATAATTTTGGTCTACACAATGATTAAAAAAGTGTGACAAAGGATCTAGGATAGGCCTAGGGATAAGCTAAGAATAGGCTAACTTAAGTAACACTCTTAGCATCCAAATATCACTTTTAAGTGATTAATTTTTACCCTTCTTTGTGCTATAAATGCAACAAAGTGAAATAAATAGTATAAAGGAAAAATAGGCATACCTAGACTTACCTCAAAAATGAAGCCTATGTAGCTAAGTCTAAGTATGTGAATCTGGGTCTGCATATGTGAAACATGATCCAAAGCAATGACCTACAATGAAACATGCAAAAATCAATCTTGACTTAACAGATGATCAAAAGAAAATGATTATACTAAAATAAAGTAACTGAGTAAAGTTGAGTAAAGAGAGAGGAAAATACTGAATACACCTCGTTGGGTATGTGAACCAATGCATGAACTTGGTGATAACCTATGTGTGTGAGTGTACATAATGATCATATCATTAAATATCTTGGACTGCGCTAATAGTTTGCTTAATCCTCATATGGGTGGCTCAAAAACTTAATCAAGTTTTGACTCCATCATTTCCCACCCCTGCTTAGTGGATCTTGATCTATAAATAACTTAGATGAGATTGTAAATGTGTCTAACCCTCTCATGCAGGTGGATAAATAAATCAAGTAGGCCATGACTCCATCATTTCCCACCCATGTGAAGTATATGCATCTATAACTGAACTATAAAAAGTGATAAAAGTATCTAATTAAGTATATCTAACTATGTATGTCATCTTTGTAGCCACTCAGGTACATTAGGTGGTTGTAGGCCACTCAAGAATGCCAACCACTGCAAATGGAGTAATGCGTGAATTTGGTGACAACCTAAAATGTGATATAAAGTATATATAACATAGAGAATGACATGGAGTTTTCCATTTTATTTGATCAACCTATGTGTATTTAAGTATATGGAAAATATGCACTACGCACATGCCCCTTATCTATTTTTTGAGTATATTGAATCTAAAATGAGTATGTAATAATTGAATATGTGTAACTAAATTAAATATGGGAGTGATTATGCCATGCATGATGCATCCAAATCTAAGAAACTGATATGAATATGAGCTGTAATTAATGTATCTGAGCAAAATATGAATATAAATATCAAACTTCTGACTATATCTATGCAAATTTGTATTGTATATAGTGTATTGGTCTAGCTAATCTAGACTATCTTGAAGTTGGGGCTACTAAATAGTAGTGCCATGTAGTGGAAAATAGTGCATTGTGGTACTAGTGTCCTAATCTAGGGACTAATATTTGTTTGGTCTAAAATATGGGTGATTTGAACTAAATTTTAAGCCCCTATTATTTATTGTGTTTACCTCGTGCCTGATTTCTAAAATTGAGCCCATGTGCTAAAATTTATCTATGAATAACAAAGTAGGAGTATGATCTATGTGATAAACCCCTGTGAATTCCCCCTCTTTTGAGGGTAGTTTTGAAACTTGTGTAATAACTATCCTCAAAATAAGTATCTCTACAAAATGTGTTAGCCAGATCATGTGCATGATATTCCAATATAATGTACAAACTTTACATTAGAATGTAAATGAATTTGAGGATAAATAGGTAATGTAATATGTATGTTATAGTATAACATTTCACAAGGGTGTAAAGATAGATGCAATCAATATATAATAGTAAATATGAGTAACTACCTAAGGGGATGGGTCATGATGTCCATCACAACACCTAAGTAGGAAGGGTAGATGCTTGAGGTCCCTCATGGCATCTAAACTAGTGTGTGTGTAACAAGTTAAGACAAGTGTCATGGTGAAGAAGCATATGAATAAGCATACATACAAGCACATCAGGCACACAAATGTAGTCCAAGGGGCCATAATACAAGGGACATGGACACATGTCACTAAATTTGAGAATTAAGACATAAAGACATGTTCAAATGTTTACATATGCAAGCAACAAGAAATTGGGATTAGAGACACATAGAAGGACATGTTTAAATGTTTGCATATATAAATTGGAAAACACACACAAGGGGCATGGGCACATGTCCAAGGCATACAAATAAAGAAGTGGCATAGATACAAAGATCAATGGCATATTTAAATGCCCTAAAAAATGGAGGAAGCATATGAAACACAATCAAGTCTAATCTAGAAAAACTAGAATGAAAGCATGTATAACTATGCATTACAAATCTATGTAGATGCTAGGATGCATATATACTGAGTGTAACTAGTGATAGTCAATAAAATATTTGAGAAATGAGTAGCAATGATTAATAACAAGATGTATCAATGTGTAAAATAGAATGTATAGTATGTAATGATAAACCTTAGTAGTAGTAACTATGTATGAGATGCCCCAAGTGGGTGGATGTATCAAATATATAAACTCAGATTTGGTGTATATACCCCCAATGGGTATATGATATAAAGTGTAGATCACTATAATAGACCAAAGTCCTATATGTAATCTATAAGCACTCAACAAGAATAAGTGAAGCATCTATGTATGATAAAATTGAATATACTAGGATAACTAGTAATATACAATATTTGGTGAGTAGTCGAAATGTAAACATAACAATGCATACAATATATACATTTTGTATTTTTAAAATATTTGAATGTTTTTTCATTTTAACATGTTATATTATTTTTTGTGTTTTTTTAGTATAATCTATGTACAAGCAGTTGAAAATAAACCATGTACAAGGAGCAAGAGAGAGAAGGAAGTACGTACAAGGGTATGGACCATACTAACTAATGAGTCTCATGGAAAACTCACTATCACCATGACCTGTGTCGAATAGGGGAACTATGATCATGTGTGTGAGATGAAAGGGAAACTATGAGCCTATAATCTACTATGTTGTATAATTTGAGTTTGAAGCAGCCTGTGTAGTGATGTTATGATGTTGTGTCATTGACTATGATGCCCTGTGAATTATAGGTGTATTAAAAACCCATTTGGTAGATGAAGATGCTATAGGTGATGTAGGTTCCCTATTCAAAGAACCCATAGAACACAATAAAAATTATCTTGGCATAAAATGAGTAGAGGAATGTCCTCTATAATCTGACATATATCTGATGCAAGGGTCTCTCTAGTAATTGTATTTTTAGGAGAGTATGCATACATTTAGATACCATAGGAGTAGACTTGGCCTACACTAATGACTCTAATAAATACTATAATGTATGCATGAGAGATGTACTCTCTTCTATAACTACTATGTAATATATGGTAATGGTGTTGGAACTATAAATATTATGTATGCTAGCCCTGTAGCTGGAAACTATGTTGGAACTGCCTGTGGGATTGGTAGAGGATACTCATATGGGACACACTCAACCTTAACCACCTAATTAACATGTATATACTTTAGGCATTAGTGTACTATAGATGGGATAGATTGGACATGTTATAACCATGGCCTTTCAAATAATATATCAAATACACCTGCACTATGTACTATTAGGAACTGAGTGGCTATGTGTGTTGTCCCACCTGTAATGAAAACACAATCTCCTTGATGGAACTCTAGATGTGGAAAATGAAACCACTAATGACTATATCTATGGGTAATATATCCCATTCTATGTAACCCAAGTTTTTTAAGAGTGTCATGGTACACGTGCTTATGTTTGACCCATTATCAACCATAACATTATGAATAAGATGGTGGTCTATATATGCTCATATGAAAAGCACATGTAAATTTATGTCATCATCCACAATCTCCTGATCTGAAAATGTGATAAGTGGTCTAGGTGGCATTTTAGTTTGATACATGCCAATAATATTATGCAATGGATGTGTCTCCTCTGTAACTTTGTGATAGGAATCTGGTAGTGGATGCGCCTGGTATGTATAGTGAACACCTGATGTTCCCCTTGCCTCATTCATTGTATACTTTGGGAAAGTATCTAAAAATGTATTTAGTACCTTAACCTATTTTTATATTATTTTGGTGATTCTATTGGTGTGTCCACATTAATAATATTAGCCTTAATGAGATCTTGTATCTTGTGCTTTAAGTTAATTCATCTATTTATCGTGTGGCCTAGTGCCCTGTGATACTCATAGAATGCATTTGAATCATAATTTTTTTTAAGAGGCCATATCATATCAACCTCTTTAATGTGAGGGAGAGATATGGAATTGCATTCCAATTGTTTTTTTAGAACCCATGCTAGTGACTCTAGAAGATTAGTGAAGACTTTGTGATGAGGAGAAGAAAAAACCAATTTGGGAGATGGTTCAAAAGCTATGTTGACTGTGGAATTTTGATCAATTTTGTTTTTTATGGCCCTTACTTTATATGGAGGTTTGTTTGAAATCTTAACAATTGATTTTGATCCATTTATGTACTTTACTTTACCCATTGATAAGAGCTTAACCTCTCTTTCTTTGATTGTATGGCACAAATCGGTAAATGTAGAAAACATATTAAAAAAGATAGCTTCATGCAATGATGGTAATAGACTTTGTTTAAATATATCCTGGAGCTCTATGTTTACCATGGGGCTAGCCAATTTGGATAATATTATCTTGTATCATAAGACAATTTGTGATAGGCTCATTTGAATTTTGCTTTTAACTATGCCACCTATGCATATGATATCTTATCACTGATGTTGATAGAGAAGTGTGATAGGACCATGTATGCTAAAGGATTGAATGTCATGATAGATTGATTTGGGAAATCATAGAACCATTATAAGGCATAATCCTTAATACTACATGGAAATAAATCTATAAAAAGCTAATCATTGGACACATAGTCCAAGCATGTTGCATGAAAAGCTTTGAGGTGATGATTTGGGTCACCCTTTCCATCATATAATATAAGCTTGGGTGCCACAAAAATAGATGTCAAAGTATTTACCGCTATGTGATGTGCCAAAGGTGTATATAAGAGAATGTTGGAATCCAAAGCATGTGATAGCCTAGTTGCTTCATTCTTGAGATGTAACACCTTAGAATGTATAGTATGAATCTTATGCATAAGGGGTTGTTCATCTAGAGTGGAAGAACTAGCCACAAGTTGTGTAGATCTCAATGATGGTTGAATAACAATCTTGGGTTGTGCTATCTGAGTTGGTTGAGTTGGCCCCAATGGAGGTTTAACAACATTATTAACTAGAGGGGTTGAAGATTGACCATTGTTTATCTTTTGGAGTTTCTATTAAAGAATGTTTATGAAATCATTTTGGACACAAAGTCTTGTAACTGTTGCTTATCCATTTCATCAAATCTATTGTTAAATTCTACCATTATAGGTTGAAAGGTAGAAAAACAAGTTTTCTATATTTTGAACCTTTTAAGAATAATAATCTATGGAAGATTGTAAAAATTAAATATTGCAACAAATTTGATATGTTTGGAATTAAAGTCTGATTATAGATATTAAAGGATACAAACCCTAAGTGTGTCTAGGTTTAGGCTTTTTTGAATCTAGTGGTTCTTTACAACAATTTAAATTCTATGTAAAATTAATTCAAACCTTAATATGAAAATATATTTAATTTAGATAGGTTATCTAAAAAATTAGAAAATCAAAAGTATGCAACCCTAAATTATTGTAAAAAAAATTAAAATTAATGCAAGCTAGGGTTTGAATTAATATTTAAAGTAAGATAGGTTCATCAAATGATTTAACTTTTTAAGGTTTACTATGTAAATCATATGCTTAGATTAAAGTGCTAAGATGTCTAAATCAGTCAAATAATATGCAATAATTAAGCACTAATTTGTTATATATTTTTAACTTCTTTAACTTTTTAAAAATAGTAATAAATAGGCATAAATATAGAATTATATAGAAAATGAATGTCGCAAATGATCTGGGTTCTAAAAATTGGGTTATGGATAGTTATGAGTGTCTTCAATACGATTCTAAGATCTATTTACTCACTAGATAGTGATGCCCCACCTAGATAGTAGTGCCATGTTGCTATAGTGTCCTTTTTTAGGACTATTCCTATTTTATAGGAGCACTTATGCCTATGTTTTTATATCCTATTCCTATGTGCATGAAATTTAGAGCTTTGTGTTGTGCCTAAAAAACTTGATTGACTATGCAAACCCTAATCTTCCTTGTAAGTATGGCATGATCAATAATTATGTGTTTATTAGTAGGATAGGATGGACATCCTCAACACCCCACTATGAAGAGAGTTTCCTACATACCAATACTCCAAAGAGGGATCAATCCTGATGTAGTTCTCCCACCTAGTGCTTAATGAAAGTGCAAGTGAATGCTAGAATGAGAGTGGATTTGGATGGCTTGAATGTGATTGAGCTTTATAATCTTGGTTTAGGGCTGTTGTAGATGGTAATACATAGAAGTAGGGAATAATAGGGATCAAATACTTTAATTTTGATTAAATTGTGTTTTATTTGAATAGGTTTTTTCATCTATTTTCCATCTAGTGAATAAGGGTCAAATAGATTTGTATTTATAGAGATATGTAGCTTGTGAGAATAAGAAAATGTGATTAGGCTGACCTTAGGAGGGGCACACATTTAAAAAGTATTCATTATGGAGAGTTAAGGTAAAGGATAATATCATCCAATTGGGGACACTAGAGTCATGTGCCTATAGTTTCCCAAATGTGGCGCTAATGTCCACCTAGTAGATTTTTGGGCAAACTAGGTCGGGATCTAAGAAAGCTATCTTGGGACTGTGTTTTAGCTAACTATAACTATCTATGGTCTACATAATGATTTAAAAAGTGTGGCAAAGGCTCTAGGATATGTCTATGGCTAATCTAGGAATAATCTAACTCAAGTAACACTTTTAGCATCCAAACACCACCTTTAGATAATTACATTTGACCCCCTTTTATGCTATAAATGCAATAAAGCAACATGACTAGTATAAAGGAAAAATAAGCATACCTAGACTTAATTTATAAGTGAAACCCATGTAGCTGAGTCTATGTGAATCTGGTTCTATATTTGTGAAACATGATCCAAAGCAATGACTTATAATGAAACATGCAAAAATCAATCCTTACTTAAGAGATGATTAAAATAAAAATATTATACTAAAATAAAGTAACTGAGTAAAGTTGAGTAAAGAGAGAGGAAATGAATGAATATACCTCATTGGGTACATGAACCAATGCATGAACCTAGTGACAACATGTGTGTGTGTGAGTATACATAGTGATCATATCATTGAATATCTTGGACTGAGATGATAAATTTCTTAATTCTCATATGGGTGGCTCAAGAACTTAATCAAGTTTTGAATCCATCATTTCCCACCCATTCTTAGTGGATCTTGATTTGTGAATAGCTTGGATAAGACTATAAATGTGTCTAACGTTCTCATGCAGGTGGCTAAAGAACTCAAGTAGGCCATGACTCCATCATTTCCCACTCATGTGAAGTAGATGCATCTATAATTGAACTATAAAAAGTCATAAAAGTATCTAACTACGTATGTCATCTTCATAATGACTCTGGTACATAAGGTAGCTATAAGCCACTGAAGAGTACTAACCACTTCAAATGGAGTAATGCATGAATCTAGTGACAACCTAGAATGTGATAGAAAGTGTTTATAACATAGAGAATGACATGGATTTTTCCGTTCCATCTGATCAAACTATGTGTAGCTCAATTTATGAAAACTATGTGCCATGCACATGTCCCCAATCTAGTTTTTGAGTATACTAAATTTGAAATGAGTATATAATAATTGAATATGTGTAACTAAACTAAATATGAGAGTGATCATGTCGTACATGATGCCACAAAATTTGAGTAACTGATATGAGTATGAGCTATAACAAATGTATCTAAGAAAAATATGAACATAACTATCAAACTTATGACTGTATCTATGCAAATTTGTATTATACATGGTGTGTTGGTCTAGCTAATCTAGACTATCCTAAAGATGGGGCTACTAGAAAATAGTGCCATATAGTGGACAATAGTTCCCTATAGTACTAGTGTCCCAATCTAGGTGCTAATTTTTGTTTGGTCTAAAATTTGGGTGATATAAACTAACTTTTGAGCCCCTATTCTTTTTTTTGTTTACCCTGTGCCTAATTTATAAAACTAAGCCCATGTGCTAAAATTTATCTATGAATAGCAATGTTGGAGTGTGATCTCTCTGACAAACCATTATGAATGCCCCCTCTATTGAGGGTAGTTTTGAAACTTGTGTAATAACTATCATCAAAAGAAGTAGCTCTAAAAAATGTGTTATCCAAAGCATGTGCATGATATTCTAATATAATTAACAAACATAACATTAGAATGTAAATGAATCTGAGCATAAGTATGTAATGTAATATGTATTTTGTAGTATAACATTATATAAGGGTGTCAACATAGATGATTATAATGTATAATATTAAATATTAGTAACTACTTAGGGGGATGGGGCATGATGTCCATCACGACACCCAAGTAGGAAGGGTAGATGAATGAGTCTCTCATGGCATCAAAAACTAGTGTGTGCGTAACAAGTAAAGATAAGTGTCATGGTGAAGAAGCATAAAAATAAGCATACACATGAGCACATTAAGGCACACAAATATAGGCCAAGGGTCCACAATACAAGGGACATTGGCACATGTCACTAAATTTGAGAATGAAGACAAACAAAGACATGTTCAAATGTTTACATATGCAAGAAACAAAAAATTGGGATTAGAGCTACATAAAAGGACATGTTAAAATGACCACATATGGAAATAGGAAAACACACACAAGGGACATGGGCACATGTCCAAGTCATATAAACAAAGAAGTGGCATAGACATAAAGAGCAATGGCATATTCAAATACCCTTGAAGATGGAGGAATTTTTTTTATAATTTATTTTGAATTTATTTTACTAAGTCATGCTATGATTCCATCCCTTAGGTGATATTTGTAATGACACCTTATATTAATGGCTGCCTCCTCCATACTTACATTGTTTGATACATGTTTCACTAGTGGAGGTCTTAACAATCATGGCACCAAAGAGATAAATGAAGTTTGTACTAAAGGTATTTCATGAGTTATTGGTTTTAACCCAAAAATCTAATTTACCTAATGTTGTGCTTGATTTGACTAAATTTAAAAAATCTTGCAATTGGTTTACATATTTTAATCTTGTTGGTAATTTTGTTGGCTGAGTCCCCCCTAAGAGCTTGTTCAAGTGGTGAGTTCATAACCATTGACAATCCCATGGATTAAGCTTTAGGGTGTGTAAAACATGACCAATTTTTATTTTTTTATTTCACTTTGCTAATGTTGACCATTATAAGAATATTATCAGCCATGGTACCTGGTTTGTTTACAATACTCTTATGGTCTATTCTCATTAGATTAGGGATTTCCAAGACTCCAAGCAAGCTAAGCTCAAAATATTAGTATGTATTGAGTTCTTGGGTCTCCCTATATCCCTTTAAGACTTTTTTGAGCTTCTCATCAAAACCTTGGGGTGATTCATTTCCCATTATAAGCCCAAATTTTATAATGATCACCTATAAAAGTGAACATGTGTTAAAATTGACTTGGCCAAGGAATTGAAGGAAACCATTGACATGTAGATTGGTAATACCCAATCTTCATAGAATGTGATTTACATTAATATTTTGAATACTTGTTTTCATTTCCAATCCTCAAACCATATGATTTCATAATTGCCTTTAATGGCTGATTTTGAATAGGATCCATAGAAGAAAAGTGTATCACAAAACAAAATGACCACCTCCACTGGTGACATATAAACCACTGTTACTAATAAGAAGAATATTTCAGCTTCTTGTGGTGTCTATAAGCCACAAAAAATTATGTATCAACCCACAAGTGGTCTCAAAGCTTGATCATATTGTACTAATGGTAAACACATTATTACCTTCACCATCAAATCACAACCATTATTCTGTTACATTCCATAGGAAACAACCACTATTATTCTCTTGAAACCTATTATTATCACCACAAAATCATCATAACCCCATTCTAAGGAAAAAATAATATAGATAAAGGATAATGTGGTATCATTTGATCATAAATATGTGCTCAGTCTATCCCTTAGTCCCTCTCCTTTAGAATATGGAGAATATGTTTAATAAAAATGACATCCCTTCCAAATGAATGACCTTTTACACAACAACTAGATAAATCCTACATTCACTAAGAATTTTTTAGCCCTCAAAGATATCACAGAGGAAAAAAATGTAGCTCGATGTTTCCCCATGATAGTTTACTCTTGGAATGTATGCGGCCTCAATGAACAAAATTGGAGGTACACGTCAAGAATAGTTGTCATAAATTTCATAATATGAAAGTGTTATGTTTGTAATAGGCTAAATTTTTTAGTTTTATTCTTTAGTCTACCACTTTCATGATTTGGTTAGGTGCATTCTTTTAAGTGTCTAATCATGAGCCTAATCATGAAGGATTCATCTCACTATTAGTACTAGATCTTTCATAGAAGATTATTTATTTGGGGTCTAACCATATCCATTGGATGGTATGGACCCATTTTTATTTTGAGGACCTAATTATTAGGCTATCCAACTTGTATGCTTCAAATGATAATGTCAAAATAATTTTACTCTGGAGATGGTTGGTAGATTTGCTTCCTAAATCTCACTAGATTATCTATGGTGATTTTAAATGGTGGAATCCAATGAATATAAATAAGATCACCTTCCTATGTGTTTGTGTGCTAGGGATTGAGAAACATTATTTTACATGCATAATAATTTTGGTCTTTATGATCCCAAACATTCTCGAAGGAGAGACTCTGCTTCATCTTGGTTTACTTGGTACAATATTAGACCATAAAACTATTCACTTATGTATAGAATGGATCTCCCTTCAAACCATATCAACTTAGACCCAATTCTATCTCAATACTGCTATCTCAGGCATGATATAACTCTAGGCCATATTAAACATATTTGGAATCTCGTTTATAGACCCACATGAGACACGATTTGGATTTATTGGTGGGTTAACATCATTTAATTAGACTAACACCTTTATTCTACCATATGGTAAAAATTTTACTATATATAGATAATGTTCTCATGAAGCATCATAACATGAATTCCACATGATTTCATAGGAACTTGATAATTCACCATTTAATGTTCATAGACAATCCCAAGCTGCTTAACGAAGACATAAGATCAAATTCAAGGAAGCTTACAAAGCTAGGGGAACTGAACTTAGAGCTATAATGCATTGGTTGAGAGTTGGTGATAGAGTTACCAAATAATTTTTTTCTATTATACATTACATACTAAATTAAAACCACTAAATATTCTAATTCTAGGTTTAACAAGCTCTTGGACATCCTACAAGATTTTGTGCACCATTATCATGGAGTGTTTGATGCCTATTTCTCTTCCCCAACTCATGAAGTAATTATTATATAATGCCTTCAAGTTTTCCCCTTCAATCCTTATTAAGCATATAAATTTACATGTGATAGACCTATTAGTTTAAATGATCTCAAGGAAGTAGTCATGCAGATGGCATCTAAAAAATCCCATGGCATTGATGGCTTACCATGTAAATTCTATTAGGTCCTTTGGGATACTATTAGACTAGATATTCACAAAGTCTATTATGAAGTGTTATCCAACTCTTTGGGAGACCTCATCAATCAAGGTAATATAAAATTCATTCCAAAGGCTACAAATCATAAGATTATTACTAATTTAGGGCCTATCACTCTCCTGAATGTCTTCTATTAAATCATTGCTAAAGCCCTTACCCTTAAGCTGAGACATCTTCTTCCCATCATTTTTAGAATTGAATAAATAAGGTTTACCCAACATGTATAATATGGAAAATTTTATTATGGTTTGGGAGTGTATGGAATGGGCCAGAGTCTTTGGTAAAAAATACATGTTTGTGAAGACTGATTTTGAGAAAACTTATGATAGGATTGAGTTTCCCTTCATCATTGCAATGTTTTAAACTCTTGGATTTAACTCCAAGTTTTTCCACATGTTAATATGTTATTTCAAAAATTTGGATCATATATTACCATTAATGGAGTGTAATCTAAATTTTTTGGACTATATAGGTCTATTAGGCAATATTTCCCCTTGGCTCCCTCTATCTATGTGCTTGGTGCAGAAGGGTTCAACTACCTACTGGCCAATTAATCTTTAAGGGTTTTGGTGAAATGAATATTTATCCCTCATTTTGATCAATAACCCATGAATGATAATTTTTTGGATGATTATTTTCTTACCCTTCTAGAAGAATAAGATTCAATCAAGAATGCCATGGAATGGATTAACTCTATTTTACCTTGGGTATAATTCCTCTACTTAGTGGAGAGAGATTCAATATTGTAGACAATCTCTCTCCCTAAAACCTCCTTGGTTGGAAGGATATAAATGAAAATGGATTCATACAGTTATGAAATTTAAGTTTCTTGGCATTCCCTTTGATTTTCAAGCTTCTCCTTTTGAGATTTGGCCATATAAAAAGATTGCCTATTAGATCACCAAACCTCTTTATTTAGCAGGGTAGTTCCAAGATTAGGTATCGTTTATTCCAAAGTGTTGGTGTCTACTTATGTTTAATACCAAAGGGCCTATGATAAATTGGAGAAGTTACTAAGATATTTTCTCTATGAATATTCATAAGGCCATAAGATTTTACATAGGGTCTCTTGGGATATTTTTGTAGACCTAAGGAAGTTTGGGGCCTTGGGTTCATTGACATCAAGTTTCAAGGCTATGCCGTAAGTGTCAAGTGTATAATAATAATCTTATAAGGGGATGGGGCTTTGAAGGTTTTGTTGATGCATTACATTACCCAAGGAACTCTAATTATTATAATGACATGGAAGGGACTTGATTTTTAGAGTCTTCTTCTTTATCCTATGCTAGTTAAGTTTGGTCATACTTTCATGGTTAAAAGTATATGGAAAGCCTAAGAATTTATAAAACCCAACCTCATTTTAGTAGGGGATGATTTTATAAATGGAATTTATCTTAATTCCCATTCTCTCTAGTGGACTCCTATTCTTAATTTCATAATGTTCCCTTTGCCATTGTCCCCTCGATTAAGATTTGTAATATTTTTAAAAAGGGAATAAATACTATCAAAGATATATTTTACAAGGTTTATTGTAGGTGGCTCTTATGGGATATACTTAAAATTAAATACTATCTTAAGAATGAATAGGAAGAATTTATTTATAAAATTTAAAACTCCATACTTGATGTTTGTTTCACAATATTATATTTATTCTATAACCCAATGGTGGAAAGAGTAACATTGGCCTATTGCTACTATTTTTTACCAATTTAAACCCAAAATTGAGTATCATATTATTTCCCCTGAACATATTCAAAGTAAAACCCTCAACTATTATTGAAAGTTAAGGTACTTGGATGTTGTCTTGGATCCAAGGTTTTCCAATCTTTGGAAATACAATATTGAGCCCAAGAAAGCTCATTTCTCCAGTGTATTCTCTAGCAAGGTCTAATAGTTGGAGATTGGATCAAGCATATAGGGGCTTCAAATTCCACTTTCCTTACTTATCATCAAGATAAAACCTTTAAACACATTTTATGGGTTTTCCCCCATGCTTAGTTTGCCTAGAAGTGGATTCATATCCTTTTTCAACCTTTCACTCTAAAATTATTTAATTGGAAAATGGTTCTTCTTGGGGACTCAATCATGTTACCTAAAAGATACAATTTTTTGTGTTGATATTCTATTTTATATATGGAAAGATAGAAATCATGTAAATTTTAATAATGAAGCTATGTAAAGATATTTTTTGGTGACTAATAAAGCTACTATTGTCTCAAATGTTTTTCTTCAGTTCCAAGTCCTAGCAAAGAAGGTTTGATTGGAGGTGAAACACCTTGAAATTATTTTGGACCACTAGGTGAGAACTCCATGTGTTGTTAGTTGGGTGCATTTGAATACTTATCACCACCATTATTATTCTCAAGACTAGGGATAGGATTTTTGTTGTTTCTACTCTAGGAGTAGGTGAATCTTCTCTCCTAATTCCCTTTGATCTTCACCTCCTAGTGGTGGTGGACTATTTTATTATATTGGAAGCAATGGTGGTAGTAGCTAGGGTGATCCTCCCTAGAATATTTTTTGATTCTTGGATATTTCCATTTCTCCTTATTGACAAGACAAAGAAATTGAATAAGAGTAGAATAATGATGGGTGAGAGATTGTACTTGAAATAGAAGGCCCTCTAAGTGATAGTGGTTGGGGTGACAAGATTGATAGCCCACCTATTCTACTTCATATGGCTGTCATGTTCACTATTGTTATATAGTTGCCTATAATGAAATTAATTAGATGATCACACAATAAAATATTATATAATATAAATAAGAGAAGAATATGTATATCCAAAAAATTAATTGACAAAAGAGTAGAATGCTTGATAAATATAACTAATCCACTTTGAGGGGGTAACCTCCAAAATAATGCAATAAGAGCAGAATTCATAATATGATGATCAAATATTAACCAATACCTCATATATCTACTTAGCCATAGTTATTCCATAGGATGATGTTACTAAGAACATAAAGAGATGTGACAAGATAATATAAGAGGTATGCAAGTCACAATTCAACCACACATATCTATAGACATGCCATAAATTAAGGGCATAACATGCCCTTCCCATTTAGAACAATTATTCTCCTAAACATTGAATCAAACCATGATGTTACTATAGTAATGCTTCATCCTCCCATGTTGCATATTCAAAATGTAGATTCTTCCATTTGATGAAATACTCCTTGATCACTTTGGTTGGTAGTTGCTTAGTGCACACGTGAAGGAACTCTTCAAGCTCCAAAATGACTTAAACTTATTCATCCAATTCAGGTAACTCAGTTTGAATAGAAATATGTGTCCAATCACCTTCTTCAAGAAAGAGACATTGAATACCATATGTATATGAGAGGACAAGGGAAATTCCATATTTTAGGCCACACTACCAATTTTATGCAAGATTTTATAAGGGACATAATACTTAGGGGACATATTATTATCATTTTTATGTTTCTTTAGACACATATTATTATATGGATATAAATGCACAAATATGCAATCACCTATATCAAAATTTTTCTCACTATGGTGTTTATCAACTTGTTACTTCATTCTATTTTATGCCATTGCTAAATTCTCTCACAAATTAGCAAGTACATCCTATTTATGGTGAATGTGTTCCTTAGCAAATCAAACCTTGAGATGAAAATTCAAGGTTAAATTGATGGATGGGGGTGATACCCATATAATTCCACAAAGGGATACATTTTGGAAGAACTATGAAAATAAGTGTTATACCACCATTCAACAAGTGGGAACCAATGAACTCATAATTCCTATTT
Organism: Torreya grandis; assembly: GCA_037957365.1. NCBI lineage: Eukaryota > Viridiplantae > Streptophyta > Pinopsida > Cupressales > Taxaceae > Torreya > Torreya grandis. Next base: position 3,154,660 of record JARHVA010001522.1, read on the forward strand.
TTTAGAAACAAAACAATGAAGATACCCTTCTAGACATTTGTTGACTAACTTTGTTTTTCCATCAAATTAAGGATGATAGAATGATCTATGAGAAAACTAAGTGCCCAAACATACAAAAATTCAATCCGAAAATTACTAGTAAATATGGATCTTGGTCACTTACAATGATCTTTGGAGTACCATGCAATTTATGAATTATATTGAGAGAAGTAGAAGATATTGTAATGGTGACAAATGGTTTTGATAAGGAAAAAAATTAAGCATACTTGGTGAGTCGATCCATAATTACCATGATAACATTTTGACCCTTAGATGATGATAACCTAGTAATGCAATCCATGGAAACCTCCTCCCACCTTTGGCTAGGGATGGATGAACGCTACAAAAGACTTGGGATATTAATGGTTTCACCTTTGTTATATTGACATACCATGCATTTAAAGACATATTTATGGACATCCCCTTGAGACCTTACCAAAATAAATCTTGCTTGATTCTATGATAAGTTTTTAAAAATACTTAATAACCTCCTCTTAGAGATATTTGAAGTTTTTGAAGGATTTTATATTTGAGGAGAGAATGATTATAGAGGTATAATCAATCTTTATACCATAATGCATTCCCCTTCCATGCAAAATTTTCAAACTCCTTAAAACTAAGTTGAATATTTTGAATCAAATATTGGGTATCCCTATCATTATCCCATTTTGATCTTGCTTCCTTTAGCTAATTTTCTTGCCAAATGGTCATTTTACATAACAATGCCTCAACTGATTCATCACATTTGGAAAGTGCATCTGCCACCACATTTTATTTTACTTTTTTATATACTATTTAAAAATCATATTAATATTTTAGTCACCCATTTTTGTTATTATTATGATGAAAATCATTGTTTTAAAAAATATTTGAGGCTATCATGATCAATATTTACCTAAAAGTGTTGATCCATCAGACAAGGTCTCCATTTCTTGACTACAAGCAAAATATCCATCATCTCTTTCTTATATATTGGATTAATACTATTTTTTCCTTCATTTTATTACTCTCAAATGATAGTGGCATACATTCTTGTATGAGTAAAACCTATATGACGTATCTTGATGCATCACATTTAACAACAATTTTTTTATAAAAATCGAGGGTAGCCAAAATTGGGGTGGTGTACATATCCATTTTCAACTATTTGATCACCTTGGTATCTATTTTTGTCCACTAGAAGGAGTCTTTCTTCAAAAAATATGAGTGGGATTGTAATATTGCCATAATTTTAAGATAAAATTTCACATATTCATGTGAAATAATATGACCCAAGTAATCCACCTATTTGACACTAAAATCACATTTGGAAGGTTTGGCATAAAGTCGATGTTGTTCTAGAACTAAAAGTACCTATTTCACATGGTTCAAATTGTCTTCCCAAATTTTGTTGTAAATGTGAATGTCATAAAAAACCACCAACATAAAATTTCTTAGAAATGGCCTAAAAATAATATTTATAAAACTTTGAAATGTAGATGGTGTATTTGTGAGAATAAAAGGCATGACCATAAACTCATAATGGCCTTCATGAGTTCAAAAAGTTGTTTTAGGTATGTCCTCTTCATGGATTAGAATATGATAATACCCAAAGAAAAGATATGATTTGGTAAAATAAATAGGGCCATCCAATTCATCTATCAAATCATCAATTACTGGAATAGAAAACTCATCTTTATGGTGTACTTATTAAGTTCTATGTAGTTTAGGCACATCCATTAAGTGTCATCCTTCTTATGCACCATGACCACCATGAATATTCACTTTAGATATGTTTGATAATTCCTACCTCCAAATTATCCTATACTATCTTTTCCATTTCACTCTTCTAGGCATAAGGATACTTGTAGGGTCTCATGTTGGGAGGGTACTACCTAGAAGTAGTCTAATGGCATGATCATGAGTTATTCTTGGTGGAAGTCCTTTTGGCATGGCACCAAAAACAATAGAATGGTCATCCAACACTATTTGTAAATAAAGATGGGTAGATTACTTGGATTTTTTAACTTCTATGAAAAATAATAATGTAATAAATTATTTAGCACCTTTTCTAAGCATTTGCATCATCTTGTGAATACTAACCAATTATGGAGATTTAAATCATAACCACATAGTTCAAATTTCTGAACTTCTGTATGAAAGCACATGAATAATTATTGTAAATTCATCTTAATTTTTCCCAAAGCAGCGATCTATTACACTCTAAAAATAATGTCAGCCCTACCCATGGGAATAAAAAACATAGGAGAATCTAAGAGGTAGTCTCCCATAGAAAGCTTAATAATATGAAATTTTCTAGAATAATTGATTGTACCACCATCTATAATCATGACCTAAAATTTTGGAGTTGGGTAAACAAAATAGTTCAAATCAGTACCCAACTTACCGTTGATGAATTTATGTGTATTCCTAAAGTCAATAAACATAGTCACCTTTTTTTTATTGAGGAAAGCTACCACATTAAGAGTTTGAGGAGTATTAATACCTTAAAGTGCATGATAAAAAGTAATAGGTTGAGAATTTTCAAATTCATCCTCTAGTTCTCTTAGACTTGCACCTGAGGCCTCATGATATTCTTCATCCTCATTGGCACCTTCAATGTAAAAACAAATTCTTTTTAACACATCTATGTCCTTTGCTCCATTTACCATCATAACCAAAACATAACCCTTTTACTTAATTCTCTTCAATTTATTGAGGGGTCAATCTTGTAGGGTGAGAAATTGATGGGGCTAAGAATTTTCAATCACGAACATTAACAAAAGGTCTTTGTTTGACCAAATATTTTTCTTATACCATGCATACCATTGATATGTCTTTAGATACTGAACTAAGACTGACATATGCCAATCTCCATTTAGATTCTATCTTTGAGGCCACCTAAGAACATAGCAGTAAAATTTGCCTCATTGATGTAATCCAAATGTAAGGAGAGATTCTAAAATTGATGAATATAATCCTTCACAATATTTGTCTAACATGGTTTGGATATCTAATTGAGGTAGGCTTTTGAGACATTATTGTGATAGTAGAGCTATAGCTCCTCAAAAAATATAGACTAGGTAACATAAAGGCCCTTATTTTTATTTTGAGCACACAACCATCTATACCAAATGAATTGCTTAGGTTCCAAATTTAGAGAGTCCATGACCACATTTTGTGTATATGGAGTCTGATGTAGATTTTTTTTTTGATTTGATCAATCCAAGTGAGTTTATCCTTACCATTAAACTTGTGTAAATCCACTTTTGGTAACAACTAATTTCAACTAGGATTGGAGGTGTGATTGTTTGAATGGGGAGAACTAAAATGGAGTGGTGGAGGATTATTTTATAAAGGATAATCTATAAGATTGGAAAATTACCCAATTATAAGTGTTAATTAGTGCTTAGAGACATTAAGGTCCCCTCTTACCCCAATGATGTCCCTTTTGATTGCATCGAGATCATATTTCCACACCATGATTTGTAAATCTAACTTAAGTTGGTGAACCACTTTAACAACAAATGGATCAAAAGTATCAAACTCTATGTCATCCTTGTGAGGATTTTTTGGAGTTTAATTCCATTTATTGCATTTGTGAGTGTTAGGACCAGCCATGCAAAAACCTTAGGATGGAGGGTTTCAATCCTAAAAAAAATTATTAGCATATTATACCATTATAATCATCTCATCGAGATGAATCCAATGAATGCTAATCTACATAAGGGTGATAATTTTCAGCTCAAAAAGTGTACCTATAGATTATACTATTATGAATGTCTCACTGAGATGAATCCAATGACTGATAATTTACACAAGCGTGAATTTTTTTTCTAGAATTTTTTTTTGAAAAAAAAACACTACTACAGTGACAAAAAAATTAAATTCTTCCCAAATTAAAAGTTATGTTTTTTTGATCCTTGCACTCATAAGAGACCCGCAACACCATATTTAAAAAAAATGTTGTAGAAACTTTCTCAAATTGAAACTCTAATACTAATTTTAATGAAATTAATTAGATGTTTGCATAATAGAATATTATATCATAAAAATAATTACAAAATATGTATATCCACAATGATAATTAATAGAAGAGCAGAGTGGTTGATAAATATAGTTGAGCCACTTTGAGGTGAACCTCCAAAATAATGTAATAAGAGCAGAATTCATAACATGATGATCAAATATTAACCACTACCTCTCATATATATTCTACTTAGCTATGGATATTCTATAGGCTGACCTTACTAAGAACATAAAGAGATGTGACAAGATAATATAAGAGGTATATAAGCCAAAATTCAGCCACACATATCCCTAGACATGCCATAGGTTAAGGGCATAATATTTCCTTGTTATTTGTGGTTGGTGGTCCTTGGTGTAGGGATCCTTGGTTTTATCACCATTTTATAATTAAACCACACTTTTATTATGGTTATAAATATTATACAACCTTAATTTTGGCACTATTTTGGTGATGTACTTTATTTTTTTCTCTCGAGGCTTTATCTAGTTTAATGTGATCACATTCTAGGGTGTGATTACCTCCCCCCATTTTTTGGTACATTTAGTGATGTACTATTGTATTTCATTAATAAAAGTGTTTTTTTTTAATAAAAAATATTAAAATATAGAATTACATTCTAGATTACTCAAAATGTTACAAAAAAACACATAAATGGGATAAGTACATGTGATTTGAGCCCTCTTTTAAGTATTGAAACATAGAAAATATTTAGTCATTAAACATGGAGTAGTTGGTGTTAGGCTAACCCAAAATACTAACCCATTTTAAGGGCATATTATGGTCAAACAAGAATAATTAGGGTTTAGGTGAAAGGGATATAAAACACATATTTCATGGCATGATCAAAGAGGTGTGAAAAATAAGATCACATTTTAGGATCATGCACAAGGCTCCTAGAAGTTTTAGACCCCCACTATGTGTAGGGACAATGCTAGTAAATCCTGACAATGTTGGATATCTTAGGTCTCTGCATTTACTAGTAGAGTCCATGTAAGTTTTAACCATTGTTTCTAACCTAAAAAGATAAAATTAGCTAAGTACATCATCCCTCTTTTGTTTTGTCATTTATAAATTAAGTAATCACAATTTCAATCAGCCTCTTTCAATTCATATTAATGTGTTTATTGACATATTTATTGTAATATAAATTTATACATAGTTTCCATTATTTTAATCTCTTAGATATAAAATAAGTAAAATAAATTTATGTAAGAATCCACTAGTTACAGTATAAAACCAATGTAGAGAATATCAAAGAAATATTATAGGAAGCATTTTAAGTAATAATGAACCATGATTATCATATTTTCCCATAAAAGCAAAGGTCTTAAGGTAGACATAAGGATATCTGATGCAGGAGCATCAAGCTTAAAAGTTGTCAATTTTGTAATTTGGTCCTAAGGAGTCAAAATATGGTCAATTTTAGGTGTTAGTGTGTGTTAAGAGACCTTTCAAGATCAATTTCATGTGTATGAGGTCATTTGGAGTCCCTAAGGGTCATAGGTTAAGTCTCGAGGGTGTTTAGAGTTTTCCCTCAAAAAAACAAGAATTTGAAAATTCAAATAATTAAACTAAGCCTATGAGGGTTAATAGCATGAAATGAGTGAATATATGAGTTAAGTGGGTTAAGGAGTAACTATAAGTCATGTATGTTAACTCATACGTAAAAAAAAGTCATGTTTTGGATTGAACATCCTCACCCATACATTGGGTTCAAGAGAAATAAGTTATTTTGTAACTAAATGGGTTAACCAACTTTGAAGTTTAAAAATGAAGAGAAGTGGTATGTAATGTTATATTGAGAGAGGATAAGATATCTCCATAGAGGAGAGAGGAAGGCCTGAGAATGAATCAATATTCTGAAATCCTCATGAAGGAGATTCAAGTCCAAGAATGGAATATTTTGTAAAAGAATGACATTTCCATGAATAAAGATAAAATTGGTTTCTATATTGTGTCCCTTTTAAAGTGTATTAAATTTTATCAATTCATAGGTATATTGATTTAAGTTAACCTTAAGGTTTCTTTCATGCATATATTTGATGTATTTTCAGGTTGATGATGGGCTAATTGTTACAATCAAATAAATGAATATTGGAAGATTTATATAAAGTTAATGAGTTTGGTGGCCAAGATATTTGTGGTGGAACATGTATAGATATCACATGCACCTTTGATGCATGAGAAAATGATTCAAAAAGGAGAAACACATAGGTTATGCTAATACAATTCCTGGACCCTATTTTTCTTGGTCAAGATTATTTTAAGAAAGGGGTAAGTGATAAATCTATAATGGTTATTATGGAAATATTATGAATTATGTTGGTGGTGTGCATATAAACCATGTTTAAGTGGAGTACAAGACTTAGATCTGGAGTTAAATAGTTGTTAAATGACAATATACAATCTTGTTGGTAAGAACCCTATGAATGCAAGGTTATGTCCCCTATTCAGATAGTGTGGGAGGATTAAAATGTTTTAAGAAAGGATTGAATACAAATACAATGAGTTATTAATGTTATTAGAAGAGATAAATGTGTAGTAATAATGTATAAGGAAAAGAGAGTGTTTGGAAAAAGACAACAAAAAATCAAATGTTTATAAGAATTGTTACTTGGCTTGGGCACACAGTCCATGAGAAATAGGTTATGAAGCATTAAGGATTAAAGGTAGGAGTGAATGATTGTTTGGATAATGATATATAATATGAGGAATAATCTACCATTAATATATTATAGACAAGTTTATACGTTTGAACAACTATAAGTATATCACCCAGACCCCTATTTTGTATAGGTGTATATTGGTTGACATTGTTAGTCCTTAATATGACTACTTGATCTTTGGAGGAAACTAAATAAGGAGTGAATGATCATTGTGATAAGGGATTTAAAGGAGTAATATATGTGGATGAATGTCAATATATCACCTAATAAATATTTAAATGTTTTGAAGGAGGATAAATTAAGAGAAACCCTACACATAAGTTGAATCCCCTATTGACATTTGATTGGAGAGTCAGAGAATACTATATAGAGCCAAAAAAAGAAGAGAATGTAATGATAATTGATTTATATAATTCTTATAATGTTCAATTAATGTTTTAGGTTTCTTTTTAATATTTTTAAATTCTTATAGAGTAACACAGTACAAGAAAATCCCTGCATAGTCAAGAAAGCTTACACAAGTTTTTATATATTTGTGTTTTTGAGAAACATAAGAATGGAACAAAGACTCATAGTGATTGGAAAGGTTTAAATGGTTTAAAAAATAACTTATGGAAGTGATTTAGGTCTTTTAAACCTCATACAATAAAATATATGCAATTTTATAGGCTCTCCACCTATATAGTGGTCTAAAAACCCTAAAACTAGGGTGTAGGAGATTTTGAGAGAAGTAGCCATCCAAATAGGATAAAATTTTATAATATTTAATAATTATATGTTTTATAACTGATATAAGTTGTTTTAGAGTTTTAATTATCATATAGGTACAGATTTGACTATAAAGGGTTTGTAGTAGGCCTAATTTGGAGGTTTCTAAAAAAGCAAGTGTTAACTAGGAAGGAGTAAAGTGTTGTAACTTTATGAGGATTTTAAGGGTTATAAAGGGTGCCATAAAATGTTCCTAAATATTCAATAAAATACACAAGTTAATTAAACAAAGAGGAAAATACTAAAAATAGGGCTACAAGCATAGGTGGTGTATTATGATCTTATGGTATAAAAGAAATGAAATAGAGTGTTTGAACCATTGAAAGGGACTATGAAAAGTGTGATAAGAGTAATGAAGACTATCTAGGACAAAAATTAAAGTAATTTAAGCATAAAAAAGATTTGACTCTTGGAAGCTATTGGAAGGTTACCTATTGGAACTTAGTAAGAGTGAGAGGGGAAATTGAAGAAGAATATGAATTGATAATATAGGTTATGAGTTGTGAGTCATTTGAGGAATATTGTGTCCATAAAGAAGTGTTTTTAAGATCATAAGAAAAAAATACATGTGTTTAGAGAATAGTAAGCCCAGGAATCTAATAACAAGTTTGAATTAGACATGGAATGATTGAATGACCAATCATCAAATGCAATTGACAAGTTGGATAGAGAAATAGATGATGATGGATAAGGTGACTTATCCTCAATTTCTCTACATCAATATCCATGGCAATAAAATAATTGTAACTTTGGTATAAATAATTTTTTTGGGAGATGAATATCAATCACATCATAAGAAAGAGAGTTATAAAGCCGAGCTTTAGAGTCAAGCCTAGCATATGATGACTCAAAATGAAGAGAAAAATTATACACTTTTTTTAAAAATTCACCTATAAAATGAATCGTGGTCACTATATCATTATTAAGAACAATATAAAACTTAAGAGGTTAATTCAAAGGAGATAAATTATTATTAATATAAAACATGGGCACAATAGGAGAGATAGTAGTAGAATAAAGGACACCAATAAAAAGTACATGAGAATTAATATTAAAATGAGAATAAGAATGTATGAGAGGTAATTCATTCAATATTTTAATGATTTAAGAAATAGACTAAGGATTTTATGGAATATGTTTTCTAAGATTTAAAATCTTAACATCATCATGGCCCTTATCACATGTAAATTTATAATTTTCATCATTCAAAACATTCTTATATTATTTTCACATAGATTTTTCATTGGTATCATAATAGTCCATATTATTGATAATAACCATCAAATGAAACATGCAAGGGAATAAAATACGAGTTAGACAAGACAAATCCCTAAGTAGGAAAGAGGAAATGGAGGTCCCAAAAATGAAACTAAAACAATGTAAACAAAAAAAATCTTGGGGAAACAAGGATGTGAAAACCCTAAACCCTCGATTAGATGCAAATGTATCAAAACCATGAAAATATGAGGATTTTATTTGCAAGGTGAAGGGATGAAATCATGTGTGGATAAGATGAAACCAATAAGAACAACCAAGATATTAAAATTTAGATCTCCAAGGTGTACAACCAAACCCTATGAGGAAAAAGTATAACCCTAGAGGTTGATACGTTTAAAAATATGAGGGGTTCACCAAAATGTTTTAATTATTTGTGATTTATGGTTAATTTCAGTACACAAAATAATATAAAATAAAAGCATAATGGAAATATAATATAATGCAATAATAAAACAATATTTAAATATGAACTATGCCTAAAAATAGTAATTGAAAGTACCAAGAATGATTAAACAAATGATAACAATGAATTGAAATGGAAAGAGAAAAAATGAGACTAAAAAGAACATAACTAAATTATGGAATTGTAAGAAGGATATTGATACTAACATAATTTTTTAGGGATATAACCATGATCTAACAAAAGGTTAGAACCAACCAAGTGCTCATTGTTTCTAGGTGAGATTGGTAAAGGGTTAATTTTATTCACTAATTATTTATTATGTCGTTAATTATATACTCTTACTAGATTTTAAGATTTATAACCTTTTATATTACTTTAAGAGATGTAAACAATAAATATCCTAATTTTGATTCACATAATTGATGGGAATAATTGTTTGATTGGATTCTCCTTTAATTTTGACCTGATTCTCCTTCATGACTCAAGCAAAATAAAAATGTGCATGCTAGTTGACTTGAGAAACCTCTTGAGGAGTATATCCTACAAGCATGTAAATAAGGATTTATGTAGCTATAATTATTTATAAGTGTAATCAAAACCCAAGTGAGAGTTATGGCTTCACCTTCACTCCATATATAATCAAATACAATTACATAAACTTCTCTTAGACCTTGTTTTGAAACAAATATGAAAAAATATAAATCATTTGGATATATTGAAGTCTTGAAGAGCAAACTTAAAACCTCAATAATGAACCTAAGACTTTTGGAATGCATTGATTTTTAGATTTCTTGTTATTAAAATGATTTATGAGACTTTGCATATATATAATTTTTAGATTTGAATTGATATCTTATCATCACACAAGTTGAAAAAGGAAAAGAGAGAAAACTAATAATCATAGGTCCACACATAGAAAAGAGGAAGGATAATGGTAGAAGGTCCCACATAAATAAGAGGGACATAATTGGCAGAGGGATGTTTATATCCATGACATAATCAACAGACTACTGATTCTAACCTAGCATAATAAATAAAAGAAGAATAGAGGGATGCTTACAAAAATATATAAAAAATGGAATAGAGATAATATAAAAGAAGTAAAAGAACATAGAACCACATAAAGAAAGAGAGGCAAAAAACACACATAAAAGCATCAATAAGACCCTATTTTATACCAAATACCCATATGCACAAAACCAAGTTAAAAATATTGTAAAAATATGCCTCGTACCAAAATTATTCAAACTTTGATGTGCATATGCCTGAATACATGCATGTGTTAAAGTAAAACAAAATTGAAGTACACACCTACACTTTCCTGAAGGATGAAAGATGAACTATGAACTTTTGGATTGAGTTGCACTGATACTGAGTCTTAAACACATTGAATGTACCTACAATAAAACATACATTCTAATAAATAGTCAATGTCCTAATATCAATAGTTAATGTAAAAATAAATAACTAAATTTGAAAATAAGTAAAGAAATGAATACAATTGTGGTACAAGAAAAATGTTGTCAGAACTGATAATTTCTTAGTACTGGTACTAAAAGTTGAAATCTTGGAACTAAAGAGTTTAAAGGGCACTTTGGGACCTTAAGAACTTCAAAACAAAACCTGATAGCTTGAAGTCTGATTCTTATTTATGGTATTAGATATATTGTAATGTTTGGTACTTATTTGTAAACATATTTTTCAAATCATGGCCCATGAGAATACAAAAATATAGGGATATGAACCCCTTTTAAGGTGAGGTTATGTACATATTTCTGCATATTAGTCATATCAAAATAAAGAGGACCATGTGCATCATGTGCTATCATATAAATTAGTCAAATCTATTAAAATATTTGAAACTACTTTGTAAACATATTTGTGTAGCTATATAAATATATCATATTGTAAATAATAATAGTAATATATGATTCATGGGAAAATGAGGTCAAAAAAAGTGAATGATTGTAAATCATATGAAAGATAAATAATATGTTTATGTACCATCATATAGAATAGAAGTCATCATGTAAGGCTCATTGATATCCCCTATACTGATATGCTAATGAAACATAAGCTAGGGGTAGGTAAGTAGGGGCAAAGGATATACCTCATAAATTAGATAGGTGAAATGCCCTAATATGGACAAGATATGGAAATATATGTGTCATGTGTAATAACCACAATGTGACTAGTTGTAAGCAAGATAATATGGTATCCCAATATAATCAATGTGATATCAATATACACATCAGTGTAGTATGATTTATATGTTTAAGATAAGATATATGAAGCTCAAGGAGAAGATACGAGTGTGATGCTCCTAATGACAAGGTAATAATATAAGGATGTAAGGGTATAGTACCCTCAAGGGTAATGTAGCTATAGAGACATGATGAATGATACTTAGGATTTAAGTAAGGGTTTGATGCCCCTAATGGAGCTATAAACTAGGGACAAAGGATATGCCCTAATGAAACAATTTTCCCCTAGGTGGGAAAGATATGGAAATGAAACACATAGATAATAGTAATAGTATACCCTAATAGATGCAAGGTAATGACCATGTGAACATATGATACAAACATATTATACTAAAAATAGTATTGTGCATGATAGGATCATGGATCAAAACATAGTATATCACATAATATAGGTAATGTAATCAAACATAGTTAGACCATATATGCTCCTAGTTAGAGTTCTCATTGTGTAAACCATAATACATAGCCAGACTTGGTATGCCCTTTGTGTTGGATTATGTGCAAATAAGGCCATGGTTATAATTTTAAAAAGTCCATATATAAATAGGGGCATTAGTGCATATAAAACAAGCAATAAAAGGACAAAAAGAGTGATAAGAGTTCTAAAGCAGGTTTAGAGCAATAAGGAAAAAATGAGTTTAAGGATTACATTAAATTTCTATTCCAAGTCTTTTTATTATATTATTATCTTTTGTCATGTAGTGAAAAGTGATATAATGTTTAGGGCTCACATCGCCATGATTTTTTGATAACCATTGAGTATTGATTTCAAAATTGTACAAGCATAGGGTTATGAATTAGGAAATCCCCCACAACTACATCATTTATTTAAGGTTTATAAGGTATTGGATGTGAATTATAGTTTTGATAAAGGAGAATGATTTATAGTGATCAATAACAAATTTTGATAAGGTATGTGAGGTTTTTAGAGCACATGAGAAGAGGAATGCGCCTGTAAAATTTATTTAAGAAAAATATCACACTTTCATCTCACTCCTGTTCAATATTACAAATTTTTTAGTTTGTCCCAAATTTTTGGGTTATCTCCACATTAGTTTCTAGACTTATTTGCACCTAATTTTAGCCTTCGAGAATACACGTTTGATACAATTTGATATTTATCCTAGAACTCTCTCTTTACCAATTTTAAACATTTAATTAATTTCCTTTACTTAAATTAGATATGTTTTTACTGTTATATTTTTATAATCTACTTAAGTTTGATTTACAACATATGTATATATTGTTAGATACACCATGTTTAGAATACATAGATATTTATCCATATCTATAATAGGTGCATTATTTAAATATTTATAGTTAGGAAATTAAAAATTGTAAACAATTTTTTGCATGTTGCGGGGACTTATTTCAATGCTAATCCTTTATTTTTTATTTTAATAATAAAATCAATTTTTCATTTTCAAAATTATTGGGGGGATCTTGAAATTTAAACTTTAAGGATAGAAATTATGAATATCTTGTTTAGATATTTTTCCAAAAATATTTAAGTTTTGAGGTAGATATTTTCTATTCTATTTTTGAGTTTCAACCACGATAATCTTAGTAGAGAATTATAAGAGATATTCTATCAAGAAATTATTTATGCACATGGGGTTTCCATTGGTTGTAGATGACCCAAAAAATTGAAGGAGCAAATAAACCTTTTCTTTTTATGAAAATTTATTTTGAAGGTATTTTAATAAATAATGAGTAATTTATTTTTAGACATTCTATGTTATTATGGTAAATTAAGATAAATATGATAACACATCCTATAGTTGAGATCTTTGGTGCTTGGGACATTGGAGGTCCATAAAAAATTGCAATAATAAATTAATATCCCTTCATCTGCCTTGAAGGTAGTTACCTACTTTTTGGGAGATGGTTCCATTAATCTTATAGGCCACATTCAAGATGTGAAAAATATTTGTGTAGTACACCATCTTAGAACCCCTGATGTGGTCTTCTTATTACTTATAACATATTTGAAGGGAAGGCCCTTGATTAGTTTAAAATTTTGACGTGAATAATTATTATAAATTGAAATGAACTTGATAATTTTTTATAAAAATAATTGAAGAAAAGGTAAGATAGTTTATCTCTATTAAAAATCTTACTACCATCAAAAGAGCCCCCATGGAGAAAATTTCATATTTCAACATCAGATTAAAAAAACATGAGAGAATACTCATTGAATTTTTTTACTTTACTAGGTATGGAATTATTTTATTAATTAATGGTATTTAATCCTAATATGGATATGATGATTCAATTTTTGGTAGAAAGGAATAAATTAAGAGATTTTTATATGATAGTTTTAACAAAAAATAAACTCACAAATGTTAGAAAAAGATCTCCTAAGCCTGTAATTCCCTTATTTTATTGAGATATACAACCCCTCAAATTCCCAAATATTCACGTGTCAAACATGAACCCAAATATAAAACTTAAGTTATATCTCAATGTCCTAATGATATGGATGAGATAAAGAACATATTAAAAGAATTATCCAATGAATTTTTATCTTTTCAAAGATGACTTGTTGCCCAAAATGTTCCAAGGCTCAAATATGGAATTAATTAGGGTTATAAGATCAATAGATTGAAACAACCTCTCAAGATCCATCAAATAGAAGCAAGGGAGACTTATTTTAATAATTTATTTATATAGTCCAAGGATTTTCTAGGGTTGAATGGCATCAAATCATGGCAGATCGAGCCTTTTCAAAAAGATAAGAATGATTGGATAATACTATTTTGGACCAGTTTGAAAAAAGGGAGTTTATTGAAGTGGATGGTATATGCATTTAGAAAATGCAATAGTAAACAATGCCCACCCTCTCATGAATAATCTTAGATTTCATATATTTATTGAAATACTTTTGATTTTATTTCATTTCATAGTTTTTTTTAAGCATTTTGTAAAGAAAATAAAAAGAGCGAGAAACATATTTTCTTGATAAGAAGATATTTTTGATTTAAGTTTGAACACACCTTTGTAAAAAGAATAAGTAGATTAATGTTATAAATTTGAAGATGGATGTATGACTCTTATGAAATATTTTTTGAATATTATGTATGACGATACATGTGTTAAAATTTATATTCTTTCCATCCCACCTACCTTTGTCCAAGCTCTAGAGTTCTACCTTAACAATGTTTGAACTCACCTAACACAATTTATTAAATAATAGTTTGAATTTTGAATTTGGGAAGCCATTTAAAATGGAGGGAAAAGTTTTGGTAGGTGGAGAAGTAGTCAGAGTGTAGTAGAAGATAAAATAGCATAATGAGACAAGAGAGAATGTAAAGAGAGGCATAAAAAGTGCACAACAACCACCTGTGAAAAGGGGTGAATAAAAAATAAAGTGAACAGAGCAAGAGAATGTATATGATAATAGTTTGAGAAAAAAATGTGTGCAACAATGATTAGAAGGAGAAGATCTACATCAATCAGAATATAGAAATTGTAGCAATCTATGAGAATAATAGAACATAATATGGGATTAAGAAGAAAAGATCAGGACATTAATAAGAGAAGAAATATTAGTCTTTTGAAGATCATTTTATAACAACTATAGTTGTATTAAATCAATCTTATAATAAGACATTATAATAGTCTTAAATTAGTATATTATTTTCATTAGTGTGTGTGTACTCTATTTTAACTCTGCCTTCCTTTTTTCTTTGGTGTTTTAAGCTTAACATTTTAGTGTGCTTGTTTCCTACTTGGGCCTTTTATTTCCAACAACTTTTATCATATCCTTAGGTTATTAGTGATTGTCAAACATGTTAGGATAAAATAAAACATAGATTTATCCTCAAATCACAAACAAGAGAAGCTATCAAACTAATCAATCAAACATACATAAAATAATCATAAACATGCATAAAATAGGAGACACTAGATTTAACGTGGTTCACCCAAGATGGGATACATCCACCGAACCTTTCTAGTATATTATTTCCAGCAATACGAGGGAGAATTTTTTCCTAAAATAGACCTTGTTACACCTCTCTACCTCTTTCTACCTCCTTTATATGTGTAATCTATTTCATCTTTCATCTCAGCCATGTAACAATAAATTTTAGGGTGAAAAACATCTAAACATAACCTATACCATCAAATTTTTGAAACCTTTAATCAATGGCCTAGATTGACTATGAAATTACAATTTTACAAGGAAAATCCCCTTGCAACCGCCCACACCATCATGGATACAAAGAATGGGATCCAAAACCCATCTAAAATAACATCAAAATTTTAACCTCTGATCTTGGAAGATAATCAAGCTCCACACCTAAAAAAATATGGTATCAAGTAATAGTTCATGGTATCAACCTCCAACATTTGAAAAAAATAACTATGATGTATGGTGTATTAATATCAAACTAATATTTTGATCATAAGAGCTATGGGAACTTGTAAAGGGTGGATACACAGAAGTTGAAAAATAAGTAACCTTTAATTCCCTCAACAAAGAATGAATGAATGTGTGGAAAGAAAACATAAATAAGGATGTCTAGGCTCTTAGCTACATCCAAATGGAATTAACTATTTTGATATTTCCAAGGATAATAGTAGATACCCATTCTGATCATGCTTGGGATATTTTACAAAATACCTATCAAGGTAGTGACAAGGTTAAACTTATCAAGTTATAACTATTGAAAAGGGAATTTGAGACCCTTAAAATGAGAAAAATGAGTCAATGAATGACTTATTCATAAGGACAATGATCACTGCCAATCCAATCAAGATAAATAGAGACACTCTTGAAGATCATAAAATCATTGAGAAAGTGTTGAAGATCCATCCGACCAGATTTGAACCTATAGTGGTTATAATTGATGAGTCTAAAAATTTGAGACAGATATTCATTAATGAGTTGATGGGTTCCTTATAAACCCATGAATAAAGGTTGAATAGGTTAGCCACCTTCTCACATGAAAAAGACTTCAACTCTATTGTCAATGTAAGAGGCAGAGGGAGAGGAGCAAACACAAAAGGTATAGGAAGAACTTGTAGTAGTTAAGAAGGTGGAATCCATAATTATTAAGAATCACATGGAAGAGGAAGAGGATCGAACATCAACACTTCAAGAGGTGGTTCTACATAAAGGTATGACAAGTCTAATGTACAATGCTATTATTGAAAGAAGTATGGACACTATGCTAGTGAGTGTAGAAAGAAAGAGTATGATTTGAAAACAAAATCTCAAAGTTCTCCAAGGCAAAATAATTTTAACTTAATAGGAATGAAAAAGTTGGAAACTTGTTCATAACCTACAATATAACTAATAAAATTAGTACAGAGATATGGTATTTGGATAGTAGTTGTTGCAGCCACATGAGTGAGAAATAATAAATGTTCAACTACATTTATGACATAATCAAATCAAAGGTGAATATGGTAAACAATGAGAAGGTCCCTGTCATGGGAAAAGGCATTATTTCTACTCATATGAAGTAAGGTGACAAAAGACAAATTCAAGATGTTTACTATGTGCCTAGGTTGAAGTAAAACCTAAGAAGCATTGGGAAACTTGTTCACAAAATATATAGGGAAATATTTGAAGATGGAGAGTGTATAATCTTTGATAGGAGTGGATATAATAGGTAGATTGAAGAATTCAAGGTGAAAACTAATAGAATGTTTCCCTTGAATATGTAAAGTGAGCTCACAACAGTGTTCAAAATAATGGTAGTGGATGAATCTACCCTTTGGCATCTAAGGTATGGTAATTTAAATTTTGGTGTTTTAAGATTATTCAAAAAATAAAATGGTGAGAGAGTTTACCCTTATAGAACAACCAAATAAAGTGTGTGAAGGTTGCATGTTGGGGAAGCAACATAGGAGTACCTTTCCCATGAGAAAGTCATGGAAAGAAAAAGATCCTCTTGAGCTAATACATTCAAATTTGTGTGGTCCTATGAATAATCCCTCCTTATCTAAGAATGTGTATTTCATAAAATTCATATATGAATTCATTATAAAGACATGGGTGTATTTTTTTAAGAAAAAAATTAGAGGCATTTGAAAGCTTCAAATAATTCAAGGCCATGGTTGAGAACCAGAGTGGCCATTACATAAATATTTTGACAACAGATAGGGGGAATATATTTAAAATTAGTTTTTTGTTTTTTAAGAATATAATGGCACCAAGAAATAATTTACAACCAGGTATACACCACAAAAAAATGTTGTAGCAGAGAAGAAGAATTGAACCATCCAAGAGATGATAAGGAATATGCTAAAGGTTAAAGGTTTGTCTAATGAGTTTTGGGTTGAGGTTATATCAACAACCATATATTTGATAAATATATGTCCTACTAAGAGTGTTAGAGATATTATCCTTCAATAATAATGGATCAACCAAAAATCAAGTGTTGAACACCTTAGAGTGTTTGGATGTGTGGTATATGCATATATAGCCAAGAAAAGAAGATCAAAGTGGGATGACAAAGGAGGGAAGTGTATTTTCATTGGATATAGTGAGAAATAAAAATATTATAGGTTGTACAATCCAATCATAAAATATATTATAATCATCCAAGATGTTTAATTCAGTGAGGATGCAACGTGAAAAGAGAGACAAGAAGAGCAACTGGTGAAAACAAAGGCTAGTGGACCATTTATTGAAACTAAAACAAGTGGTAAAACCACTCATACATCAATTTGGAGCCCTATTTCACAAAGGGCTGACTCACATAGTGGAAATAACTAACAAGGAGGTCAAGGAGCAACTCATGAGTCAATGCCATCTTCCTCCAACTCAAGTTAACACTTACCAAAGACAAGAATCTTGAAATAAGTCTATGAGTAGTCAAGTTATGAATAAAATGAAGATGCAACAATGAATTTTGCTCTCTTTTTTTTAGCTGATCTTATCAATTTTAAGGAATCAATCAAGGAGAACGAGTGGTGTGAAGTAATGGATGGTGAAATGCATGCTAATGAGAAAAATTAGACATGGGAACTAATAGACCTTACAGTAAGAAAATAGGTCATTAGAGTAAATTAAGTTTACAAAACCAAAACCACTCTCGAACATAAGATAAAGAGACACAAAATAAGGCTAATTTTCAAAGGCTAAAATCAAAGGCCTAGATGTGACTACATTGAATATTTTTATCCCATAGCAAGGTTAGAAATAGTGAGAAAAATCATATCTATAACTTATGAACACAAGTGGAAAGTGCATCAAATAGATGTCAATTCAACCTTATTGAATGATGTGTTAGAAGAAGAGGTTTATGTGGGACAACCACCTAATTATGAGATTCTTGGGAATGGGAACAAGGTATACAGGCTAAAAAAGGTATTGTATAGGCTCAATAAAATACCAAGGGCATGGTACAATATAATAAAATCTTACTTGTTGAGCAATGAATTTATCAAAAGTGGTAGTGAGCCCACTCTCTACATCGAGATAAGAAATGAAGGTGTTTTGATTATTTTTTTATATGTGGATGATCTAATCTTCACTAAAAATGCAAATCAGTCCATAAGATAGTTCAAATTAGCCATGATAAGGAGTTTGAGATGACTAATTTAAGTTTATTGAAGTATTTTCTTGGAATATAATTTAAACAAATGAATGAAGACATCTTTATATGCCAAGCCAAGTATGAAAATGATATTTTTGAGAGGTTTAGGATGTTGGACAATAAACCAATATCAACCCCAACTAAAACAAGCTTGAAGTTGCACAAGGAAGAATGTAAAAATAATGTGGACCCCACATAGTATAAGAGTTTAGAAGTGAGTTTGATGTATTTGATTACAATTAGACCAGACCTCATGTACGTAGTCAACCTCATATCTAGATTCATGGAGACACCAAAAGTAACACATTGGAAAACAAATAAAATGATTTTGAAGTATGTGAATGGAATAAGAGAAATATAGTTTTGTATGTAGCAGTAGATGAATTTTAGTTAGTTGGGTACACAGATAGTGCTTGGGTCGATATTATTGATAATATAAATAACACATTAGGATATGTGTTCTATATTGGGTGGGGAGCGATTTCATGGGCTTCAAAGAAAAAACCATAGTTTCACTTTCAAATGATGAAGCTAAGTATATATCAATGAATGCAACATGTAAAGCCATATGGATTAGAATAATCCTATAATATTTACATGAGGAGAAACAAGAAACATCAATAATATTTTGTGACAACATATCCTCCACTACATTATCAAAGAATATTGTTTTTCATGGTAAAATCAAGTATATTGCAATAAGGTATCATTTTATTAAAGAGTTAGTTGAAAAAAGTGTAATAAAGCTTAAATTTTACAAGTCAAAACAATAACTCATTGATATATTCACTAATAATTTACCAAAATATAGTTCTATGTATTTAAGAAAGAGGTTAGGGGTCATATACGTAGCAACATTGGATCTAAAAAGTTATATGTTAGATCTAAAGACCCACAACTTGGCTCCAGAGACCCATATCCTGGCTGTGGAAATGCCTAGGTTGGATCTAGAGTCCACCCATTTAGATCTAGAGTTACATAGGATGGCTCTAGAGTCCATTAGTCTAACTCTAGAGTCTAATAGACTGGCTATAGAGTCCTATAAAATGGATCTAGAGTCAACCAGTCTAACTTTAAAGTCCTATGGGCTGGCTTTAGAGTCCACTAGTCTGGTTTTAGAGTCCATCAAGATGGCTCCAAAGTCCATTAGTCTAGCTTTGGAGATGAACATAATAGCTCTGAATATCCTGAAAATGGGTCCAAAAAATATATAGGTAGATAAGAAGAAGTTTCAAAGATGTTCTAGGGGTTGAAAATAGTTCAATAGAACATAGAAAGAAGGTTAAGAATAAGGGGGAGTGTTAAAATATTATATTCTTTCCCTCCCACCTACCATTATCCTAGATCTATAGTTCTACCTCACTAGTGATTGAACTCACCTAACACAATTTATTGAACAACATTTTGAATTTTAAACTTGGAAACTATTTAGAATGGAGGGAAAAGTTTTGGTAGGTGGAGAAGTAGTCAAAGTGTAGTAAAATAAAAAAGAGGAGAATGAGACAAGAGAGACTGTAAAGAGAGGCATGAAAAGTGCACAATAGTAGCCTATGAAAAGGAGTGAAGATAAAATAGAGTGACCATAGTATGAGAATGTATATGACAATAGTATAAGTAAAAAGTGTGTACAATAAAGAGAATAAGGAGAAGATCTACAACAATCATAATATAGAAATTACAAGCGTTTCCCTTGGGGGTGGGGGAGATCTTTGCAGATGCTTGGGTGTATGGGTCGGGTGGCGGTGGCAGTCTAGATCTATTTTTTTGCATGTTTTTTCTACTTTGCTTTGTTCTGCTATGAGTATGGAATTTGGGTGGGTTCTCTTACCCGAGTTGGACGGCCATCCTGTTCTAGTCTGCATAATAAAATAAGGGAATAAGAAAAAATATCATAACAACAATAACCTGGGAATAAGGAATATAAGTCTTTTAAAATTCATTTTTGAGTAAATATTATAACATATATAGGTATATTAAATCAAGTTTATAATCAAGACATTGTAATAGTCTTAAATCAATATATTATTTGCATTAGTGTGTGTGTTCTTTTTTTCAACTCTACCTCCCCTATTTCTTTGGTGGTTTAAGCTTAGAATTTTAGTGTGATTATTTCCTACTTGGGAATTTTATTTCTAACCCCATGTTATTTATTTATTATAATTAAAGAGGAACCCTTCAATACCAAAAAAAATCTACCCATTTTGAAGAAACTACATAAATTGATCTTGAAAAGGAGACATGTGAGTTGAATATGGATGATTTTTTTTGATGCAGAGGATTTTTTTCATGCAAAGGATGACCTTTTACAAAATTCATCAAAACTTATTGAACCTCTGCATCCTCTCAAGGATTTTAATGGGCAAATTTTTTATAAGAGCGACTGGGATACGATATTGTTGACTCTCTAAAGAACTTATGTTCTCTTTTTTAGGTCAATTGTAATTATAAGGATTAGGAGGATCAAAATATTATATAAAAGGAATAAATTATGATGGATTGATTTGAGGAGCCTATTATATTTCAAGAAGGAAAAGGTGAATAAGGATGTTTTTTCATTTTTTTGAATGATAGGTACATAACTGTGCACACTGTTTACAACATTGATAAATCCATTTTTTGGGATAAGCAAGTATATATTTTATTGTAGCAATAAGGAGTAACCATTTTTAAGGAGATTCACCTCTTAAATTTTAAAATGATCAAAATGTCTTAATATACAATTATTTTTGTCAAAGTGATGTTGAATAAATGAAGAATGAACCAATTTTTTTTCCCTAGCATATAAAATCCAAGAGGTACAAATTTATATTATTAAGTTTTATGAATTGAATATGGATAGTTTATGTCATATTAAAATTGGTATTATGGATAATTTTGATTAATAATGAAAAATATTTTTAATTATATGCAAAAAAATTTATTCAAGTTGGTAGCTGCTGATGAAAATTTTAATTTTGCTAATAAGATGCTATGCATCATAAATGTAGCAAGAATGGTGCATGCACATTATTTTTTGTTTTCCTTGGTAGTGTTCATAATTAACATTGCATAAGTATACACCTAAAGATTTTAAAATTTTAAAATTTTATATTTTTCCTTTTCTAACTACCTCTATCCTAGCTCTGGAGTTCTTTTGCAATAGTTGTTTGAGTTCAACAACCACATTTAATGAACATCTCTTTGAAATTTGACCTTAGGGATCCATTTGGATTGGAGGAAAAGAATTTTATAAGTGAATAAGTATAAAAAAATAAACAAAATTAAATGAGACAAGTAGAATGAAGAATGGGAGGAAAACATGGATCAATAATAAAGTATGGAAAATGAGGAGAGGAATCACATTAGAGTACGAAAAAGGAATGAGCATAGCAGGCATAAGAAAAAGATAGAGAATAGTTTGAACAAATAAGTTTGTTGACATCAAAATAGAAGCTAAAAATTAATGTAGTAGTATATATAGTCAAAATAAACATAACAATAGTCCATTAAAACAAGACAATAAAGTAAAAGGAAAGTATAGAAGTTTTTGAAGGTATTTTTAGTGAATGTGTAATAGTTGTAGTTGTAATAGTTCAACATGTGTAATCAAATTATGTAATAGTTTTAGAATCAACATAATATATACATTAGTCTGTGTTTTCAATTTAAACTTAGCTTCCCCTATTTAGTGTGTTTTTAGTAAGATTTAAGCTTATTGTTCTGTGTACTTTTAGCATTATAGTTTAGCTCTGATATTTGTCTATTGCTACACCATTAGGCACTTTTTTCCATCATTTTCCTAGATAACTTAAGTACTACCCTCTTCAGCCTATATTCCCAACAACTTGTATCATAGATTAGGTACTTAGTGACTGTCAAACATGATAGCTAATAGTAGTAGTTCATGGAATCAACCTAAAACATTTGAAGGAAAAAACTATGATGTATGGTGTATCAAGATGAAGATAATATTTTGCTCATAAGAACTATGACAACTTTTAGAGGGTGGATACATAGAAGTTATAGATAAGAAACATTTAATACCCTCACTCAAGGATAAATAAATGTGTTGAGAGGGAATAAAAATAAAGATGACAAGGCTCTTAACTACATCCAAATGGCACTAGATGATTCAATTTTTCCAAGGATAACAACTACCCATTCCAAGAAAGCTTGGGACATTTTAAAAAATTCCTATCATGGTAGTGATAAGGTAAAGCTTGTAAAGTTTTAGCTATTGAGAAGAGACTTTGAGACCCCTTATATGAGAGAAAATGAGCCAATTAATGACTTCTTCATAAGGACAATGAGCATTATCAATCAAATTAATACAAATGGAGACACTCTTGAAGATCATAGAATCATTGAGAATATGTTGAGGATTCTTCCAATCATATTTGAATCTATAATGGCTACAATTGAGGAGTCTAAAGATTAGAGATAAATGAGAATTGTTGAACTAATGGGTTCCTTGGAAACCCATGAACAAAGGTTGAATAGGTTAGCCACCTCATCTAATGAACAAGACTTTAATACAACCATGAATGTGAGAGACAGGGGGAGAGGAGAAAAAAACAAAGGTATATGAATAACTTGTAATAGTCAAGAAGGTAGAATACATAATCATCAAGAATTACATGGAAGAGGAAGAAGAAGAGGAAGGAGAAACAAAACTTCAAGAGGTGGTTTAACACAAAGGTATGACAAGTAAAATATACAATTCTATTATTTCAAAAAGTATGGACATTATGATAGTGAGTGTAGAAATAAAGAGTATGATTTTAATAGATAAAACAAAAAGTTATCTTAGACATAAGAGGCTGAACCTAATAAAAGTGAGAAAGATGGAAACTTGTTCATAACATGAAATATAGCTAAGCAAAGTAGTAGAGAGATATGGTATCTTGATAGTGGTTTTAGAAACCACATGAGTGGAAACAATGTTAAACCACATGGATAAGTCAATCAAATTCTAAGGTAAATATGGGAAATAATGATAAAGTTCCTATCATGGGCAAAGACAACATTTTTATCTGCACCAAGTAAGGTGATAAGAGAAAAACTCAAGATATATATTATGTGTTAGGGTTGAAGCACAACCTAATAAACATTTGGAAGCTTGTTTAAAAAGGATATAGTGTGATATTTTAATATGAAGAGTGTATCATATTTGGTAGGAGTGGTTGCAATAGGTAGATTACAAAAGTAAAGATGACAACCAATAGAATGTTTCCCTTGAAGATGCAAAGTGAGCTCACAATAACATTCAAAATAGTGGAAGTAGATGAGTCTACTCTTTGGCACCTAAGATATTGGCATCTAGGTTTTTTTGGGATGAACCTTCTTCACAAAAACCAAATGGTGAGAGGGTTGCCCCTTTTATAAACACCAAACAAATTATGTGAAGGTTGCATATTAGGGAAACAACATAGGAGTGTCTTTCTTGTGGGTAAGTCATGGAGAGAAAGAGATCCATTTGAGTTAATACATTTACATTTGTGTAGTACAATGAAGAATCCTTCCTTATCCAATAATTTGTATTAAATGACATTCATAGATTACTTTAGTAGAAAGACATGGGTGTATTTTTTGAAGGACAAATTAGAGGCATTTGAAACATTCAAGCAGTTCAAAGCCATGGTTGAGAAGCAAAGTGGCCATTACATAAACATTTTA
This sequence comes from Torreya grandis, assembly GCA_037957365.1. NCBI lineage: Eukaryota > Viridiplantae > Streptophyta > Pinopsida > Cupressales > Taxaceae > Torreya > Torreya grandis. The sequence goes on from JARHVA010001522.1 coordinate 3,179,295, forward strand.
AGAGCTGATAGAGGGGGAAAATATATATCAAATGAGTTTATGAATTTTTGCAAGGATAATGACATCAATAAGAAATTCACAATGATGTATACGCCACAACAAAAAAGTGTATTTGAGAAGAAGAACTGAAACATCCAAGAGATGAAAAGAAGCATGTTAAAGGTGAAAGGTTTGTCCAATGAGTTTTGGGCTGAGGGTATAACAATAGCTATATATTCTCTAAATATTTGTCCTACTAAGAGTGTTATGGATATGATTCCTCAAGAAGCATAGAACAATCATAAGCTAAATGTTGGATACCTTAGAGTGTTTAGATGTGTGGCATATATACATGTGACCAAGAAAATAAGGACAAAGTGGGATGGAAAAGGAGAGAAATGCATATTCATTCGGTGTAGTGACCAATAAAAAGCTTATCAATTATACAATCTAGTCACTAAGGAGATAATAATCAGCCAAGATGTTCAATTCATTGAGGATGTAACATGGGAAGATAGACAAGAAGAGAATCAAGTGTAAACAAGGGCCATTGGACCCTTTCTTGAAATTGAACTAACAAGTGATATAACAAATCATACACTAAGTTAGAGCCCTATTTTATAAAGGGCTGATTCATCTAGTGGTGGTAGCCAATAAGGAGGTCAAGGAGTAGCTCATGAGTCAACCTATTCATCCTCCAAATCAAATCAATACTTAACATGGAGCTTGAAAGAAGTCTATGGGCAGTCAAGGTATGAAGAAAATGAAGATGAAACTATGAATTTTACTCTCTTTTTAGAAGCTGATCCTATCTATTTTGAGGAAATAATCAAGGACAACAAATGGTGTGAAGCAATGAATGAATAAATGTATACCATTGATAAAAATTAGACATGAGAACTAGTAGACCTTCTAATAGGAAAATAGGTCGTTAGAGTGAAATGGGTTTACAAAAAAAAAACTATTCTAAAAGGCAAGATTGAGAGACACAAAGCAAGGTTAGTAGTGAAAGGCTACAAGAAAAGGCTAGGACATGACTATAATGAGACATTTACACCCACATAAAGGTTATAAATAGCGATAATAATCATAGTTATAGTTTCTCAACATAAATGGAAGGTGCATAAAATAGATGTCAAGTCAACATTCTTTAATGGTGTGTTAGAACAATAGGTTTATGTGGGAAAACCACCTAGTTATGAGATTCTTGAGCATGAAAACAAGGTATATTTGCTAAAAAAGGCATTATATGGGATCAAGCAAGAACCAATGGCATGGTACAGTTGTATTGACTCTTACTTGTTAAACACTGGATTTAACAAAAGTGGCAGTGAGCCCACTCTCTACATCAAGGTGAACAATGAAGGTATTTTGATTGTTATTTCTTATGTTGATGATCTAATATTCATCAGGAATACAAAATAATCCATATAAGAGTTAAAAAACACCCATGAAGGAGGAGTTTGAAATGACTAATTTAGGTTTATTAAAGTACTTTATTGGGATTGAAGTTAAGCAAATGTGTGAAGGCATATTTATATGCCAAGCCAAGTATACAAAGGGTATTTTGGAAAGGTTTAGGATGATATACAAATAACTAGTATCAATCCAAGATGAAACAAGCTTGAGGTTGCATAAAGAATATTACTGTAGTAATGTGGATCCCACATGGTATAAGAGCGTAATGGGAAGTCTTATGTATTTGATTGCAACTAGACTGAATATCATGTATGCATTCAACCTCATTTATAGATTCATGTAGACACCAAAGAAGACACATTGGAAATCAAGCAAGAGGATCTAGAAGTATGCAAATTACAAGAGAGGATATGGAGTTGTATATGTAATAGCAAATGAATTTTAGCTAGTAGGATACATAGATAGTGATTGGTATGGTTATCTCAATGATGGAAAGAGTAAATCTAGGTATGTGTTTCATATTGAGTCAAGAACTATTTTTTGGATTTTAAATAAATAACCCATAATTTCACTTTCAATGGCTGAAGATGAGTATATAACAACAAATGTAGCATCATGCAAACCATATGGATCATAAAAATCCTATCATATTTGCATGAGTAACATCAATGAGCATTAAAAATATTTTGTGACAACATATCTTCCATTAAATTATCAAATAATTCCATTTTTTATGGTAGAATGAAACATATTACAATTGGGTATTATTTAATTAGAGATTTAGTTGAAAAAAATGTGATAGAGATTAAATTTTTTAAGTTAGAGAAATAATTCATTGTTATATTCACTAAGACTTTATAAAAAGATGGTTTTTTGCATTTAAGAAAGAGGTCATGGGTCATAGATGCAACATCATTAGATCTATAAGGTTATATGTTGGATCCAGAGACCCATAACCTGACTCTAGAGACCTAAAGGCTAGATTTAGAGATGCCTAGGTTGGCTCTAGAGTCTACCAGTCTGGCTCCATAGTTGCACATGATGGATCTGAAGTATACTAGACTAACTCTAGAGTCGACTAGTCTAGCTCTAGAGTACTACAGGTTGGATTCAAATTCCATCCATCCTTCTCTAGAGATGAACAAAATAGCTCCATACATTCTCAAAATGGGTCCATAAGCATATAAGTAGATAAGAAGAAGTTTCCAAGATGTTTTATGGGATGAAAAAGGTTCAAAAGTGCATAGTAAGAAAGTAAAGAATATGAGGGAGTGTTAAAATATTATATTCTTTCCCTTCCACCTACCTCTATCCTAACTCTAAATTTCTTCCAAAAAAATTGTTTGAGCTTGACAACCACTTTTAATGAGCATCAGTTTGAAAGTTGGACTTAGTAGCCATTTGGATCAGGGGAAAGACTTTGGTAGATGGATAAGTCTGAAATAAATAGACAAAATAAAATGAGCTAAGTAGAATGAAGTAGGGAAGGAAAACATGGAGCAACATTAGACTATGGAAAACAAAGAGGAGAAGATATACACATTAGAGCAGGGAGAAAGGAATGATTAGAGTAGCTAAAAGAGAGATATATAAAATAGTTCAAACAAATAAGTTTGTTAAGAATAGAATAGAAGCTACAAAGTAATACAATAATATATACAGTTAGAAGAAATTGAGCAATAGTCCATTAGAACATGAAAACATAATAAAAGGAAAGTATAGAAGTTTTTAAAGGTCCTTTTTAGTGAATGTGTAATATTTGTAGTTATAGTAGTTCAACATGTGTAATCAAGTTATGTAGTCATATTAGAATCAATATAATATTTGCATTAGCGTGTGTGTTTAGTTTAATCTCTACCTCCCTTATTTTAGTGTGTTTTCAAAAATATTTAAACTTGTTATTATATGCATTTACATCATTATAATTTAGCTCTAATATTTGTCTATAGCTACACCATTAGGCCCTTTTGTTCATCATTTTACCATATAGATTAAGCACTACCCTCTTGGGCGTATATTCCTAACATACAAAGGCACATGATTTAAGGAGCATAAAATGTATGGCATAAATATTTAATTTGTATAAGTTTTGAACCAAATTTTATAAGTTTCCTTAGATAATTAGATTAAAAAATATTTAAGTATTTTGATGATAATATTTTTGGGATAAATAGTTTTTATTGAGACTCGTATAAGATATATTTTATGGATAATCATATAAAATAAGTAAAAGATGTTGATCACTGATTAAATGAAGAAGATAATACATACTATAAAGGCTATGAGGATTACACATGTGTGTTTTAGGGTTGGAATTTTTTTGGTGTGATTGGTACACTTTATTCTTTCACCTTTTCTTTTTATAAATACTGCAAATTTCTTTTTATATCTAGTTTTTTCCCTTCAAAATTTCTATCTCTCATTGAGATATTTGATTATGAATTTTTAGTCTCAGTTTTTTCTTTTTAGGTTTAATATTACTTAATATTTGAGTTATATGTTAATGTGTTATTTTGAAAGATATAATAATAATTTCATGGCTATTTTTATACATTTATTCTAAAATTATGAGTGGTTTAGTTTTCTTATAGTGTTGAATTTATTAGTTTTTTAATCTAGTTATGTGTAATAAATAATATTAGATTAGGTTAAGTAATTTTTATGGTGTTTCATTCCTTTGAGAGGATAAAATATAATATTTTGGAAAATCACCTTTTTGTTTTTTATATTTTCCTTCTTTTATCATCCTAAATATTTTTCAAATAATACTAGGATGCAGAGCCAACCTGATTCAGAGGTTATCTTAGTTAAAATTCCTAAGCTTCCAATTGTGACAATTTGATTACATAATTTTGTAATGAAATTAAAATATTATAAATGAATATTAAAATAAAGTATTGGGATAAAAAATCAAAAAAGCATAATAAAAACATTCACTTATAATTAAGAATAGAAAAGACCAAATCCATACAATACCAATGAAATGAATAGTAGCATACTAACATATAAGATTGAGCCACTTTGATGGGGATACTTGTATAATAAATAAAATAAGAATATAATTCAGAATATATGTTGTCTAATAACTAAATACTTCCTCCTTTATATACCATAATTAGGCTATGGGAACTCCATAGTTTAATTAGGCCAACTACTCCTACCAATATGCAATGTAGATATTATCAAATGATATGTGAACCATAGGTTGACCACACATATCCTAATACATGGCATAAGATAAGGACATAATGTTCCCCCTTCAAATATATGTTGATGTCAATGTTGGTCATTTGTGTATGCTTCTGCATGAAAGATTCATCTTTTAATGCCACATCTTAGCTGGGTAGGTTATTGCACTTGATAAGATATTCTATAATCAACATTATATATACCCTCTTATTGTGCATTTTGATAATTTATTTAGGTTCCAAGATGATTATAAACTCTTCATCAATCTCTGATAACTTTATCTAAATTGGAATCTTTTAATTAATGGCATTCTTCAAATAAGAAACATGAAATATGGGGTGTATATTTTCTAATCAAGGTAATTCCAATTGGTATTCCATGCTACCAATTTCTATAAGATATGATAAGGACAGTAATAATTTGGTGATTTTTTAAAATTAATTGCATTACTTCAAGGACATTTTTTATATGACCATAAGTTCATAAAAATCAAATATCCTCCTTCAAAATGTTGATCACTAATGTGTTGATCAACTTGTTTCATTTGATTTAGTTCCATAGTTAAGTTTTCCTTGAGACTAGAGATTACCTTGTGTTGGTATTGATCATAGTATTTAAATTCTTAAAATATTGGTAACAATTTTAAGGATGAGGTGATTGATGGTGGATGGTAGCCATACAATGCCATAAATGGGAGCAATTTATAAGAAGTATGGAAACAAGTATTGTACTACCATTTTCCTATTGGAAGATCAGAAGTAAAAATTATATATATATTTCCAAATGCTTATTGATCATCTATTTTCCCCCATATTATTAGCGATGATATGAAAAACTATGAACCACCTGAGTACATAAATAAGAGAATAAATTAGTCCAAAAATTACTAGTAAATATGAGGTCACAATCACTTACCCCCTTGGAGTTTTTGAATTGTATCTATACATATTTTTACCACCATGTTTGCTAAAAAATGGTGTGATAAAGGTAAAAAATAATATTTTATGATCTATCTATGAATACATGGTGAAAATTTTCCATTTGAATTTGGAAATCCCATAATAAAATTCATGGATACCTCTTTCCATTAGTGGTTAGAGTTAGATAAAGGCTAAAAAATACCTAAAGTCTTAATTACCTCACATTTTTTTTGTTGTCACACCAACCATTCTTCAAAAAAATTATGTACATCACTTTTGAGCTGCTTCCCAAAACCAATATTTATTGATCCTATGATGATTATTAAAGAATCATGATTTCCTAATGACTAAAATAAGCATGGATATTCTCAAGAACCTTATGCTTAAAGTTTAAGTTTTTCATATGTATAGCCCATACTCATTGTGCAAGGAGTCCTATTTCCATATAAATTTATCTAAAGCACTTATCTATTTCTAAAGTTATTGAATGAGATGTCATGTATATGTGTCTTGCAAATAAAATAATACCTCATCTACCCAATTTGCTTACAATATGAACATGCCACAAAATAATTCATTTGTGTTTTCATCCCTTTTTAAGAGTGAATATACCAATACATTATCCTTCCATTTAGTTTAGATGATCTCAAATTCATACTCAACATATTTGTGACCCATTTTTTCTACTCTTATGATGATATCCTTTATTCTAAGAAGTATTTTAAGTTTTTAAATCTGTCTTCAACTTAAAATGGCTCCCCATTGGATAAAGCCTCCATTGATTAATTGCATGAATAATAGCCAACATTTTCTTCTCATGAATGGGATTTAAAAAATTATTAACTTTGAGTTATAAAAATTCAAATGAAAAGAGGCTACCATCTTGCATAAATATTACACCCATACCATATCTCAACACATCACATTATGTAATTAAACTTTTAGAAAAATTAGGAGTGCCCAAAACTAGAGTGGTACACATGGCCTACTTAATATTATTGTATGTCATGGTTGTTGCTTCATTTCAAAATAAGTCCTTATTTAAAATATATGTAAGTGGTAATACTATGTTACAATACATTTTGATGAATTTGAAATAATACCCATTAATGCTTATAAAGCTGTGTAGGTTACTGAGGGTTCTAAGTACTTTCTAGTCCACCATGGCATTGATTTAGTGAGGATCCATCTTTCCTGCTTCATGAGAAATGTGATCCAAGTGATCCACCTCCTTGACTCTAAAATCATACTTATAAGGCTTCACCTAAATCTAATGTTTCTTGAGATTTTAAAAAAAATTAATCAACATGGTGTAAATGGTCGTTCCATGTTTTATTATAGATCAATATATCATTAAAGAACATCAAGACAAACTTACACATAAATGGACTACAAATAGAATTCATCAAAATATATAATTTAAAATAGGATTTTTTTTAGATCAAAAGGATTAACCATAAACTCATAACTATTTTCATGTATTGATGTAGGACCATCCAAGGTGTATGGGAAATCTTGCATCACTAAAAATAGGTATATAGTTTTATAGTTTTCAATAAGTAGTCTCAAGGCTAATTTCTCAATTCACATAGGTCAAATTTTAACAAGGGATATCATCTTGGATCACATAGTCATATTTTATTATGCAACTCTAAGTTTATTAGGATTGGTGGTCACATAGTTCTATTTAAAAACCTAGATTACAATGTCTTGACATGCACTTCAATGTTCCCTAAGTCTCTAAGGAAAGTGACATCCACATATTGCCTAAGTTCTTAATTTTTCATAGCTTAAATAGTCTCCATGTTTCTTGGAAACCCCCATACACATATGCGTATATGTTCTAAGGTGACCACTAAAATATTAAGTCTTTGCAACTAAATTCCAAAGTTCTATAGAGATTACCAGACCCAATAGATTATATGTTTAGTTGTGAATTCTAACGGGTTTGGGATACGTGATAAAAATTTGAATTATATAATGGAGTTATTTTAATTATTCATGGGATGAAAATTTGATAGGTGGTGAAAAGTATCAAATTTATTCTCATATTCATGAGGTCTATGACCCCTATTTCCTTACATGGGGTTGATAGAGTTCATGGGATAATGAGTTGATGGGTGGTGACATTCATCAAATTTAACTTCATATTCATGGGGCCCACAATTTAAATTATCTCCCATGAGGTAAAAATTTTATTACATGAGTTTGTGAGTTTGGTATTGTAACACATGTCATAATCACATGGGGTTCACAAGTTACAAAGTGACTACAATGTAACATAGATGTGGTACAATCCTTAAATGGATTTTGAAAACCATGGGTTTACACAGACATGTAAGCAACCACAAGTGGATTTAATAAATCCATGGATATCATGAGGAAGGCTTTAGAGTCAATATGTAGAGGTTTTAGGATCACACCACATGGTATGGTCATGATCTAATTATGATTACAAGTTTAGATCTAGTAACAATGAGGGAAGAATAACATAGATCTTTAGATGGCCACACTTTTCATATTAAAGCACCAAATCAGGTGTTTAAGGTCTCATTGAAATTTATTCTTGATTATGAATCACAAGCAGTGATTCGAAACATTGATCAAAAACCTATTACACATTTTTTTCCCAAAAACTAATTTGAATCTATTTAAGGTCTCATTGGAAATCTATAGAAGAGAAATTTTAGTTAGTTGTCACCATGAAAGGTTAACCCAATAATGTAGTTTCTATTTCCAAAATATCTTCCAAAAAACAAGGGCACTTTGAGGAAAACATATAATGACATAAAGTAAGGAAAAATAAAGAAATAGAGATCTCATGAAAAGCACCAATGGGATTACTTGACATGATAAAGGGAGAAGATATCAAATTCAAGATATTTTTAGATTTAGTCATATTGGTAGGATAAAGGAAGGAAGGGAGATATAAAAAATAAGTAGAGATTTAAGTCTTCAAATAGAGAGTAGAGATTAAAAGAGAGGGGGAACAAATTAGATACAATGTTGCAGAGTTTACAATAAAGAGTCAATGTAAATCTCATAGAGGCTTAGTGTTAGAGAAAAAGATAGATAGATTAGGAGTATGGATTCATTATGAATGAAGATGTCATTAAGGCTTTATTTCATTTAATAAATTAAGAATGCATGTTGTTTTCCATTATGTGACTCTAGATGCATGGCCAAGGGCATCCCTTAATTAGGAACCCATACCATGAATTTCACCAAGTGGTATTAGAGTTGATAATTATTTTCCACATTATTATGTGTAGAAAAAAAGAGAGAACATATTCCAATAGAGAATAATTTTTAGGTAGAAGGTGTTATAAGAAATAAATAAAACCAAAGTGAGTTTTTGTTTTAGGTGTGAGAAAGGCCTATAAGTTAAGAAGAGTTGAGTGATAGATTATGAGACTCTTTTTTGAGTTAGTTACAAGTTGTGAAAAATATGATTCCATTTATTATAGGTAAGAGGAAATACCTACAAGGAGAGATAGTTGTGTTAAAAATGGAGAGACTCATTTTTAAGTTAGTTAAAATTTGTGAAAGAGAAGCTTGAATGTGAGAGAGGATAATTTTTTTTTGTAGGTGTGTGATAAGTCCTATAAGCATGAATAATTTTTTAAATTAGAGGATCTTACATGAGTCTAATGTAGGATGTGAAAGAAAGGCCTACTCAAATTTGTCATAGATTGTGAAAGAGAAGCCTACTTGAATCAGTCACATGTTGTGAAAATGAACCCTATTTGTGAATAAGAAATGCTGTATAAAGGAGGAAAAACAACAAGGGTAGAATCTAGTTTATCATTAAACTAACTTCAAGTGTGCACTTTATATTTCTATGTGCATAGGCCCACAACCATATACAAAATTAGAAGGGGTTAATAATACATAGGTACAATAGTTGTCATTAATATAACACTATCTTCTCCACCTTGAATGAAATCTAATTCGGACTTGATTTGATTCATGATGCCACTTTATTTTAAAAAACCATTAACAAAAATAAATTGGTAGATTAACATAAATATTATTTAGATAAAAAGTGGAGGTGTTTCACCATAGAAGATGCCCCTAGCATAGAAAAACATCCATACCACTTTGGTGGGAATATCTTCATTGAAATTGTTTTCACACAAGGAAAAAAAGATGTTTTAAACATATTTAAATACACACATTATGATGTCATATTAATATTGTTTATTAAACATTTCTCATCATAATGCAAATCAAAATAACCATTATTACTCCTTCCTACTTCTATATAATAGATAAAAATTTATATATATATATATATATATATATAATATATATATATATATATATATATATATATATATAAAGTTTGTAAGGGAGATAATAAGAAGCATATTTATAGATTTTGTGAATGAAGGTTTAAGAAAAAATAATTTTCTATTTTCCTGATAGAGGCAATGATGGAAAATGAGGTTGTGTTTCTTCATTAAACATGGAAATGCATTGTGCAGGGAGGAGACATTCCATTTCATGGTGAGTTTGAGCAATGTTGAAGTAGTGGGGAAAGCTAAAGCCATACCAAACATGCAACTAGTTAAATATATTAAGATGATCTAGGCAATGATGATGAAGGGAAATGACAAGATTTTCTAGGTGGTATCATACTCTAGATGACCCATATAGTATGCTAGACCTAAAATTAAGGTAGCTAGTGGATTTAAATGCCATGACTCATTTTAGAAGGGTCTAAAACTTACAAGGAGTTGCAACCTTTGATTGGTCATTTTTTATTGTTGAGGGACTTTTTACCCTCACTTAAGCCCATAAAGATGCTTAAGCCCAAAATCCATGAAAGCAAGAAATTAGAATGCTTTTATTTAATTATATAGTGGTGAATTATACCATGTTATCCCCAACTATTGTTATATTTTATCCTATTTGTTGCTAATCTTTACTAGTGCATGATGACCATCTAACTCATAAATTTCCACTTACCATGACTCCCATTGTGCTTTAGTCATTTTCTGAAACAAAAATATTATTTCATCCATAAATACTGCCTCTCCAATACCATAAAACTTTTAATAAAATTAGGCTTACATATTATACTTAAATAGTTCTTTAAAAACATTAGCATTGGGCTTGTAGTTTGTGATATTAAATTTATGAATGGCATCGGTGTCTCTAGAATTTCTTAGTTTGGCATCTAAAAGAGAAGCTTGGCATTTGAATTTTTAGGCTCTCGACATTTTTTTTGATTCTATGTTTGAAGGCATTACATAGAATCACCAAATTACATAAAATGTCGACATATCTACCCATATTTCAAAAATAAACATATAAATTTTTTTAAATGCCAAGTAAGCATACATCTAAATTAGTGAGCTCCTTTGACTTAGAAACCATGAGTAAGGGGCATCTACACCATTAAAATCACCTAGGGCATGATCTTGACCTTTACCACTTGGCTCTCTGTGTCAAGTATCTAGAGGGATTTGTACCTTGGTGGATGGATATAAGCAAACTTCATCCTCACCATTTGGACTAGAACCCTTTCAATGGATCTCAATGTTTTAAGAGTTCATTCTATGTAAATAATGTAATTTATGTTTTTTTACTATAATGGATGCCTTATGAATATGTAATTCAATAAAATTTTTCATTCTATGTTTTTCACAAACATATGCATAACATATAATTTAATTATAATAATAGTCAAAAAAACCATTTATCAGGAAATGTGACATGGCTTGATGGGCTTGGGAATGAAGGAATGTAGTATTGAAACCTTTTCATTCATATTTTTTCTTCTCTACCTCTCTGCCAAAATATGGTTGATCCTTTTAAAATGTGTTCTATGACCTCTTTTAGGTGGCTTTACTTCATAAAATTCCAAAATAATCTGAGGACTATTTGCACTAATTAATGAGGCATTACATGTTTATGCATTTTCTTCCTACAAAATTTGGCCACATTTAAGGAATCCTCCTCCTCCTACCATGTGCTCTTAGAAGTGTTACAAATAAAATAAAATAGGTAGTAGCTATAGTTTTTCCTTTATTCCATTCACCAAATAAAGAGAAATTAACACTAGTGTTACAAATAAAATAATTTTTGTTAATGTTACTGAGAATGAGAATAGAAGTGTCAATTAAATTATATAGTAGACATTTTTCATTGAGGAAGCCTTTCCATTTTCATCTAATTAGTTTTAAAGTTATCTTTCTATAATGTCAATTTATTGTTAAATATATTGTTGCTAGTTCTTACAATTACTACCCATCCATATTGAATGTTATTAATGTTTTTAACTACAGGGTTGACTCCTAATGACATGACAAAAGATATATTAATTCCCTCTATATAAATTTATTTCTACCAATTCTTGCAATTACTACCTAACCATATTGAATATCATTAATGTTTTTAAATGTAGGTCCATCTCACAAATCCATATTAAATGCAATTAATGTTTTTAAATTCAAGGCCATCTCCCAAAGACACAGAAAGAGATAGATTAGTTCCCTCCATAACTCTATGATGCTCTTAATCAACCCCTCATCCAAGTGAATCTACCACTTAACTGTCATTTCTTTACTAACAAGATGGTCCTTAAGGGGATTTTAAAACTCAAGTCTTAATAAAGATCAAGATGTGGAAAGTTTAAAGGTTGAATTCCTTCATCATAGCCCAACAGTTCTTTTGTCCATATCTTTAATCTGTTTAATATTATTTTTTTGTGTGGTCTTCCCATAAATTTGGCATCCCCTATTATTTATCCCATCTTAAAATTTGGACATTGTCTTAAACAAAGGAACTACTGTACCATCATGATTGGGTATACTTTGGCTAAGCTTTTTCCTATAATTTTATATGACTATATCTCCAAGTGGGTAGATAAAAAATGACTTTGGGTAAAAGGTAATTTAAGATCTAGAAAGAATCATTGAATAAATGATAACATATTCACTATTGCTACCACCATTGAGGAAGAAAAAGCTAACAGATAGAAGGTATATTATCATTTTGTAAACTTCATAAGGAATTTGATACAGTACCAAAGCATATTTTAATTCAAAGGCTTAAATACTTGGGTCCTTTTGATTTAGTAATTACCCTCATAATGAATTTACATGACATAAATTTTGGGCATATTAATACCAAAATGGGAACTATAGATAGCCTCCATAGTACCATAGGTGTGGAATAAGTTTATGCACTCTCACCTACTCTTTTTTGGCTATATATTGATGAATTGGAGGACATTATCTCCACAAACTTGGGTGGTAGCTTCTTTAGGATTTACATTGATATTTTATTATTTATATATTGTTGGATAAATTTTTTTTTAGGGGGGCAAAAGTTGACTTTTAATAAACAACATGGGACAAAGTACACACGTCAGTCAAAAATAAGGTGACAAAGTTCCTCTCCTATTAGTAGGTGGAGTTATCTTTATTGAAAACCAAAAAGTTAAAGTATGAAAAGAGCTATTCACAACTATTTACACCAAAATTATTTTCTATAGGGGTTTCATACTTTTAAACAAAAAATATGAAAAAGAGATAGAAAGGAAATGAAGGTAATAATGGGAATAAGGGGAAAATGAGAAAATAATAATGGTATGATTATATCTTGTTAAACACATAAGATTCTATGATAACTTAGGAAAAAATGAAGGACAACCCCAGATAGTTAAACATAGAACTCTTTAGAATAGCCAAAGATTTAAGATTATAACATGGGAAGCCTTTATCATAGAAATTGGATGAGAAGGCGTATTCTAGACATAAGAATATGGTAAATACACTAAGGAGATTGGATAGCTTTACAAATAAGGATTTTAAAAAATCCTAAATTTCCTAATAAAAATGGGCATAAAATCCTATTCTTAATCTCACCAAGGCTTCACAATGGAAATAATTTCTAATGTAGATTCAACAAAACTTTATTCACTAAAAATTATGCATTCATTGTCTGTTTAACAATATTATATTAACAAATTAAAAGAATAATAATCAAAGTGGATTAACATATTCATGCACATCATTCATCATAAATATTCATGGCACAAATTCCTATAAATTATTTTTGTATTGATTCTTCATAGGGTTGTATATATATATTCCTTCCTTCTATTTTGAAAAAATTTCTTCTACTATCAAAAAGTTGATTTGAGCTCAGCTAAAGCTAACTTTATAAATAAGACCCAAACTCCTATTTATAGATTACAATGGGTGGTTACACTGCATAACCAATTTTTTAAAAATGTTTTTAGGAGATTTCAAAATCATATTAGTGAAAATGCACAACTTAAAACTTGAAAAACTACGTTGAGCAATTTGAAAAAATTACAAAAGTACAATGACTAATTTACACTTGTAAAAGTGAATTAATGTTTTTTCATGAATTTATAAAGTATATTGACAAATTTTCATAACTCAACACTTGAAAAAGTGCATTAACATATTCACACAACTTGAAAAGGTGTGTTTGGAAATTTGTATGACTTGAAACTTAGAAATGTGTGTTGATAAATCTGTATAACTTGTAAAAGGGCATTGTTATTTTTTACACAACTTGCAAAAGTGCATTGGTGTTTTTGCATAACTTAAAACTTGTAAAAGTGCATTGAAAACATATTTTCACAACTTGAAAAAGTGAAATGACCAACTTACATGACATCAAAAAAGTGCGTTGGGAAATTTACATGACTTGAAACTTGAAAAAGTGCATTGATAACTTTACACAGTTTACAAAAGTGTAATGACCAATTTAAACTTCTTGTAAAAGTACATTGGTGTTTTTACACAACTTGAAAATTTTCAATGACTGATTTTCATGAATTACAAAAGTGCATTGATTTTTTTTTACAACTTACAAAAGTTTAATGGCCAATTTGCATAACTTGCAAAAGTGACTAGACAGTTTTGCACAACTTCAAAACTACAATATTCACCCCATTTATTCAACTATGATTCTCCCCTTGATTTTATAAGTTCAAAATGAAAAATTTTCAACATGGTTCCTTGAGGATATCTCTTCTTAATTAAATTATATTTCCAACACATTGAACAATATCTAAATCAGAGTTTGGATGCAAAAGTTATGGCCTAAGGGAGATTGGACCCTTTTTAGACACATATGTAATTTTGCCTTGCTTGAACAACTATGATTCTCCCTCTTGATTTTATAAGTTAAAGATGAATTTTATGCACCATGTTTTCTTAATGTAAAATTTTATTCATAAAAATATCTTTCGAACACATTAAATGAGATCTAAAATAGAGTTTGTATGTAAAATTTCTGGTTTGATGGAGATTGGACCATGTTTTCACATTTTCTACTTGTTAGGGTGTTAGATTATGACCCATTTTCTTGTAGAGGTGTATGAATTCAACCTATATGCTTTAAATTGTGTCAAAATCTAACCCCTATGCTTGTATAGGTGTCATATTCCAACAAGCAAAAGACTTAGGAAACTTTTTCTTATTATTTGATTCTTATGAAACCTATTAAGGAACTTTTTGAGGTAAGGCATTTCAAGTTTGAGCAAGAAATACTTTGTTCTCATTTGTACTTCCATTTATTATACACCATTTTCATACTTGAAATTTGAAGTAATTTTTGAGAAATAATTCAAGTCTATAATTGAATCACAATTTCTAATAAATTTTCCTTGATTTATTTATGAGTCATTCAATACTTTGACCTCACTTCTAATGACTAGATTTGAAGCTTCATCACAATCACTTGACCTAATATCCAAATGCAAGCTTATTGTAGTCCTATAAAATATTATCAATAGATTGATTGCATGAAAAATAATATTTTATCCTAGGATTTATAATGCGTTTTTCATCTTGTATGATTTATCTAATATGAGGTCCATTTCATGTGTAAGAGGCACTTGTGCTTTGTCGATTGTATCAACCTTCATGAATTTTAATTTATACATCCAAGGGTGGGAAACTTATATGTATATTTATATAGCATCAAGCATCCTTATATGATTCCTCATGTACTTCCTTTATTATTATTCCAAAAGAGAAAATATTGAGATATCCTCAACACACCCAACTTTCTGACTCAGAACTTTCAAATTATGGCTAACTAAAATATTCTCCTCAAATGCATATCCATCCAAAATGATAATATAAAAACCAAACAATGTATTAGCATTTAGAACATAAAATTATAGTGTAATATTTATTATGTGACCTAAGCCTTGTCCCTTGGGTTATGGATTTAATGTCCCATTCTAAAAAAATATTATCCATGTCATTTAAACATCACTAATTGCTTGTATGAGTGCAATTGGGGGTGTTGTCATGAAATGTAAAATTTCATGATAACAAATAGCTCTTAATGTGACACTACATTTCAAAATGAAATTCAAGACAACTATATAATCTCAAATTATTGGTGCCTTATTACCATAATATTCCTAAAAACTTTTGTGTAGCTCACATTTTCGCATCCTGATCTGACCAACTAACAACTAGTTTGCCTATCTCAATCGTATGAGAAATGAACACACATTATTAAAATAAATTCATTGTTCTAAAAATTTATATATCTTGATCTGACCAACTAATAAATAGATTGCCTATCTCAATTATATGATAAATGAATACACATTGTTAGACCAAATCTCCTGCTTTGAAATTTATGTATGTTTACCTGTTCACTTGAAGAGATCCATGAAAAATCTATCCATTCTATCAATTGAGGAACAAAATTCATATCACCATTCTTATAAATTTAAAATTTATCTTATAAATACACTATCAAATGTTTTTCTTGGAGACCCACTTAACTAAAATGCTTCAAAGGCTCTTTTTTTGCATGTTTTTCTAGAAAGTGAAAATTTTGCACTATTGAATTGGCATGGGATCAGGGATGTCTGATTGATAGTTCCCAAGTAGAGATCATATCTATGAATATGTGAAGGTAAAATTACCAATGTGATAAGAGGAAGGAATAAAAAATAACCTACTACATTTATTAAAAAACAACGCCTGTACACTAAAAAAAAAATGTGAAAAGGAAATAAGCCAAAAAAGGGAAAGTAAAAATATTTATAGGGAGTAGAAGAAAAATAGAAGACTATACAAAAGCATTCAATGTCTAGGATAAATACCTACTATTTATAATAATGGATTTAACTTATAAGATCAAAATAAATTTAGAAAAAATGACCAAGAAGGTGGGAAGATGAACTTACAATCATCATTCACACAAGAATGATGATGAATGAAAAAGTCAAAAATGTACTCATGTCTTGGAATATAATCATTGTTAATTTTTCAATATTCTATGAGAATTATTGAGTATAAATAAACTTTACCAATATCTTCTTGAGTAATTTTAAATGCATGTTTAATAGATATAGGATTTGAATTAGAAAGAATTATATCACATATATGTGCTTGAGTTAGAACCATAATATGATTATCTTCTGGAAGAAATGAAGTGTTGATATTCTTTTCCAAATTACTTTCCATGGTAGAAATGAATTCATCATCGAGTGATTCATCATCATCTTCATCAATTTATTATGCCTTGATAATTTTCATTTCACTTGAAATGAAAATTAGGCAACCATTCATTTTGTTCTACCTTCTTATCTTATTTGATTTCATCCTTAGAAAAGTTATGATTTTTAATCTGTGTAGGCTTGATTGCATTAGATTTAGATCCTTCAGATAAATCTTCTAGAATTGGACATGAAAAGGAAGTGCCAGGAGAATCTTCACTTTTGATTTTTGAATCTTCCATTCTGATACAATAGGAATATTCTTCTTTACATAAAACTAGTTCGATGTTATCTTCACCTTTATAAATCACGACATCACATTCTGCATTATTGTCCTTTTTTATTTGTGATTCAATCAATTATTCTTGAGATAACACATTTTCTCCCAAGACTATGAGAAATATTTTGAAATAGGTAAATATTTCTCTTCCTTACCAATGGGGAAGCCAAATTATTCATCTATTATCTGATTAATCATTAGTTCTTCCAAATGTTCACCTTCTTCCATAATTGTGAATCTAAAACAATCATATGTGATAGGAAGTAATTTATATTTTTATATGTTAAAGTTTTGATATGATTGATCAAGATTTTTCCTTTGAAATATATTTTTTGAATATTAAGGGATCTTGATTATATCAAGTTCCACTACTTCATCACCATTAATGGTAGATATAACATGTTTTGAAGTTTTTTATTGAACATTTTGGATAAAATCATGTCATCTTCAAATTTTATAGCTTCTTGTTGCATAGATTCAAGTCATTTACCTTGTTCTTTATAACGATGAATTTGATCTTTAGGTATAGATAACCAATAAAGACATATTTAATTATTGGGACTTGGTTAATCTATCTAAGGAATCAATTTCAAAAATTATTTGAAGTGTGATATGAAATCTCTCATCTATCATCTTCATGTTTCTAGATTTGGAAGACATATGAAAATAATGCACATACGTCTATAGCTAGTTGAAATATATTCAAGGAATTATTTTTCAAGAAGTCCCAATTCACAATGCATCTATCTTATAGGTGCCAAAACCATTAAGTGGTAAGTCTAGTGAAGGTTTCACCAAAAATTATGATAGTGAAATTTTCATGCATAACTCCCATAATACTGCAAGACATTGTGGAATCCAAGATATGATTATATTTATCTTGACCATTTTTACCATAAAACTTTGGAAATCTCTTCATTGAGATTGAAGGTAACTCATGTTATGGGCCAAAGCCAATGGTCTAAAGTGTTTTCCCTATAGGACACAGGGAATGTTGCTGTTAGGGTGTACCTTCAACATTTCCTCAATAAGAAGGATACCGACACTAAGTATTTCATCTCAATAAATTCACCAACCTCTATTCCATAGAAGGTTCCTTAAAATGTGTAAAAATTATGTTCATAAAACACCTCGATCCCTAGTGGAGTTACCAAAAATTATTGGTTGAAAAATTTATCAAGGGGAAAAAAGTGGACTTTCAGTCAACAACACGGGGATAAAGTCTACACGTCAGTAAAAAAATATGGGGATAAAATCCCTATCCTATTAGCAAGTAGATATACCTTTAGTGAAAACCAAAAAAGGAAAGTAGGAAAAGAGCCATTCACAACTATTTATACTAAAATTATTTTCTACAAGGGTTTCATACTTTTAACCAAAAATTATGGAAAAGAGATAGAAATGAAATGAAGGTAATAATAAGAAGAAAGGTAAAATAAGAAAGGAATAATGGTATTATTTTATCTAATTAAACATAAAATATATTATGATAACCTAAGAAAAGATTAAGGAAAACCCTAAGTAGTTGAACATAGAGACTCACTAGAATAGCCTAAGATTTAAGATTGTAACATGGAAAGCCTTTATCATAGAAATGGGATGGGAAAAACATACTACAAACATAAGAGCATGATACATACACAAACAATATTGGATAGATTTAAAAAGAAGGATATTCAATAAATATATATTTACAAATAAAAAATAAGCATAAAATCTTATTCTTAATCCCACTAAGGCTTCACAATGGTAATAATTCCTAATACAGATTCAACATAACTTTCTACATTAAAAATTACACATTCATTAACTGTCTAACAATATTATTTTAAAAATTTGAAATAACAAGAATAAAATTGGATTGACATACTCATGCACATCATTCACTAAAAATATTCATGGCACAAAGTTCTATAAATTATTTATGTATTGATTCTTCATGGGGTTATATATACAAATTCCTTCCATCTTGAAAAAAGTTCTACTGTCAAAAATCTAATTTGAGCTCAATTGAATCTAAATTTACAAGTGAGCCTTGAAATACTATTTATAGATTACAATGGGTTGTTACACTACATAACCATATTTTATACATTTTTAGGAGCTTGCAAAAACACATTGGTGAAAACACACAACTTAAAACTTACAAAAATGTATTGATCAATTTGCACAACCTGAAAAAGTGAAATGACCAAATTGAACAAATTATAAAAGTGGATTGGTATTTTTTTATGAATTGAAAAATTACATTGACAAATTTTCACAACTCAAAACTTGAAAATTCATGTTGACATATTCACTCAAATTTTAAAAGTGTGTTGGGAAATTTACATGATTGAAACTTTAAAAAGTGTGTTGATAAATTTGCACAATTTACAAAAATCCAATGACCAATTTGCATGACTTGAAAAATTTCATTGTTGTTTTTTGCATGACTTAATTTTTTTTAAAACTGTGTTAACATATTTTCACAACTTGTAAAAGTGCAATTCCCAATTTGTATGACCTAAAAAAGTCCATTACGAAATTTTTAAGACTTGAAACTTGAAAAATTGCATTGAAACATTTACATAGCTTGTAAAAGTAGAATGAAAAATTTGTACAACTTATCATATCATAATGATGAATTTTCATAAATTGTAAAAGTGCATTGATGTTTTTTCACAACTTACAAAAGTGCAATGACCAATTGGCACAACTTGGAAACTGTAAACTTCACCTTATTTATGAAACTATGATTCTCCCCTTGATTTTATAAGTTTAAAATATTTTTTTTACACCATGGATCCATGAGTAATAATATTATTCATCATATTATATTTCTAAAATATTTAATGAGATCTAAATAAGAGTTTGGGTGTGAAAGTTATGGCTCGAGGGAGATTGGACTCTGCTTAGACACATCTAAAATTTTACCTTGCTTGAACAAATGTGATTATACCCATTGATTTTATAAGTTCAATATGAAGTTTTTGCACCATGCATTCTTAAAGTAAAATTTTATTCATAAAAAATATCTTTCTAATGCATCAAATTAGATCAAAAATGGAGCTTGAATGCAAAGGTTATGGTCTGAGGGAGATTGGACATTATTCTGACATTTTCTTCTTACCAGGGTGTCAAATTCTAACCCCTCTAATTGAAGGGGTGTCATAATCAGACCTATCTTCTTGTAGGTGTGTCAAAATATGACCCCTCGGTGACCTTCTGATAATAAAAAGGCTTAGGAAACTTTTGCTTCTTCTTTGATTCTTCTGGAAATTATTGAGGAACTTTTTGAGGTAAGGTATTTCAAATTTTAATAAGGAAGACTTTGTTCACCTTTGTACTTCCATTTATTATACACCCTTTGCATAATTTAAATTTTATTTAAGAAAAAAATCAAGTCTATAACCAAAGCATAATTGTGAATAATTTTACCTTGAATCATTTGCGATCATTTAGCACTTTGACCTCGCCTCCAATGATTGCATTTGAAGCACAATTACTTGACCTAGTATCCAAATGAAAGCTTATTGTAGTCCTATAAAATAGTATTGATAAATTGATTCCATGAAAAATAATATTTTATCCAAGGATTGATAACAAGTTTATCATCTTGTATGATTTATTTGATATGAGGTCCATTCCATGTGTAAGAAGCAATTGTGCTTTATTGATTATATTACCCTTCATGAATTCTACTTTATACAACTAAGGGTGGAAAAATATATGTATCTTAATCTATCATCAATAATAATTATATGATTACTCATGGACTTCTTTTATTGTTTTGATAAAATATAAATAGTTGAGATAACATCAACACACCCAACTTTGTGACTCAAAACTTCTAGATTATGGCTGACCAAAATATTCTCCTCAAATACACATCCATCTACAATGCTAATATAAAAAAAAATCAATGTATTACCATTTATAATCTCTAACTATAGTGTAATATTTATTATATGACCTAAGCCTTGTCCATTAGGCTATGCAGTTGATGTCCCATTTTGAAAAAAATATTGTCGTTGCCCTTTAAGCACCTATAATTGCCTATATGAATGTAATTGGGGCTGTTGTCATGAAATGTAAAATCTTATTACAACATAGATGACATTTTTTTTATTTCAAACTCAATTATAAGTCTTCAAAATTAGCTTGGTAGATTGAGTAATTTTTGTGATAAGAACTGCCTTGAAGTAAATATTACAAAGGCATAAACCATGACATTCAATGTAATCAAGAAAATAACATCTACAATCAATTTGACATACAAATCAAAATAGGTCAAGATGGTACACTTTTACATGAACTTGGGTGTGGTTTTATTTAGACCACATTTTATCTTTTTACCTACAATACAAAAGTTTATGCATCATTGACATCCTTGGAAAGACAATGTTTTCAACTCCAATTTTAAGATATTTAGAAAAATATTTGACTTTTCCATACATTAGTTACCCCCAAATTATAGTATTATGTGATGTTTGGGGTCCATACTTGTGAAAAAATTGACATTGATGGATAAATTAAGATAACCACATCAACACTTAAAATTAATGTCGATGGCATAACTTATCTTTTCTACTTCTTAATTCTATATTTTCTATATGTGACATGTTAGTATGGTGATAGGGTTTCAATTACCATGAAAGGGGTCATTACATAGCCATTTTTAAGGTCAAATTGGTTTGTGATAATGATATTTCAAAAATAATAAGTGGGCACCAAAAGTGGGACATTAAAAATTTAGTTAATATCACTCAACCCACACTATGCATGTACCCAATTTGAGATAACTAAGCATTAAAACCTTACCATCCTATATTGAATACCCTACACTTGGAATTCAAATTACCCATCCTCACATTACTTCACACAAATCACTTCATGTGCATTATTATTAAAGAGAAGATTTAATGTAGTGAATTTGTGATGTAGGGAAGACCATAAGATGACTCCTCACCTAATAGGGATGACATTGGCATTTCACTTCTAATAGGTCTTTGAATTCACACATGTAGAGATTTTTTAGCTTAAATGTGAGGTTTTTTAAGGCCATTAACTAGACGGTTAAAAAAATATGAATATGGATTGGAATGTTTATTAAAAAATACATAGTTTTTTTGATTTGTTAGTTATTTTGTTGATCCTTAGGATTAAATCTACCCCTCATAGACTGGAAGGAATGAGTTTTTTATAGTATTATGATTTTATTTATTTTGAATTTTTTAGAAATGGTGAATTGGTTATAGGTATTCAGATTCAAAAATGCAATATTTCATAGCCAAAACCAAGTAGAGATTTTATGAGATCCCTATCAATTTTCACTGGTGTTTTAAAACATGCTTAAGCCTTGGATTTTATTTATCTATCACTACTTAAAAGTGAGGTTTTAAATATGCCACTAAGGCTATGATCCAAATAGTTAAAAAAATATGAATATGGCTTGGAATATTTGTTAAAAAATAAATAATTTTGTTGATCTATGAATTATTCTATAGCTTTTTGGGATTAAATCTACCCTTCGTGGACCAAAATGAATGATTTTTTTAGTATTCTAGGTTTATTTATTTTGGCTTCTGTAGAAATGGTAAACTAGGTACAAGTCTTGGGATTTTCAAATGTAGAGATTTAGTAGGCCAAATCAAGCAGAGATTTTAAAAGAGTCATCTCAATTTCCACTAGTGTTTTTCAACATGATTAATCCTTAGATTTTGTTTATCCATTAGTGCTAACAGATTATGTTTTCTATACCTCACTAAGGTTATGAGCCAAATGGTTTAAAATTTGTGAATATGACTTGGGATGTTTGTTAAAAAATAAATAATTTTGTCAATCTGTGAATTATTGTTAGAGTATATTATAATCATGCTTACTAGGTTCTATATAGTTTTTCATCTTTTCCTAGTTTTGTCCTTTGTGTGGATTTATCCCATATTATTTAGTTAGGCTTATTTCTTGTTTTTCATTGCCTATTTATGCAATGTCTCTCCATTGTACTTGCATGTATTATTCTAAATATCATATTATTTGCCTTGTATTTGAATTTCATCCTTATAGCCTCTTGTGATTCTTTTGTTGTGAATGCTTCAGATTTGTGGGTTCTTAAAATGGTTTTATTTCTCATTCCTTATATGGTACTAGAGCATTGAAGGATTACAACCATCTATTTATTTGTTGTAATTTTTTTAAAGATATTTATGTTATCTTTGAGCCATTCAACACTTCATCTACATTGGAAGGAAACTATCGATATTTACTTATTGTTGAAGGGAGAATCTCATCAAACTTATGCCATTTTGTCTTTGGCATCCTCATTTTCTACATAAGCGGCATTCAAATCATCTTTAGCATCATCCTTTTCTACATAGGTGGAAATAAAATCAGCTTTGGCATCCTTTTTAGTGTGCTAGAAGTGTTTTTGGCACCATTATTTTACAAAGAATTGGGGTTTAAGGGGATCATATCTACTATTCTATATTGAAAGATTGTCTTTCTATTTGCAGATTGATTTAACTTTTTTAGCTAGATGGCATCCTTGTTTTCATATGTGGAGGAGATTGCATGGTGGCATTGGTATATGTAGGTCTATAAGATATTTTACTCCCATCTACATCTCTTAAATCTAACCTATGTCATTCCTCTTCCCATTATACTTTTTTTTGGTCTGCATCCTTTTATATGATTGGAGGAAATTGTTGATTCTTGGTACAACATTGGATTTTTTTTGTTGTTTTACAAAAAATATTTTATAGATGCCACCTTCCTTGCCTTAGACCTGCATAGAGATTCCAAGTTGCATCATATCATGGAGGAGATCTAAGTGGCAGCTATATTAGAAGGTAAGCCTACTTCATTGGAGGTCTTTTATTTGTATATATATTGTATTAGTCTTTTGCAAGTGCTAATTTGGAACATTAGAGGTATCTAAAGAGAATATTTACAATGCCTAAATTCCATTTTCAAGACCTGTATTCCATTTACAAAATTCTGTATGAAGGTGCATTGGAGGTGTGTGGAGGTGCTGGGAGGTGTGTGGAAGTGCATGGAGAAGTTTATGTTAAGCACACACTTATACTCAGAGGGGGGGTGAATCATTATAATCTTAACTTTTAATTAATGAAACTTAATATCCACAATAAAAGCATTCACATAAAAATGACATATATTGACATCAAATTTATGTGGAAACCCTTTTAAGGAAAAATCACATATGAATAGCTACTTAGAACTACTATCCAAATATAGTCATATAATAATAATATTTTTTACAAAATTCATAGGCACCAACCTACAAGAGACACCAGTCCCCATCGCTAAATATTTTTTAGGCACCAACCTACTAGAAACACCAATCCACACTATTAAACACCAACTTAACAAGAGATACCAATCTCTTCTTTATAAGGCACCAACCTCTAATGAAACAATCTACTACCTTACTATTATTGCTTCATCAGTGAATGATGACAAATTCAATTTCCTCTTCTTCCTCTCTAAAATAATATACTTATGATTGAATGGTAGAAATGATTAATTCCATTCTTTAAATCTGCATGTGTTTGTATGATATATCTTTTTATTTTCCACACACTTACTTCTTTCTCTTCTTTATTAATATTCACATATCTCACACTTAAAATTCCATATCTTTTTGAACTTTCTATCCACCTTATATAGCCTTCAAAGGTTTTTCAAAAACAAGGCATCCCATTTAAGAGATGTTATCATTTCTATCAACATTTTCATGGACTTTTTTTTTGACATTTCTATCAACATTTCCAATGACTTTTTGACATTTATATTGACAATTCCGTCAAAAATTCCATTGATATTTCTATTGACAATTCTTTTGATTTATGTTACATTAATTATAATTGATTTGACATCAATAAAAATACTCTAACAATCTCCCCCTTTGTCATTGATGGCAAATCTATAGAGAAACTCCCCCTTACTGTAGTTCTCCTCCTTTGATTCCCCTTTCTTTAATTCTCCCCCTTTGACAACAATGGCAAAGGGATGTTCATTATACTTCCATCCATAAATAAATCATGGGAAACATCTATGTCATCTTCTTCAACATCACCATAACTGAATGATTGCCTTTCTTCTCTTCCTTGTCCTTTTAAATAAGGGCTTCTTATTTTCTCATTTTCTCTCCTTGAATTTGACCAAATTTGGGTTTTTTGACATTATCTACATCCACCTAGATTATCTCTAGCTGCTCAAGTGGTAACTCCTCTTTTCCACTTCCCTTTTTATTTGCATGTCGTGCTTTATATGCTCATTAACATTCCCAATTTGATCACTTGCTAGATCTGAGCTACCTTCTACAATCTACACTTGATGCTGGCCCATGCCTATTATAAGCTATTCTACACCCTGATTGATTTCATTGATATGTTCCTACTTCTCTAACTTGTTTCTAAAAAAAGTACCATCACTTACATCATCACTCTCATAAAGAATATTCATTAGTTAATCAATTAAAAATAGTACGATCACTTGCATCATCACTCTCACAAAGAATATTCATTAGTTGATCTTTCTCTTTGAGTTTTGAGTGCATATCACCAAAGAATCTATGGAGCTACTAGATAATACAATGATTAACTCACCCTAAATTGGTGCTTCTTATTATAAGCTTAGTGATACCTCTTGTGCATGAAATGTAGTTTTCATAAGCATAGGTCTCTCCTTATTTTCTTGCTCTTACTTATTTTTACATACTTTTGAAGTTTATTATTTTTGTATACTTATGGATTCCACTTTCTTATTTTTTTAGGAGGTTTCATAAAACCACTTCTACAGAAGCGCATTGTATGTCCAAATTTGTTGCACTTATAACATCTGACATTGTAATCTAATCAAGGATAAAATGGATTATAGTTTCTATTTAAAGACCCATAAAAACTTATTTTATTGTTCCATACAAAACCATTTATAGCTTGTGCCCTACAATCTCTTACTTTATGACCAAAATGATTACAAAAATAACAATAACCATAAAAAGAACTCTGGAACCTAGTCATATGTGGCTAGCTTAGAGGGAAGATTCTTTTGAAATTTTGTATAGGTATGTTATTACCTTGTTTATCATTAGGATGAGTAACATGCCCTTTCTTAACATGCTCATTATTTCTTTCACCTTTTACAAATCCATTGAGTACATCTGCATAGATCTTGGGCTTATCTATATTCATCCTCTTAGGTGGTTTTGTAGTTTTTTCACTCTGCCCTTCTTTATTTCTCTTCTAGTTCTCTTCATAACCAAGACCATTCTTGATGCATGATGACCTTTGGAAATTGATAACCTCATCTAGTTATTTGGTGTTTTTTTCAAACTTTAAATTACTTTTCAATTTAACACGTCTTTTGCAAATCCTTTTTTAAGAAATAGACTTCTAATTCTAGTTTGGCAATGTGGTATTATTTTGCCTTAAGTTGGAATCTTATATCTTATTCTGTCCTTTTTAATTCTCCTAGTTGATTTTTAAGGTTGATAATAGTCTTTTCTGATTCCTCAACACTTTGTGACATTCTTGTTTTTAAAACACAATCCTCTTCTTCATATTTTTAAACTTGTAATTTTTATTTCAATTTTTTTTCTTAAGCTTCTTGATCATGATTATGTCAAAAATGAGTTCTCCTTCAAGATCCACTTCTCCTTCATTTTTTTCATATTCTTATTCTAAATCCATCTCTTCTTTTCCTTCACTCATAAATTTGTCTTCATTTACCATGACATCACTCTTTGTTTCTGTTGCCATGAACATATTTTTTTCTCTATCACTGTCATAGATGTTCTAAAGTTTGTCCCATATCTCCTTTGCTAAATTACATTGAATAATAATTTAAAAACTATGATTCTAATAATCCACACAAAATAGCATTCATGGATTTGACATTATTGTCACTATCCTTCTTTCCAACTGTATTCATTGGTGGGGATGATGGAGCAATATAACATTTACTTCTACTTGCCAAATATGAAACCCTAAATCCATTAAATAGGTTCTCATTATTATACTCCAAAAAACATAATTTATTCTATCAAATAATGTAGCCTCATATGTGGATAAACCTTCTTATCTGGACATGTGTGCTCCTGAGATCTATCTTATAGTGGTTAGGCTATTTATGAAAGGATCACTCTGATAAACAATTATTAAGCACGTGTTTATACTATGGGGGGGTGAATCAGTATAATCTTATCTTTTAATTAATGAAACTTAATATTCAAAATCAAAGCATTCATATAAAAATGATGCAAATTGACACTATATTTACATGGAAACCCTTTTGGGGAAAAACCATAAATAAATAGTTGTTTGGAACTACCATCCAAATCCATCCATATAATAATAATATTTTTATAAAATTTGTAAGAAACAAATTATTGGAGACACTAATACCCAATCCTAAATAATTTGTAGGAACCAACCTATTGGAGACACCAATCCTCACTACTAATCACCAACTTAGCAAGAGACACCAATCTCTTCTTTTTAAGGTGTTAAGATAAATTAAAATTCAGATCTATCCCCAAATTGTGTAGAAGAAAAACTATGAAATAAATTAATCAAAAATTTTAAAAATAAATATAAACATTCACATAATAAGAGACACTAGATTTAATGTGGTTCATCCAATATGGGCTATATCCACCAAACTTGTCCAGTATATTATTTTTAGCAATATAAGAGAGAAATAAAATCTTATAACAAACCCTCTTACACCTCTCTACCTTTTCTACCTCAACTCTGTGTACAATATTTCATAATTTTTCACACTTATACATCTCAACCATATATCAATACATTTTAGGGTAAAAAAAACATAAACATAACCTCTACCATTAGATCTAGAAACCTTCAATCAATGACCTAGATTGATTACAAAATTATAATTTAAAAAGGTAATTTTAATCAACGACCTTGCAACACCTTGCACCATTAGGGATTCAAAGAATGGGATCCAAACTCAACTAAAATAACAACATAATTTTAACCTCTAATCCTAGAAGACAATTAGGCTCCATACCTAACAATCTCCCACTTAGAGACTGATTGCAACAACTCTACCCTATTGCATCCACTATACTATCTGAACCTAGACAAGTTCCTTAATTTAATTATCATTCATGAAGCCTAATCGAATCTGAAAAAATCTTCAACTTCTCTCTTGTAACTACCTTGGTCATCATATCCATACGATTTTCACTAGTATGTATCTTCTCCAATTTTAGTTGCTCTTCCTCTATCACTAAATGAATGAAATGATATTGAAATTGAATGTGTTTTATCCTGAAGTGAAAAGTTGAGTTTTTTGCTAAATGAATTACACTTTGAATGTCATTATATAATGTACATATTTCTTGACTGTGTTCCAATTCTTCCATCAACCTTTGTAACCCAATTATTTCCTTGTTTGCTTTTATAGCAGCATCATACTTAGCCTCTATGGTTGAAAGTTATATAACCTTCTTTAACCATGATACCCAACTAGCTGTTATACCACCTATTGTAAACACATCTTATAGTACTTATTCGCCCATCCAAATCACCTATCATATTTGAGTCAACATATCCTTGTAATGTCAGATCTGATCCACCATAACTTAACACTATATCTATGGTCCCTCTTAAGTAATGAAGGATCTATTTAACTACCTTACAATGTTCCTTTCCTGGATCACTCATGAATCTACTCACCACTCCTACTACATTTGCAATGTCTAGCCTCATACACACCATTCCATACATTAAACTGCCAACTGTTGATGAGTATGGAATGCTAAACATCAGATTATTTTCTTCTTATATTTTAGGGAATTATTCCTTTGTTATTTTAAAGTGTGCAGCCAAAGGTATCTCAACTAATTTTAAATATTACATATTAATTATTTCCAACATTTTTTTGATGTACTCTCCCTATGATAATTCAGTCTTCCTATTCTTTCTATCTCTAGTTATTTTCATACCAAGTATCTTTTTAGCTGTACCTAGATCCTTCATAGAAAAGTAATCACTTAACTGTTTCTTGAATACATTAATACTATGCATGTTGGAACCAACTACAAGCATATCATCTACATATAAAAGTAAAATAATATAATTTCTATTTTCAAATCTTTTAAAATATATACAATGGTCTTAATGACATCTAAAATAACCTTATTTCATCATAAAATTGTCAAATTTAATATACCATTGTCTTGGAGCTTGTTTCAGCCTATACAAGCTCTTCTTTAATTTGAAGAAAGCACCAAATTCTCCTTACCATTAAATTCATAATCTTATGGCTACTCCATGTATATTTCCTCCTTCAAATCCCCATGAAAGAAAGAACCCTTTGTAATCTTCCATGATTCAACTATAAATGTGACCATAAAACCTTCACTACCCAACTGCCCTATAGAGATCAGATTTCTCCTCAAGCTTAATCCTTTGCATGTAGTCTTCATTCCCTTTTCACTCATGTGGCCAAGTCTGTAATGCCACAAAGCTACTTCTTTATCTATAATATTTACAACACCAGATGATTTCTTATATTTTTCAACCACCAAAGAACCCTTTGTAACCTTCCATGATTCAACTGTAAATGTGTCCACAGGATCAGATTTGTCCTCAAGCTTGGAACATGCCTGACATCCTTCAACACCCATGTGTTTCCATTCTATAATTTAACTTGAACACTTCCTTTTCTAACAATGCTATAGGGTTCATCATCACCAAGGTAAACATTTACATATTACCTTGAACATAATATATAAAATATTGTCTATGAGGGGTAGCATGAAAAGAAGCACCTGAATCTAAAACTCAAGATTCAACAATATTATCCAAAAAAAGTGTAAGAGCATCTTAGAATCCATCAATTACTACATTTGATTCTCTATTACCTTCTTTTTTGTCCTTACCTAATTTTTTCTTTTGAAACCAACACTCTTTCTTTGTGTGTCCTAGCTTGCCATAGATACAATATTCCATCTTGCCTCTTGATTCAGATCTTGCAACCTTTTGATTTTCCACTATTTTCTCTTCCTTTATTATTTTATCTTTCTCTATTCTTCACCATTAATGCATTTATTGATATGGATGTTTCACCTATTTTTTTACTTCACATTTACTCACTTAGGATAACACCCATCACATCTTCAAACTTTAGTTTGGCATTTTTAGACACATAGTTGCTTCCTGTCATTACCAAGCTATTCTAGCTTTCAGGGAAGGAACAAAGAATAAGAAGAGCCCTAAATTCATCATCAAATGTCAATATTTATGGAATTTTATTGACTAGTAACCATGTTAAACTCATTTGAATGATTTGGTACTGAACCATTTTTAGACATTTTCATATTAAACAATTTTTTCATCAAAAATATTTTATTTGAGGTAGAGAGTTTTTCATATAACTTACCTAATAAACTTATAAGATATTTTTGTTGTCTTTTCTTGTGATATGTTGAATGCTATAGAAGATGTAAGGCACAAACATATGCCCCCATAAGATTTTTGATCTAATAGTTATCAATCTTCATTTGAAATTATCGATGGCTTCTTCGCTTGGCCTCCCAATGGTAAATAGGGGTCCTTCTGGTAAAGGTAATCCTCTATCTACATATTCTATAATCCAAATTTCTATCCATTGAAATTCTCCACCTTAGATTTATTTTCATCCACCATAGCTCCCACTTGAGGTCAAACCCTTTTCTTCCTACGATTTAAAAACTATGCAAAAAATAATTTTTGCTTTGATACCACTTGTTAGGATAAATTAAAACCTAGATCTATCCCCAAATCACATATAATAGAAACTATGAAATGAATTAATCAAACATTCTAAAAATAAACATAAATATGCACACAACAAGAGACACTAAATTTAATGTGGTTCACTCAAGATGGGATACATCTATCAAACTTGTCCAGTATATTATTTTTAGAAATACAAGGGAGAAAAAAAATCTTGTAACAAACCCTATTATACTTATCTACCTTTTTTGAATCCTCTCTATGTACAATATTTCATAATTTTTTACATTCATACATCTCAATCATATATAAATACATTTTAGGATTAAAAAACACCTAAACATAACATCTACGATCAGATATATAAACCTTTAATCAATGGCTTAGATTGACTACAAAATTACAAATTAACAAGGTAATTTTAATCAACAGCCTTGCAACTCCCTGCACCATCAATGATTCAAAAAATGGGATCCAAACTTGGCTAAAATAACATCAAAATTTTAACCTCTGATCTTGAAAGACAATCAAGCTCCACACCTAACAATCTCCCACCTGGAGATTGATTGTAGCAACCTTACTACTACTACATCCATTATACTATCTAGACCTGGACAAGTTCCTTAATTTAATTATCTTCCATGAAGACCAATTGAAGTTTAACAAATCTTTAACTTCTCTCTTGTAACTACCTTAGTCATCATATCTATAAGATTTTCAATGGTAAGCATCTTCTCCAATTTTAGTTTCTCTTCCTCTATCATTGAATGAATGAAATGATATCGTAATTGAATGTGTTTTCTCTTAGAGTGAAAAGCTAAGTTTTTTGCTAGATGGAGATTACACTCATACTATTACTATATAATATACATCTTTCTTGACTATGTTCTAATTCTTCCATTAACCTCTGTAACCAAATTATTTCCTTGCTTGCTATTGTAGTAGCAACATACTCAATCTCTATGGTTGAAAGTGCCACAACATTTTGTAACCATGATACCCAACTAACTACTATACCACCTACTTTAAAAACATACCATGATACCCAACTAACTACTATACCACCTACTTTAAAAACATACCTTGTAGTGCTTCTTCTACCATCCAAGTCATCTACCATATCTGAGTCAACATATCCCTGTAATGTCACATTCAATCCACCATAACTTAACACTATATCTATGGTCCCTCTTAAGTAATGAAGGATCTATTTTACTACCTTCTAAGGTTCCTTTTTTGGATCACTCATGAACCTACTCACTACACCCATTTCCTGTGCAATTTCTATCCTTATACACACCATATCATACATTAAACTATCAAAACTGATGAGTATGGAATGTTACACATCAGATTTTGTTTTGGTTTTAAGACATTGTTCCTTTGCTAGTTTAAAGTGTGCAGTCAAAAGTGTCCCAACTAATTTTGCATCCTGCATGTTAAATCTTTCCAACACTTTTCTGATGTACTCTCCCTATACTAATTCTAGCTTCCTATTATTTTTATCTCTAGTTATCTACATATGAAGTATTTATTTAGATACACCAAGATCCTTCATAAAAAAACAATCACTTAACTGTTTCTTGAGTATATTAATATTGTGTATATTAGAATCAACTACAAGCATATCATCTACATATAAAAGTAAAATAATATAGCTACCATTTTCAAAAATTTTAAAATATACACAATGGTCTAAATGACATCTAAAATAACCCTATTCCATCATAAAACTATCAAACTTCATATACCATTGTTTTGGAGTTTGTTTCAAGCCATACTAGCTGTTCTTTAATTTGCACACTAGATTCTCCTTACCCTTAACTTCATAACCTTGTGGCTACTCCATGTATATTTCCTCTTTCAAATCCCCATGAAGGAAAGTAATATTTACATCTAAATGTTCCAAGTGTAAATCTTTAATAACTACTAAGATCAAAATAGTTCTAATTGAAGGCATTTTAACAATTGAAAAAAATATTTCATCAAAATATATACCTTTCTTTTGTGCAAAACCTTTAACCACCATTCTAGCCTTGAATTTATTTTTACTTACATTATCTTCTTTTATCTCTATACCTGCTTATTCTACAATGCCTCCTTTCCTTTGGAAAGCTTCACCAAATCCCATGTCTAGTTTTCTATTAGAGCATCATACTCCTCATCCATAGCTTGCTCCCACTTATCCTTAGCATCAATTTGCATTGTTTATTCATAGCTTTCTAGCTCACCACCATAGCTAATATAAAGAAGGATAATAATGATTAGGTGGTCCACTTACTCTTGCAGATATTTTAATAGGGGTTTGAAGAACTCATTCCTATTGCACATTTTGATAGAGACCTTTAGGACATGTTTTTCTATAATGTCTTCTAATACTACATATTCCTTTTTGGATTTTTATTGCTTCTTTTCCTATAACTGGTCCTTGTACATGAATTTTTCATTGAACACAACATCTATACTCTTGATTATTTTCTTATCTTCCATATTCCACAATCAGAATCCAAAGTCATCAATTCTATAATCAATAAATGTGCATTACTGAGACTTAGCTTCTAACTTATTCCTATGATCTTTGTTAATATAATAAAATGCCTCACAACCAAAACCTCTTAGAAAAAAATAATCTACCTTCTTTCCAATCCATGCCTCCTCTGGTATTCCACCATCCAAAGCACTCAAAAGTCCTCTATATATCAGATAAACTACTGTAGTTACAATATCTATAAAAAATTGTAAAGGTAAATCTATATGCAATCTTATGCATATGACACGCTTCATAATAGTCATATTCATTATTTATAACACACCATTATATTGTGGTGTTCTTTGAAAATATTTTCTATCTATGAATTCCACTTTATGAATAATTATTAAAAGCATTACTACAATACTCACCTCTATTATCTAATCTGAGACATTTTAGTTTTAAACCTATTTCATTTTGAACTAAAGCTTTCCATTTATTGAATGTATCAAAAACACCAGACTTTATTTTTATAAAGTATACCCAAACCTTCCTATTTGCATCATCAATAAAAGTAACATAATAATATGAACCACTAAGTGAAGATACCTGAGCTAGTCCCCGTACATCTATATGCACAAGCTCTAAATTCTGCTCCTTCTTACCTGGTTCAACCCTAATAAATATCACACATTTTTTTTTCCATATACATAGTGATCACAAAATTCTAGATCTATATCTTTTAGACTTGGTAGTTTATCCTTTGTATATCAGGTCTTTATTCCCTTTTCACTCATATAGCCAAGTTTGTAATGTCAAAAAGCTGTATCTTTATCTGTAGTAACTATGGCACAAGATGAATTATCATTATTTGTAGACAAATATAAAGTACCTAATTTATTACCTTTTGTAACCCCCAAAGAACTCTTTGTAACCTTCCATGATCTGGCTATAAATATGACCATACAACCCTTACTACCCAACTACCCTATAGAGCTCAGATTTTTGTTCAAGCTTGGAACATGCCTGACATCCTTCAGCACCCAAGTTTTTCCATTTTGTAATTTAATCTGAACACTTCTTTTTTCAATAATGCTATAGATTTCATCATCACCAAGGTAAACATTCCCATAATTACGTTGAACATAATCTATAAAATAATGCTTATGAGGGGTAATATGAAAAGAAACACCTAAATCTAAAACCCAAGAGTCAACAATATTATCCAAAAAAAATATAAGATCATCTTGTAATAAATCACTTGCTACATTTTCTTCTCTATTACCTTCTTATTGGTCCTTACCTAATTTTTCCTTTCGAAACCAATACTCTTTCTTTGTGTGTCTTGGCTTGCCACAGATCCAACATTCCATCTTGTCTCTTGATTTAGATCTTGCACCCCCATTTGATTTTCCATGGTTTCCTCTTCTTCTATTCTTATTCCTTCTCTGTTCTCCACTATTAAGGCATTTCTAGATATAGATATTTCACCTGTGCTTTTCCTTCACATTTCTTTGGTTGGGATAACACCCACCACATCTTCAAACTTTAGTTTGACATTGTTAGACACATAGTTGCTTACTATCATTACTAAGTTATTCCAGCTTTCAGGCAAGGAACAAAGAATAAGAAGAGCCCTAACTTCATCATCAAATTCAATATTTACAGAATGTAACTAACTATTAACCATGTTAAACTAATTTAAATGATCTGGTACTGAACCATTTTTAGATATTTTTATATTAAACAATTTTTTCATCAAAAATGTTTTATTTGAGGTAGAGGGTTTTTCATATAACTTGCCTAATGCAATCATAAGACCTTCTATTGTATTTTCTTGTGATATGTTTAATGATATAAAATATGTAAGGCACAATCATATGGTTCCAAGGGATTTTTGATCCAATAGTTCCCAATCTTCATTTGATATTGTTGATGGCTTCTTGGCTTGCCCTTCTAATGGTAAATAGAGGTCCTTTTGGTAAAGGTAATCCTCCATCTACATCTTTCACAATCTAAATTTCTCCACTTTATATTTATTTTCATCCATCATAGCTCCCATTCAAGGTCAAACCTTTTTCTTACTATGATTTAAAAATTATGCAAAAAATAATCTTTGCTCTAATACCACTTGTTAGGATAAATCAAAATCCAGATCTATCTCTAAATTGCATACAAGAGAAACTAAGAAATAAATAAATTAAACATTATAAAAATAAACATAAACATGCACATAACATGAAACACCAGATTTAATGTGGTTCACCCAAGAAGGGATACATCCACCAAACTTGTTTAGTATATTATTTACAATAATACAAGGGAGAAAAGAAAATCTTGTAACAAGACCTGGTACACCTCTCTACCTTTTTTGCCCCCTCTCTATGTGTAATATTGCATCATTTTTCACACTCATACATCTCAGCCATATATCAATATATTTTAGGGTAAAAAACACCTAAATATAACCTCTACCATTATATCTAGAAACCTTTAATCCATGGTCCAAATTGAGTACAAAATTCTAATTTAACAAGGCAATTTTAATCAATGGCCTTGCAACCCCCTGTGCCATGAGGGATTCAAAGAATGGGATCCAAACTCAGTTGAAATAACATCATAATTTTAATGTTTAATCTTGGAATACAATCAAGATTTATACTTAACAAACTCTCACTTGGAGACTAATTGCAACAACTCCACTACTACTGCATCCACTATACTATTTGGACCTGGACAAGTTCTTTAATTTAATTATCATCCATGAAGACCAATTGAAGCTAAACAAATATTCAACTTCTCTCTTATAAATATGTTGGTCATCATATCTATAATATTTTCACTAGTATGTATCTTCTCCAATTTTAGTTACTCTTCCTCTATCATTGAATGAATGAAATGGTACTGCAACTGAATGTGTTTTGTCTTGGAGTGAAAAGCTAATTTTTTTGCTAGATGGATTGCACTTTGATAGTCACCATATAGTGTACATACTTCTTGATTATGTTCTAATTCTTCCATCAACCTCTGTAACCAAATTATTTCCTTGCTTGATTTTATAGTAGCAACATACTCAGCCTTTGTGGTTGAATGTGCCACAACCTTCTATAATCATGATACCCAACTAACTACTGTACCACCTATTATAAACACATACTCTATAGTGCTTCTTCTACCATCTAAGTCACCTACCATATCTCAGTCAACATATCCCTATAATGTCACATCTAATCCATCATAACTTAACACTATATCTATGATTCCTCTTAAGTAACAAATGATCCATTTTACTACCTTCCAATATTACTTTCCTAGATCACTCATGAACCTACTTACCACTCCCACTACATGTGTAATGTCCAGCCATGTATACACTATTACATACATTAAAATACCAAATAATGATGAGTATATAATGTTAGTCATCAAATTCTTTTCTTTTTGTGTTTTAAGATATTGTTCCTTTGTTAATTTAAAGTGTGCAACCAAAGGTGTTCCAACTAATTTTGCATCCTATATATTAAATCTGTCTAACACTTTTTTGATGTACTCTCCCTATGATAATTCAATCTTCCTATTATTTTTATATCTAGTTATCCACATACCAAGTATTTTTATAGCTACACCTAGATCCTTCATAGAAAAATAATCACTTAACTGTTTCTTGAGTACATTAATATTGTACATGTTGGAACCAACTACAAGCATATCATCTACATATAAAAGTAAAATAATTTAACATCTATTTTCAAATCTTTTAAAATATACATAATGGTCTAAATGACATAGAAAATAACCCTATTTTATCATTAAACTGTCAAACTTAATATACCATTATCTTAGATCTTGTTTCAGGCCATACAAGTTCTTTAATTTGCACACCAAATTATCCTTACCATTAACTTTATAACCCTATGGATATTCCATGTATATTTCCTCCTTCAAATCCCCATGAAGGAAAGCAGTCTTTATATCTAAGGGTAAATCTTCAATAGCTACTAAGCTCAAAACAGTTCTAATTGAAGTCATTTTAATAAATGGAGAAAATATTTCATTGAAATCTATACCTTTATTTTGTGCAAAATCTTTAACCACCATTCTAGCCTTGAATTTATTTTTACATGCATTCTTCTCCTTTATCTTGTATACCCACTTATTTTTCAATGCCTTCTTTCTATTGGGAAGCTCCACCAAATTTCATGTCTGGTTTTCCATTAGAGCATCATAATCCTCATCTATAGCTTGCTCCCACTTATCTTTGGCATCAATTTGCAATACCTATTTATATATTTCTAGCTCACCACCATTAGTAAGTAATAAATAATATAAATAAGGAGAAAAATGATCAGATGGTCTACTTAATTTTTTAGATCTTCTAATAGGGGTTTGAGGTACTTGTTTTTTTTACACATTTTGATAAATAAATGTTGGGACATGTTTTTTTGTAATGTCTTCTAATATTGTATATTCCTTTTTGGATTATTCTCGCTTATTTTCTTGCAACTGGTCCTTGTACATGATTTTTTCATTGAACATAACATTTATACTCTTGATTATTTTATTATCTTCCATATTCCACAACCAGGATCCAAAGTCATCAATTCCATAACCAATAAATGTGCATTTCTAAGACTTAGCTTCTAACTTATTCCTATGATCTTCATCAATATAATAAATTATCTCACAACCAAAAAATCTTATAAAAATATAATCTACCTTCTTTCTAGTCCATGCCTCCTCTAGTATTCCACCATCCAAAGCACTCGAAGGTCCTCTATTTATCAGATAAAATACTATAGTTATAGCTCTACCTAAGACTATAAGGGCAAAAATGCATGTAATTTCATGCATATAACACACTCCATAATAGTCCTATTCATTCTTTCTAACACACCATTCTATTGTGGTGTTTTTAGAACTATTTTCTATCTATGAATTCTACTCTGTAAAAAATAATTTTTAAAAGTGCTACTACAATACTCACCTTCATTATCTGATTTGAGACATCCTATTTTTAAACCAAATTCATTTTCAATAAAGCTTTCTATTTATTAAATGCATAAAAAACATTAGACTTCCTTTTTATACAGTATACCTAAACATTCTTAGTTGCATCATCAATAAAAGTAGCATAATAATATGAATAACCAAGTGAAGATACCCAAGCTAGTCCCCATACATCTATATGTACAAGCTCTAACTTCTTCTCTTTCTTGGTTGGTCCAACCCTAAGAAACCTCAGATGTTTTTGTTTTCCATATACACAGTGCTCACAAAAGTCTAGATCTAACTCTTTTAAACTTGGTAGTTTATCTTTGCATGTAAGGTCTTCATTCCCTTTTCACTCATGAGGCTAAGTCTATAATGCCACAAAGCTAAGTCTTTATTTGTAGCAGCTACAACACAAGATGAATAAGCATTATTTATAGACAAATATAAAGTGACTACTTTCTGACCTTTTGCAACCACTAAAGAACCTTTTCTAACCTTTTATGATTCAGTTGTAAATGTGACCATACAACCCTCACTACCCAACTGCCTTGTAGAGATCAGATTCTTCCTCAAGCTTGGAACATGTCTAACATCCTTCAACACCCAAGTGTTTCCATTCTATAATTTAACCTGAACACTTCCTTTTTCAACAATGCTACAAGGTTCATTATTACCAAGGTAAACATTCTCATAATTACCATGAATATTATCTATAAAATAATGTTTATGAGGGGTAGCATGAAAAGAAACACCTATTCTAAAACCCAAGATTTAACAATATTATTCAATTAAAGTATAAGAGCATCTTGTAATACATCACCTGCTACATTTTCTTCTCTATTACCTTCTTATTGGTCCTTACCTAATTTTTCCTTTCAAAACCAACACTCTTTCTTTGTGTGTCCTAGCTTGCCACATATCCAACATTTCATCTTGCCTATTGATTTATATCTTGCACCCCTTTTTGATTTTCCATGGTTTCCTCTTCCTCTATTTTTATTCCTTCCTCTGTTCTCCATTGTTAATGTGTTTCTAGATATAGATGTTTCACTTGTGCTTTTCTTTCACATTTTCTTGCTTAAAATAACATGCACCACATCTTCAAACCTTAGTTTGGCATTATTAGTCATAGAATTTCTTACTTCCATTACCAAGCTATTCTATATTTTAGGCAAGGAACAAAGAATAAGAAGAGCTATAAATTCGTCATCAAAATCAATATTTATAGAATTTAACTAACAAGTAATCATATTAAACTCATTTAAATGATCTGGTATTGAGCCATTTTTAGACAATTTCATATTAAACAATTTTTTCATCAAAAATATTTTATTTAAGGTAGAGGGCTTTTCATATAACTTGCCTTATGTGCTCATAATACCTTTTGTTGTCTTTTCTTGTGATATTTTTAATGCTATAGAAGATGCAAGGCACAATCATATGGTTCTAAGGGCTTTTGATCTAATAATTCCCAATATTTATCTGACATTGTTGATGGGTTCTTGGCTTACCCTCCCAATGGCAAATAGAGGTCCTTTTGGTAAAGGTAATCCTCCATCTGTATCTTCCACAATCCAAAATTTTATCCATTGGACTTATCCACCTTAGATTTATTTTCATATATCATAGCTCCCACTCAAGGTAAACCCTTTTCTTCTTATGATTTAAAAATTATGTAAAAAATAACCTTTGCTCTGATAGCACTTGTTAGGATAAATTAAAACCTAGATCTATCTTTAAATCATATACAATAGAAACTATGAAATGAATTAATCAAACATTCTGAAAATAAACATAAACATGCACATAACAAGAGACACTAGATTTAACGTGGTTCACCCAAGAAGGGCTACATCTACGAAATTTGTTCAGTATATTATTTCTAACAATACAAGGGAGAAACAAAACCCTGTAACAAACCTTGTTACACCTCTCTACCTTTTTTGCCTCCTCTTTGTGTACAATATTTCATCATTTTTCATACTCATACATCTCAGACATATATCAATACATTTTAGGGTAAAAAACACTTAAACATAACCTCTACCATCAGATTTGGAAACCTTTAATCAATGACTCAGATTGACTACAAAATTACAATTTAACATTACAATTTTAATCAACAGCCTTACAACTCCCCTATTCCATCAGGGATTCAACAAATGAGATCCAAAATTGACTAAAATAATATCATAATTTTAGCCTCTGATCTTGGAAGATAATCAGG
This sequence comes from Torreya grandis, assembly GCA_037957365.1. Classification (NCBI taxonomy): domain Eukaryota; kingdom Viridiplantae; phylum Streptophyta; class Pinopsida; order Cupressales; family Taxaceae; genus Torreya; species Torreya grandis. Next base: position 3,220,034 of record JARHVA010001522.1, read on the forward strand.
CTCCACACCTAACAATCTCTCACTTGAAGACTGATTGTAGTAACTCCATCGCTACTGCATCCACTATACTATCTAGACCTAGACAAGTTCCTTAATTTAATTATCATCTATGAAGACCAATTGAAGTTGAACAAATCTTCAAATTATATCTTGTAACTACCTTGGTCATCATATCCATAGAATTTTTACTGGTATGTATCTTCTAAAATTTTAGTTGATCTTCCTCTATCATTGAATGAATGAAATGATACCGTAACTGAATGTGTTTTGTATTGAAGTGAAAAGCTAAGTTTTTTGCTAGATGGATTACACTCTGATTTTCACTATATAGTGTACACATTATGTTTCAATTCTTCCATCAACCTCTATGACCAAATTATTTCTTTTCTTATTTTTGTAGTAGCAAAATACTCAGTCTCTGTGGTTGAACATACCATAACTTTCTATAATCATGATACCTAGCTAACTACTGAACCACTTAATATGAACACATACCCTATAGTGATTCTTATACCATCTAAGTCATCTTTCATATTTGAGTCAACATATACCCATAATGTCACATTTGATCCACCATAACTTAACACTATATCTATGGTCTCTGTTAAGTAACTAAGGATCCCTTTTACTGCATTTTAATGTTCTTTTCCTAGATCACTCATGAACCTTCTCACCACTCCCATTACATGTTTAATGTCTTACCTTGTACACACCATTACATACATTAAACTACCAACTACTGATGAGTATGGAATGTTAGACATCAGATTATTTTATTCTTGTGTTTTAGGATATTGTTCTTTTGTTAATTAAAAGTGTGCAACCAAAGGTGTTCCAACTAATTTTGCATCTTGCATATTAAATATTTCCAACACTTTTTTGATGTACTCTCCATATGATAATTCAAGCTTCCTATTATTTCTATCTCTAGTTACCAACATACCAAGTATCTATTTAGCTACACCTAGATCCTTCATAGAAAAAGAAGAACTTAACTATTTTTGAGTACATTAATCTTGTGCATGTTGGAAAAAACTACAAGCATATCATATACATATAAAAGTAAAATAATATAGCTTATATTTTTAAATATTTTTAAATATACACAATGGTCTGAATGAAATATAGAATAACCTTATTTCATCATAAAACTATCAAACTTAATATACCATTATCTTGGAGATTGTTTCAGGCCATACAAGCTCTTCTTTAATTTGCACACCAAATTGTCCTTACCATTAAATTCATAACTTTGTGGCTACTCCATGTATATTTCCTCCTTTAAATCCCTATGAAAGAAAGTATTCTTTACATCTAAGTGTTCTAAGTGTAGATATTCAATAGCTACTAAGCTCAAAATAGTTCTAATTGAAGTCATTTTAACAACTGTAGAAAATATTTCATCAAAATTTATACTTTTATTTTGTGCAAAATATTTAACCACCATTTTGGCCTTAAATTTTTTTTACCTGCATTCTCTTCCTTTATCCTGTATACCTACTTATTCTACAATGCCTTCTATCTTTTGGGAAGCTCCACCAAATCCCTATTAGGACTTGTTGCAAAGTGTTAGCTTCAGGTTTTGGTTTGTTAGAATATTTTAATAAATGTAAATGGGGCATGCATATTTTATAAAAGACACCCCCATAAATATTTAAGTTATATTTGTGTAGATTAATTTAAGTTAATAATATAACTTTATTTTGGGTTGAATTCTCGTAGATGGTTGGTTATGGGAAGTTAGTTGGTTTTACCAATCATGGGCAAAATCTATAAAATAAATGTTTAGATTATAAATGGGTTAATGGAGTAAAGGCACCCTTATATTGTATTTGATTTGCATTATTAATAAAATGATTGTGGACCTGCCTATGTGGTCATAAGATTCAACCTAATTAGTTCAAGTGTTATTAGTGGTATTAGAGCATGGTTTTGAAAAACATAGTGAATACATAGAGCATGGTGAATTTAGGAAAAGACCAGGTGAAATTTGATTCACATAGAATTAAATGTTTCATGTGAAATCAAATTCTAGATAGTATTAGGTATGCTCTCTACTAATTTTGTCTCTAGCCTTTCTATACTTCTCCTAATGTTGAAATTTTTGAAAAATTATTAAAATATTTTAATTTTTCAAATAATTTTACATTAAAGTTTTCTAAAGTTTGAGAAATTATTGAGAAAAATCTTGTGTATGGTTTTGTACGGCTTTCTCTCCCTGGCTTTAATCTCCATAGCTCCTAGACTCCTTTTTTACCATTCAAGACTGGGTTTTTAAAATAATACAATGATCCACATTGTTTTTTCAAGCCTTAAATCAGCCAAAATACCATTAGTACAGCGTCTAGAATTTTAAAAACCTTTGTGCATGAGAAGTATGGCTGCCATTCTTTTTTGGCTCAATCTGCTTAGTTTTAATCTGTAAATAAGTGTCTAAATGATGATTTCTCAATTCCAAATGTACCTGAGAGGTTCATCAAGAAAAAATCTGATGTTGTATGGCCTAAATATGATATAGTACAACCTGTCAACATCCCATATTTCCCAAAAATTAGTTTTACTCAGTCAAAATCTCCTTAGATAGTCTCAAACATTACCAAATAGGGAAATAGTATGGATTTGTACAGATTTATATAGTTCTAAAGAGTTATAGAAAGATTTTAATCTTCTCTAGATCAGCCATGGTGTTGGAAACTCTAGAATGGCATTGGAACATTGATGGAAAATAATTTTTTTAATTTTTGCAAAGTTTGATATAGTTTTTGACAAAAAATCTAGGTTTTGGTGGCACCTATGTGAAGCTTAAAAGATTTGATTTTTCACTTGGATAATTTTTTCATGGGTTTTTAGATTTTAATCATATAAGTAATTTTTTTTTCTATTATCATAGAGCCAAAAATTCAAGTTTATATAGCAAATTTCATCTTTATAAACTTGTGAATGCTCATAAAGCACTTGGAAAGACTAATTTTGTGAAGAGCTTGAAAGGAGGAAGTCAAGGGTTCAAATCCATTCTTTTTAGAAGAATTTATTTTTTAGAATATAATTTTATAAAAGGAATATTCCCTTTTTAATTCCTTTTTTGTATGCTTTGAAAGTTTTGAAATGCATACATATTGTATAAAGTTGTTTTCAAACTCAAAAAAGGGGAATTGAATTCTATTTCTTTTACATTGTTATGGTGAAATTAGGGTGTACTTGGTGAAATAAAGTTGTATTTTGGTGAAATAAGGGTGTATTTTTGATTTTTTTGGTGTGGTTAAGTGCAAAACCCATCAAAATATCATTTTTTTCTACGTGGAGGTTAAGTACAAAACCCCATAGAAGCAATGTTTTGTGTAATGTGCTATCCATGAAGTGGGGTGTATGTGGTGTTTCTTCATTTTGTTGCATTTTCTTTTGCATTAAGTCACACTCACTTTTCTTATCATACTTGCATTTCTTTCAATATGCTAAAGATTTTGAATTTGCTTTTAGATGGTGATAGATTAACGATTTCTAATTATTCAAATTGGAAATATTTGATGGAAGCTTCATTAGTCTTTAATGAGTTATGGGATATTGTTAAGAATGAAAATCCCACATTACCAATAGAATAGGCTAAACTTGATGCATTAAATTTTTATGATTCTAAGGCCTTAGCACTAATCAAATATTGTTTTACTCATGATAGTTACATTCATATTAAAAATTCTCCTCATAGTTACACTACATGAAAAACATTATCTGATTTGTATGATAAGAAACCTAAACATAAGAAGATATAAATTCATATGCATTTGTTTACTTTGTCATTAGAGGATGATGGGTACATGGGGGAATACATGTCTAAGCTGAAGAACATTGTTACTGAGTACACTAAGGATAGGTTTGGCAAATTAGATGATGATCTCATAGTCACTGTTGCATTGAAAGGACTACCTGGGTCCTATATGAACTTTGTAGAAATGTTGCATGTCTTTGACAAGATCACAAGCATCACTTTTGATAAGTTGACTAATTTTATCATCCAACATGATCTCTCTCTACCTAAGAAATCCAAGAAAATTGAGGAAGCCCATGTTTTAGAGTCTAGGCCTAGTTCATCTTCATCTGGGCATCAAAACAATAAAGGACACAAGGGTCAAGATTATAGAGGAGGTAGATATCAAAACTGAGGTAGAGGTTATTCAAATCAACAACAATCTAACCATTCTCATTCAAATGAGATGAATGGTAAAGGACATGGTCACAAGTCTTATAGAGTCAGAGGTTAAGGTAGATCAGACATTTAGTGTCATAGATGTGGAAAATTTGGTCACATTGCCTCTCAATGTAGAATTCCTTTTGACAAAATATAGAGGCCACAAAAAGTGACTAAGTCTAACTTTGGTCACTATGCTGGCCATGACTATGATGAGTCTAATAATGTTGCTCATGAATCTGCATTTACTACTTTGGGGCACATTGATTATATGGAATATGAGGCTAGAGATGAGCTCATGAATGTATGGGTTTTAGACACAGGAGCAACCAAACACATGATATTTAGGTGAGACTTATTTTTGACTTTAAAAGAAGCTTCTCTCTCTCCAGTTACCTTGGTAGATAAGTCTATGTATACTCCAATAGGACTTGGTTTATTCAGTTCTTCTTCCTAATAGATCTATAAAATACTTGGAGGATGTTTGGTATGTTCCCACATTGAAGAAAAATATTCTTTCCTTGGTAACTATTTGAAAGAAAGGTTATCAAATTGTACTTAAAAATGGGCTCATTTATATTAATTCAGTGAAGGATGGTTACAAAACCATGTATACAAGATATGAAGATGGAAACTTGGTTAGATTGCATTGTAAAGTGCTTCCTCCCACTGTAGAAATTGTGGTAGTTGTTGACATAGGTATAGGTACTATGTCTACATAATGTTTATGGCATCTTTGCTATGGACATTTGAATATTAAATCTTTAGTGGACTTTCATAGATATGGTATGGTGAGTGTATTGCCTACTTTTCATAAAGATAGTATTCTTTATGAATCATGTGTTTTGGGCATAAAAAATTGGGAAAAATTCCCTAAGAATTCTTCATAGAGATCTAACAGATGTTTATAGTTAGTTCATATTGATGCATGTGACATGAAAAAGTCATCCATTGGTGGGTGTAGATATTTTGTGTTATTTATTGATGACTTTTATAGGATGACTTCGGTGTTTTTTTATTAAAAACAAATTTGAAAATTTCACTAAATTTTTTGATTGGTTACACTTAGTTGAAAAATAAATAGGTTCAAATTTGACCACTCTTTGTTTAGACAATGGTGGTGAGTATACTTCAAATGAGTTTTTAGATTATTTTTGGGAACATGTCATTCATCGACAATACAATAATGCTTATACTCCATAGCAGAATAGAGTATCTGAATGAATGAACATAACTTTAGAGGGCACATCATGTGCTATGTTGCACTATAAATAACTTGATGATAAGTTTTGGGTAGAAGCCATTGGTATTGTAGTGTATTTGAGAAATAGGTCCCCCACAACTACACTTTTGGGACAAAGTCCATATGAGGCATGGTATGGGTTTAAACCAAAAGTTAAATATTTGAAAGTTTTTGGATGTCTTTATTTTGCCTTAGTTCCCACTACACATAAAACTAAGTTGGAACCATGAAGTTGAAAATGCATCTTTTATAGATATTCTAAAAATAAAAAGGGGTTTTATTTGATTGCATGGGATACATGAAAATTCATAGTGAGTCAAGATGTAATATTTGATGATTTTGGGACTATGAACACTACAAAGATTGATTCTCAACTTGACAAGTTAGAGAGGAAAAATGCAAAATGAGATAAGGGTTTGAATAATGAGGATAATTCTCTGAGGTTATGGTATGAGACTACTATCCCTTCAATTTCCTCTCTTTTATCTACTAATTCACAAGTTGATGTCTTAGAAAATGTTGAAAATTCTCTAAGTCTTCCTTTGAATGGTGTACATGATGAGAATTATGGTATTCTTGATTTAAATAATTTGAATAAGTATCCAAAATGGGCTCAAAATAATTTTTATAACTTAAAAGAAAATGAAGTTGGGTTAATAGGTCCCAGGATTTCTCACAAATAGGTGAACTATGCAATGGTTGTTGCTACTTCTTCCCTTGAGCCATCTACTTTTGAGGAGGCCTCTACTGAACATGTTTGGCAATAGGCAATGCAAAGTGAATATGATGTAATACTTAATAATAATACTTGGGTTTTGGTTGATTCTCCTCCACATGTTCAACCCATAGGATGTAAATGGGGTTTTAAGACTAAGTATAAAGTAGATAGCTCCATTGATAAACATAAGGGAAGAATTTTTGGGAAAGGATATGTGTAATAAGAAGGTACTGATTATGAAGAAACATTTACACCAAGTGCCAAATGGTACACTATTCATATGGTACTTACCTTAGTAGCACAAAATGGTTGGAAAGTACATTAGATGGATGTTAAAAGTGTTTTTTTAAATGGTGATTTATAGGAAGAAGTATACATGAGACAACCTCAGGGTTTTGAACAGGTGGGTGCACAACACAAAGTATGTAAATTGATAAAAGATTTTTATGGGCTCAAACAGGCACCCAGGGCTTGGTATGAGAAAATGGATTCATAATTGAAATCCATTGGTTTTCAAAGTAGTGAATTTGATGATACTTTCTATTTTTGAGTGTAGGGTAAGAAATTGATGATTCTTGTTCTCTATGTTGATAACTTGTTCATCACAGGAAATGATGAAAACCATAACAAGTCTGTGAAGAAAGAATTAAAAGATGGGTTTGAGATGATAGATCTTGGACTTCTTCAATACTATCTTGGCATAGAATTAACTCAGAAAGAGCATAGTATTTTCATTTCACAAACTAAGTATATTTCTAAGTTATTAGATAGGTTTGGCATGAGTGATTGCAAACCTGCCCTCACTCCCATGGAATGTAACTTAAAATTGTCTAAGGATGATGGTAGTGCCTTTTTGATAGCACCAAATATAGACAATTGGTAGGAGGTTTGATATATTTGATGACTACCATGCCTGATATATCATTTTTAGTTGTAATTTTGTCTATGTTTATGCATGATCCTAGAGAAATTCATTGGCATGCAATAAAAAGAGTACTTCATTAACTTTAGGGAACAAAAACATATGGCCTTGAGTACTATCACAATAAGAAATTCAAACTTGTTGGGTATTGTGATGCAAATTTTGGTAGATGTGTGGATGACAAAGTGTCCACAATAAGATACACTATGTATATGGGTTCAACTGTCATTTCTTGGTGTTTTAAGAAGAAGGATACATTGGAAAATTCATCAACAAAATCAGAATACATCACAACATGGGATGATTCTATGTAAATCATTTACTTACGACATATTTTTGAAGATCTTCAGGTTTCTCATATTGCTCCTACATAGTTATACATTGATAATTAGAGTGCAATCAAGATGCCCAAGAATCTAGTATTTCATGCCAAAAAAAACATATGGATGTCAAATATCATTATCTGTGCATTCTAGTGTTGAATAAATCTCTTCATCCAATATATTTACCTAATGTTAATCAGACAACTGATATTTTCACAAAACCCCTTGATAAGATCAAATTTGAAAAATTTAGAAAAATTCTTGGTATGTATCCAAAGACCTGACTTTGGATCATAAGGGGTTTTTTCAGGACTTGTTCCAAAGTCTTAACTTAGCTTAACCAAATCCCATATCTATTTTTCCATTAAAGTATCATACTCCTCATCCATAGCTTGCTCCCACTTATCCTTGGCATCAATCTGCGCTGGTTCTTCATAGATTTCTAGCTCACCACCATTAGTAAGTAATAAATAATATAAAAAAGGAGAAAAATGATCAGGTGGTCTACTTACTCTTCTAGATCTTATAACAGGGGTTTGAGGTACCTATTCCTATTGCACATTTTGATCAAGAACCTTTGGGACATGTTTTTCTATAATGTCTTCTAATATTGTATATTCATTTTTGGATTCTTCTTATTTCTTTTCTTGCAACTACTCCCTGTACATGAATTTTTCATTGAACACAACATATCTACTCCTAATTATTTTTTATCTTCCATATTCCACAACTAAAATCCAAATTCATCAGTTCCATAACCAATAAATCTACATTTATAATACTTAGCTTCTAACTTATTCCAATGATCTTTGTCAATATAATAAAATGACTCACAACCAAAAAATCTTAGAAAATAATAATTTAACTTATTTCCAATCCTTGCCTCCTCTAGTATTCTACCATTCAAAGCAATCAAAGAAACTCTATTTATCAGATAAAAAGTTATAGCTACAACATCTACTCAAAACTGTAAAGGCAAATTTGCATGCAATCTCATGCATCTGACACACTCCATAATAGTCTTATTCATTCTTTCTAACACACCATTCTATTGTGGTGTTCTTGGATCTATTTTATATGTATGGATTTCACTTTCTAAATAGTAATTGTTAAAAGTGTTACTACAATACTCACCTCTATTATCTGATCTGAGACATTTTAGTTTTAAACCTATTTTATTTTCAACTAAATATTTCCATTTCTTAAATGTATCAACAATATTAGACTTCATTTTTATATAGTATACCCAAACCTTCCTAGTTGTATCATCAATAAAATTAACGTAATAATATGAACCACCAAGTGAAGATACTTGACCTGGTCCCCATACATCCATATGCACAAACTCTAACTTTTACTCCTTCTTGGCTGGTCCAACCCTGAGAAACTCACATTTATTTTTCCTATATACACAAAGGCTCACAAATTTCCAGATCTAATTCTTTTAGACCTAGTAGTTTATCCTTTGCATGTAGGGTCTTTATTCCCTTTTCACTCATGTGACCAAGTTTATAATGCTACAAGGTTGTGTCTTTATCTATAGCAACTATAGCACAAGATGAATTAGCATTATTTTTAGACAAATATAAAGTGCCTACTTTTTTACTTTTTACAACCATCAAAGAATAATTTTTAACCATCCATGATTTGACTGTAAATGTGACCATATAACCCTTACTACCCAACTACTTTACAGAGATCAAATTTCTCCTCAATCTTGGAACATGCCTGACATTCTTTAACACCTAAGTGTTTCCATTCTATAATTTAACTTGAAAAATTCCTTTTCCAACAATTCTACAAGGTTCATCATCACTAAGCTAAACATTCCCATAATTACCTTGAACATAATCTATAAAATAATGTCTATGAGGGGTAGCATGAAAAGAAGCACTTGAATCTAAAACCTAAGATTCAACAATATTATCCAAAGAAAGTATAAGAACATCTTCTAATACATCACCTGCTACATTTGCTTCTCTATTACCTTCATGTTGGTCCTTACTTGATTTTTCCTTTTGAAATCAACACTCTTTCTTTGTGTGTCATGGCTTGCCATAGATCCAACATTCCATCTTGCCTCCTAATTCAGATCTTGCACCACCTTTTGATTTTCCATGGTTTCTTCTTCATATATTCTCTTGCCTTCCTCTATTCTCCACTATTAATGTGTTTCTTGATATGGATGTTTCACCTATGCTTTTCCTTCACATTTCCTCTTTTAAGAACCCACAACATCTTCAAACTTTAGTTTGGCATTATTAGACACAGAGTTGCTTATTACCATACCAAATTATTGTAGATTTCAAACAATGAACAAAGAATAAGAAAATCCCTACTTCATCATCAAATTCAATATTTATGAAATGTCACTGAATAGTAACCTTGTTAAACTCATTTAAATGATCTAATACTGAACTATTTTTAGACATTTTTATATTAAACAATTTTTTCATCAAAAATATTTTATTTTAGGTAAAGGATTTTTAATATAACTTTCTGTAGTATCCCTTTCTTAGGGTCTCCTTTTTTTAACAAAAGCTCATAAGACCTTCTATTGTCTTTTATTGTGATATATTGAATACTACAAAATATGTAAGGCACAACTGTATATGCTTTCAAGGGCTTTTTGATATTGAAAATAGTTAGCCCAATCCACAAATTTATCTAATCTGGTATCTATGTGCTTCTTAGTTTTACCATTATTGGTTCCCAATGGTAAATAGAGGTCCTTTTGGTAAAGGCATAATACTCCATTTGCATCTTCCATAATCCAAAGAACTATCTATCCATTAAACTTAAAGAAATCCACCTTAGATTTATTTTCATCTGTATGCCATAGATCTCCCACTCGAGGTCACGTTCTTCAATCTTTTCTTCCTCTTCACAGAAGATTTAAAAAATATGCAATAAAAAAATCCTTCAATTCTTTGAGAAACCCTCTAATATGCCCCACTTGTTAGGATAAATTAAAACTCATATTTATCCTCAATACAAATCACATACAAGAGAAACTATGAAATGAATTAATCAAACATTTTGAAAATAAATGCCAACTAAACATGCACATAACAAGAGACACTAGATTTAACGTGGTTCATCTCAATATGGGATACATCTACCAAACTTGTCTAGTGCACTGCTGTTATTATTTATAAAAATACAAGAGGAAAAATCAAAATGAATTATAACAAACCCTAGATGTGTGTTACACCTCTCTATGCCATCTATTTGCCAATCCTCCTCTCTATGTACAATATTTCATCATTTTTCATGCTCGACTCCATACATCTCAACCATATATCAATACATTTTAGGGTAAAAATACCTAAACTTAACCTCTACCATTAGATCTAGAAACCTTTAATAACTAATAGAGTCCAAATTGACACATGAAATTAAAATTTAACAAGGTAATCTTTTGATTTAATAAAAAAATTATTCGAGGCACGCAGTATAAGGCTTTTTCCCCCCAAATCCCTGTGTTAATTTGTCTTCGAATGTAGGGGGTTCATCTTCCCCCTAGACTTCTTCATATCCTTGTCCCAAGGGGAAGTAATCATGTTCTAATTGATTTAATGTCCCTTGTAATTTGGCTTTGGTCCCCCTGTGATACCACATCTTAGGGATTCAAAGAATATGATCTAAACCTGATTGAAATATACATCAAAATTTTAACCTTACAATGATCTTGAAAGACAATGAAAATAGGCTGAGTATTCCACACCTAACATGAGGCACCAACCTCTACTGAAACAATCTTCCACCTTACTATATTTGCTTCATCAACAAATTTGTATGATGTATAGCCAAATTCAATTTCTTCTTCTTTATCCATACAAATCTAATTATGAACCCTTGAATGATAGAAATAATTAATTCCATTCTTCAAAACCTTGCATGTGTTCTTTGTATGATATAGAATTTTTATTCTCCACACACTTGATTCCTAATTAGGGTTTTCTCTTCTTTATTAATGTTAAATCAACATCTCTAACACTTCAACTTCTATATCTTTCTCAAACTTCTATCCACCTTATAATAGCCTTCAAAGGCTCTTCACAAAAGATCGAAGCATCCCATCCAAGAGGCACCTCTTCACTGAAAGATGAAGATGACTACTGACACTTTTTTTCATAAAATTTGTGATATATTGACATTTCCATCTGTATAATTTCCATTAAAATTTTCATCAACATTTTTAGAGGTCGACATTTTTGCATCTTCCATAATGAGAACTTCTCCACCTTAGATTTATTTTCATTTGCCATATTCGAGGTCATAATCTTTTCTTCCTGCGATTTAAAAAATATGCAAAAAATTACCTTTTCTCTAATACCACTTGTTAGGATAAATTAAAACTCATATTTTCCACAAATCACATACAAGAGAAACTATGAAATGAATTAATCCTTTGAAAATAAATTTAAACATCAATGATCATATTTCAATAGTTTTATGGGATACTTACTTGTCTTTGGCAACACCGACCTCTCTCCCTTCCCAAACTTTCATTCCATCTCAACTTACAATTATAATCCACTCTCTCCTCCTCTTAACATAGTGGTGTTATCGAGGCACGTGGCCCCCGAATCCCTCGCTAGGGGGTTCATCCCCCCTAGACCTTGCAAGGGGCGTTCCCCCCTTGTAACCCCCTGTGCCATCAGGGATTCAAAGAATATGATCCAAACCTGATTGAAATAACATCAAAATTTTAACCTCTGATCTTGAAAGACAATCAGGCGCCACACCTAACATGAGGCACCAACCTCTATTGAAACAATCTTCCACCTTACTATATTTGCTTCATCAACAAATGATGACAAATTCAATTTCTTCTTCTTTTATCCATACAAATCTAATTATTCTTGAATGATAGAAATAATTAATTCCATTCTTCAAATTTGCATGTGTTTGTATGATATATCTTTTTATTCTCCAAACTTGATTCCTTCTCTTCTTTATTAATGTTAACATCTCTAACACTTCAACTTCTATATCTTTCTCAAACTTCTATCCACCTTATAAAGTCAAAGGCTCTTCACAAAAGAGGCATCCCATCCAAGAGGCACCTCTTCACTGAAAGATGAGACTACTGACACTTTTTTCAAAATTTGTATTGACATTTCCATCAATAATTCCATTAAAATTTTCATCAACATTTTTATCGACATTTTTGTTGAGAATCCATTATATTAATTATATTTCCTTTTACATCAATGATCATATTTCAATAGTTTGTACTTAACTTTGGCAACACCGAGCTCCCTTCCCAAACTTGTTCCATCACTTACAATTATAATCCACTCTCTCCTCCTCTTAACATAGTGGTGTTATTCATTATTTGTTTTTTACTAGTTATATTTTTATCTTAAAAGGAAGTCAGTTTAGATTACACATGCAGATGGTTCAAACAGATTATTTTTTCACTTTGTTGGGATTTCAAATTTTCATAGAGTAATTATAGTTCCAATGAGTGGTTATAAGGCTAGGTTCATTACCAATTTGGTCACAAAAATCAACTTATAGTGTAATTTTTATTTAATTTTGACTCATTTACCAGAATGCGTAAAGCTTATAAATTTTGAACCATAACTTGTAATTGAGTTTAGTTTGTTTCAAAATTAATCATCTATCAAATAGTGTCATCTATTTGTAAAAATTCACTACTTTTACAAAGTGCCAAATTTGCGGGGTGGGTTCAATACATATCTTTTGGGGGATTGTCTTGGTGCTTATTTATGCACCTTTTTTGCATTCTCTCTACTCTTTGGTGATTTGATAACATGGTTTCTTATTATATTTTAGATCAATGTGATCCTTTGACTATACATAATTACCATATCTAGAGACCTAAAATGGAAACAATCATTAAACACAAAAGATTATGGTCCCTATTGAATGAAGTTCAACCACAGTTCACTAGTGAATATGAAAAATTTCAGCACCAATGTATATTTGAAGAGTGTATGGGTTTAAGTTGGGGTTATGTGAGTGATAATGTTTTGTTTCATTTAGATGGATGTGATTCTCAATTCAAAATATGGGCTAAACTAAACTGTTAATTTGGGAAAGTAGATCACATGAGAGCCGTGCAACTTGAAGTCAAAATTACTTCTCTCAATCTTTAAGATTTTCTCTCTATTGTAGACTATCTCACTAAGTTTAAAAACTTGTTGACATGATTTAAGGGGAGTGGACAAGATAATAAAGATGAAGATTGTGTGTACCTAATTCTATCCAAGTTGAAAGGTCCATTACAAATCTTTGTTTCTACCTTTTTATCTAGCATGGATGTCTTAGGTGCCACATTTCAAATGATTGGTTTCAAGTTGTTTTGTGAAAGACTTACTAGGGAAGAATCCAATTTGTCTCACCTTGAGTCTTACATATCTCAAAAATCATTATTAACATCTAATCCTAAGAGCAAGGGAAAATCAAATAGTATATCCAAGAACACTCCTTATCCATCTCAAAGTGCCCTAAACCCAATAACTCTAAACGCAAGTAATCTACCAAATACAAGAATAAATATTACCTTTCATGCTCTTTTTGTTGGGGGATTGGTCATGAAGAATCTAGGTGTTTAAGAGAATGCAAGCCTCAGAGGATGCATTCAGAAAACATAAGAATTTTATCTCCACTCCACCCAATGAACATGATAAATCACTTAATGTTGTTGGGAGATCTCAGTCACCTATTTCAGATAATTTGGTCATAGGTTTTGGTGCTTCTCACTCTAACTTATTTCAAGGAGTCTTTTGTATCTCTTGGTTTGAGTTCTACTTCCAAAATTGAGGTTGGAGATTCTTCCTTTATTTCTATTAAGGGAAAGGGTAATATACAACTTAAGGGTGGTCACATCAATGATGCACTATAAGTCCCTAAAATTAATACAAATTTGATTTTTATTTATCAAATTTGTCATTTTGGTTAGGGTAAGAAAATAACTTTCACACTATAGGGGGCTAAAGTTTGAGCATTGATAGAGCCTCATAGACTTATTACACAGGGTTTTGTTGATAGTAGTTATCAACTCTATTAATTTGAGGGTTTTAATGATAATCCTCCTATAGGGACATGTTTGGTATCTCATATAGATTCTTAGAGTAGGTTTTAGCAACATCTTAATTACATATATTTAAAGGAGTTGAGCATTCATTGCATGTGTTGACAAAAATTTCACCTAGGTCAAATTGGGTTAACCCCCCTACATGTTTAAATTTTCCATAGGGTCCTCTAGGTTTGAAAATGGTCATCATGTTCCTAAGTGAGGTTAAGTTATATCTTGAGGGTCATAAAATATGTTTTAAACCTTTGTCATATTTGTTCTTCTTTTTTAATACCCTTTTATGCAACCTTTTGGTCATTTTAAGGAGTTGTATGTAAATATCATCAAAAATACAAATGTGAAATAGTAGGATAATGTACCACATGTTAGATAATGTAAGAGGAAGGTTTTGAAACTAAAAAATTGTGTTTTTAATGTAAAAATAACATATGAAAAAGGTCAATTTTAGGTAGTTATATGGATTAAAGTGACTCATTTATAGGTGTGAAAACTTCAAGAAGGTGTCTTGAGATCCTCATAGGTCCTTTTCAGGATTAGGTGGCTTCAATAGATCCAAAATTGTCAAAAAATAGTTTCTCTCTCCTATCACTCTCTTGGATAGCTCAAAAAGGGTCAACAATTTCTTTTGGTATGGATTGGAGAAGAATAGTTGGAGTGAGTGCACTCAGAGGATTTTATTAGTCCTTATGAGATTTAATTTCATGCTCATGGTTTCAATTTTGGTGTTTTGTGTTGTATGAACAATCATTAAGATTGTTATCACCTTCAAATTGCCTCTACAATCCCAATGGCTCAGTTTTTATCATCTAATTGTACTTTGGTGATTGGTCTATGTGAACCAAGTGGTGTATGTAGAATTTCAAAGCATGTTCACCCATTTCATGTTGAATTCAACTAGTTTGGAATGTGTGGACATGAAGGGATAGGCAAAACCATCTCCTT
Organism: Torreya grandis; assembly: GCA_037957365.1. NCBI lineage: Eukaryota > Viridiplantae > Streptophyta > Pinopsida > Cupressales > Taxaceae > Torreya > Torreya grandis. Next base: position 3,235,437 of record JARHVA010001522.1, read on the forward strand.
GTGCTAGAAGTGAATACCAATGGTTTGCAAAATGGTGTTTGAGAGTTACAAAGTTCATCCTTCTATGAGTGGCTTTAGGTCAAGGGAATACACTTATTTTAAAATGCATCAGGGCATGGTTGATCATATTTTCCATTGAAGGATATAAATATTGGCTGAGATAGGCTTAAGAAAGTCATGAAGCTCTTACACATAGTCCATTACTCTAACACCACTTACAACTACTGTGAGAAATGTTTGCCTTAGACAGTGATGTCTGATGGAAATACAAAGGTTAGAAGGCAATGATGAATGTTCCTATACTCTCAACATGAAACATGACCATTATACTATTTGAAGGTTTATAAGCCCAAAGCTTAGTCAAATATTAAAATGGAACATCTACAACCAACTGGAAATAGGATTTGAACAATCATATTGATGAAGCTTAGAGTTTCAAGGTTTTGAGAAGATTCTCAAGGTAACAATAGTAGGACTAAGCCATTAAAAGAGATTTGAGATTAATTTTGAGAGTTAGTTCAAGATCAAACTTAGTGAAGGACCCCTCAAGAAACACCAACATTTAATCAAGTTGAATAAAAATTTATAAATGGGTGTTTACCTTAACGAAAAGATATTTTACTCCACACGATGTTATCTATTGGTGAATGCCTATGAGATCTAGGTAAGCTTAATGGATTTATTCTTAAATCTTAGGCCTAGAGGTAGAATATGAACATGAGAGGAGGTTTTTAAGTTAAGAGAATATGATGGTAGAATGGGTAATCAACTCATTCAAAATCTTGATTGAAACACTCAGATAACTACAGTGTCATTAGGCTAAAGTAAACCTAGAACATTGCAAGTAACACCTTAGTACATTGATGATAGAGGGATGATAGCATGGTTTCAATGCATAAATGGATACATTAATGTTTTATATGGCCCTATTGACATCATAATAAAGTAAAGGTATGAAACACAATGATCACACATGTATCAAAACTTACAGGAATATCATGACTTCTCTAATAAACACCTACGGTTTGGTTCATACTTAGACTAGCCTAAGTTAATAAAGGATGAAGGTTTGGTTGATAGATAGAGGTTTAATATGGATGAAATTGTAAAAATCACTCTCTAAGTGATAATATCAAAATTTTATGAGATTATCAGAGGCAAATAAGTCAATTGAATATGAACTAAATTGGGTTTTCAAACCTCATACCCAGCCAACCAAAACCCTACAAACAATCATAGGCCTAGAAGCTAGTTTTGGGAATCTAAAATTTTGAAGGATATAAAAGCATGGTCAAGGGCTTGAAACTTGGTACAAAAGGTCAACATGACTTGAAAAAGACCTCTATGGTATTATTTATTTTATAATGATAGTATAAGTGTTCACCATTTTATCTCAGACCTGAGGCACTCCATAAGCAAGACAATCTGTAGACTTAGTACCTTGATTGTGAAAGGATGAATGGTAGAGCCTTGAATGACTATAGAATGATGTATATGGTTGAATTGAAGATGAATGAGTGTTGATAAGGTCCTATAGTCACTATGAACACTCATAAGTGGCAACATACTCAGAAAACCCTATCTATGCCTTTGAGACCTAGAACTAGACATGAACCTCATGGCTTCTAACTTCATGAATGTGATCATGCAATCTTCCCAAGTAATGTAATATCCTTTAAGGGAGAGTGGAGGATTTATTGGACTCATTGGTTTTCATAAGATATCTCAAATTGGCCATTTTTGGCTTGAATTTATCTCAGTAGGTGTCCAAAATGCATAGTAAGAACTCAAGAGCCAACTTATTTCACTCACATATGTACAAAAAATATGCATGGGGCCTTGAGCACTTAGGGATAGTTGATGGGAGTCATATACTAGAACTCAATGGCATTGGTTTGAGGTTTAAGGGCTTAATCTTTATGAATAATTATTAAAAACCTAAAACCCTCATAAGATCTCGTAGAGGAAAAGATGAATAGAAATGCATCCAAAAGGGTTCAATTGACCTAGAAAGTGATTTGGATCAAATTTACACTCTCTTATACTCTATGACATTCAATTATTCTGTACTATCACTTGTATAAAATGGTTAAATTTTATGTTTTTTACAAGTTTTGAGTTGATATTATAGATATAAATGGGAATAGATAAGTAAAAGTCATGGTGGAAGGTGTGTACAGATGTATTCTAATTCCTCAAACCCCATTCTCACCTCAGTCAATCATGAAATCTCCTCTGTTAAGTTGGTTGTTGTAGGTAGTCTCGGATCGAATAGTGAGAAAGAAGGTGACTGTCATGTTAGAGATGAGAGGTATGCTATTGAGTTTTCATTGAATTATATATGATATACCAAAGGACAAATAAGTATTGATGAGGTATCTCACATCTATGAAATGAATCTCTTTAAGTGTGTACAACTGCGAGAGTCTAGGCCTAGAGGGATAGTGATTGATTGTAAGAAGGTGAACAATGAATGGAAAAGAGAAGGTTATCAATTAGAGGGGTGCATAATGACCTACACCAATCATGTTTTCACCTTATTAAGTTAGTATATAGGTGTCAATGACTTCTAAGGTAGTTCAAGACTGATAAGTGAACTCCTTATCAAGAAGGTCGTTTCAAGGACATGAAGTGTCCTTATCCCAACTTTAAAAAGATGTCATGTTTGTGATTGATAATTATTCAAGGGAACCTCATGATCTATTCTCTAACTCCTTCCCTTAGGTTTTAACTAGTCCTTAATACTTGAAACTTGGCATTGTGACTCTTCAATGTCACTCTTTCTCTCTCCTCTCCTATACTCTATATATTGAAGCCATTTTGGCATTGTAAACAATCCATAATGGGTATGGAAAATCCCTACCAATTTGACATCTTGTTTTGCCTTTGAATAATTTTTTTTCAAGATGGTTTAGTTTCTAAAATTATTGCCTAAGTATGTCAAGTAGTCTATTTGGATGACAAGTGATGATTGTTTCTCCTTTCTTCCATTCTATTCTTATATGCATTATGTGAGTAATACTTATTCTAATAGGTCTCATGAAGTGTAACTATTTTTTAGGTGTTTTCTAAAGTGTGAAGAGAGATTAGTAGTGTTTGAGATTAGACCTCATATTCACCCACCTTTGGAAATTCATAGCAATTTTCCTGCATGTAGAAACACTTATGCTAGAATAACCTTGAGTTGAGATCAATTTTGGTAATTTGTCTTCATAGTGTAAGTTTAAAGTATGTTTATGGAGATATCTTTGGTGTATCACCTCCATTAGTATAGTTTACTTTTAGTTTCCTTATTCCATTTTAAACCCCAGTAAGTGATTATACTAGTGTAGTTGAGATCCTAAATAGTTAGATCAAGAAAACTAGCCCTTAATCTAGAGATCTATCTCTTATAGCAATCTGCATATACGTAGAGATAGTTCCATGTTATCCCAAACTTGAGAAGGTCCAATTGACTAATTTAGGGTGAAAATTTGGGCCATAATAATTTGGTTGATGATTTTCCTATAATTTCTTGTCTTCATGGAGTTTTACCTAGTTGTGCAAGGGAAATAAAATTAAGATTCATTTCCTAAGGGTATGTCCAAGAGATCTTCTTCACCACTTGAGATTTTGCATAATGATTTGATGGTATTTATACTCCTTTCAATGGAGCTAAGTATTCACTTAATTTTATTGATAATTTATAGAGGCATACTTGGGTTTATTTTCTTAATTACAAGAGTGATGTTTTTTCACACTTCAAAGTCTTTAAGGCTTTGGTTGAGAAATAGTCTTCTAGTTGCATAAAAAAGCTTCATAATAAAAAGGGGGGAATTAATTTAATTGATAGTTCTCGAATTTTTTAACAGCTCATGGTATTGTTCACTAGCATTTTGTTCCACATACTCCACAACAAAATGGCCTAGTACAATAGAAGAACCAAAATTTGAAGAAGATGACTAACTATATAATGCATTTATAGGATTTACCTCCCATTTATTGGGTAGAGGTAGTAAATTATACAAATTATTGAAAATTTTCATTGATTAAGGGAGAGTATGTTGAGCATTGTTATTGAGTGTTGAGATTTGGTATTTAATTTTTTATTGATTTCAAAGGTTCTTACAAAGATGCATGGTTCTTTCATTGATGTCAATCTAATATCATTGATGTCAAAGGTTCTTATGAATATGCTTGGTCAAGTAAGCCTTCAGGTATGTATACGATGAGTTCTAATTACTAACATAGTGAGTGTTGTTATTGTATAAGAGTAGTGATGAGAGAATACTATTTAAAGAATGTTCTGATGTCAGGCTGAGTGAACTCATTAAGAAGTAGCTATCAATATAATATCATTGATGTCAAAGGTTCTTGTGAAGATGCTTGGTCAATTAAGTCTTGAGGTATGTGTATGATGAGTTTTTTTGCTAGCACAATGAGTGTTTTTTGTGTATAAGTGCAGCGGTGAGAGAATATTATTTGAGAAATCTTCTGAGGTCAACCTAAGTAAAATCATTGAGAATCAACATGAATAAGTAAAATTCAATTTATCAAGTATCAAGCATCTTGTAAAGATATATCTAGACCTTGTGAGATGATATGTTTAGGTATCATGATGATATAAGTGAGATCTAAAGAATAAGTTACGTGCTTTGAAGACTTGTGTAAGCATCTCCAAATATGCTTTGAATGAGCTATAAAGATGTGAATGTTCTAAAGAATACCTAATAGTATTTGAGTATGATAAATGTTATTTGATGTTGTACATAAGGTGTTGAGGACCCTACAATTGATTAAAATGTTAGCTCTAAAGATCTATATATGCATCTATGAATATGCTATGAAGATTCTAATCTAGCTCTAAAGATATATATGTATCTATGAAGATGATCTATTAAAGCTCTAAAGAAGAGTAAGTGTATGAATATTATTGAGCATACACAATAGACATTGAAACAAAAGAGATTTTCAAGTTAAAGCTTATAGGGTGGCTATAAGGCCAGATTCAAGGCCTAATAAGTCTTGTAGGTCAAGGCTTAGAAAACAAGAAGAGAGATGGTGTCCATATGAAGCAACAAGATTAGTTTCCATGACATGGGTGAGTAGGTGAACATTGATATAGGTAAGTTAAGTTTATTTAAGTATGTGCATGAAGTCTCAAGTCTTGGTTTTCAATAAAAGGATTGAACATTATTTTAAGGTTTCTCAAGTGCACAGAATGAAGAGTTGTCTACTTGAGATGGTTTTAATCAGTGCTCTTTGGCATGTAAAATATCTACATGAGAACCTAAGATGTTCATGGTAGATGAGTGAAGGGTTATAGCTCAAATTTACAAGCATTTTTTTATGGAAATATGAGCTGATTTTTATTAATGATAGCTAAGACTTGAAGATGGTTTAAAACCTTCATAAAACCCTATCAATGACTTGATATTGAAGATATTAATATAAAAATATCATAAAGCTTTGGTATGGTTATAAAAGTGATTTTAGGTTGTATTAAACTCTCCCAAGCATCTCTAAGTGTGATTGGTTTATTAGGTAAGTAAGAAGACCGTATAGGAAAGTATTTATCTTTTAGAGATTTGTTATAGAAAATAAAGTTAACTGAGTCAAAGTTTCTAAGTGGGTAAAGATAAAAGTATGATAATTTTATTTTTTATCCATGAAGGTTTTTGGATAGGTGGAAAAAATTTGTGATCTAAGTTGGTTAGTCACTAATAAACCTAGTGATGTAGACAGTAAGAAAATCAAGCATAAGTGAAAAGATGATTATTGATGTGTTTTCATATAAGAGTGATGGATTGAAATGCATGATGATGTTATTTTGGAATTGAATAGTCTATCCATGCTTTTTATAAGATTGAAAGTCAATATAAAAGGTTGGAACATTGAAACCAAAATGGCTTATCTGATTGAGTAGATTTCGTGAGATAAGAAGTCAATAGAAAGGTTTATAAGACCAATAGTTTCCACCAGAGATTATAATCCATTTGATAAAGGTTGAAATAAGGATGATATAAAATATTTTTCATTCATTGAAATCCCTTGAATTAATTCAATTATATTTTATAATTTCATGTTTCCTTGATTGTGTTTTGGAGTTGGTTGGCAGTTCTGAGTGAACATCTTATAAAGAAGAGTTTGATCTTGTTTACCCTAGGTTGAAGCATCAAATAAAGTTTATGATGACCCTAAAGTCATGATATTTTTTAATATGTAATTTTTTCCATGGTTTTTTTTCAAAATTAAGTATATGCCTTAGTTCAAGACTATTATTTTGTGTATGCATAGGTTTTTTTATAAATAGTGATTTGAGTAAAGGTTCAAGTGGTGGTTGGACATAAAAGGTGTTATGAACCTAAAATAAATTTGGATAAGGTATATTAAAATGGAATATGATGTATTCCTACCATATGAGGTGTTTGGATATGCTTCAATAAATATCAAAGGGTAACATGTTAAGAAGACCTATTAGGTCTCCATAAGCCTAAAAGAGAAGTATAGTCTAATTAATGTATGGCTACATATTGTATCGATTGATTCAAGATAAAGACATGGTATTTTAATATTATAAAACCTATTCATGTATGACATAATTTATTTTAATGTGTAACCAACTAAGAGGGATATGATCAAGTGACTTGTATAAAGGCAAGGTAGTTTAGGCTATTTGGGAAGCTTAGAGGATGCTGAGAGAGAGAGAGAGAGAGAGAGAGAGAGAGAGAGAGAGAGAGAGAGAGAGAGAGAGAGAGAGAGAGAGAGAGAGAGAGAGAGAGAGAGAGAGAGAGAGAGAGAGAGAGAGAGAGAGAGAGAGAGAGAGAGAGAGAGAGAGGTAAATGATATAGATAATTGGTGAGTATAATGAGATCATGTGTATAATCATATAGATGTTATGAATATATAATATATGTTTTTCATAATAAGATCATGGTTAGAATACCTAATCAAGCCATGGAGAGGGATAATTGAGTGAAGAGGCTAGAAGCTAATTTGAGAGGAACATAAGTAAGCGAAGAGATAAAAGAGAAGATCATAATATATTATAAAATCAACAAAGGTTTCTTAATGTGATAAAATAATTAGGTGGTTGAGTTGGTGCTGAGTCATCTAGGGGGTTAATGCCTCCTTACAAGTGGGTTCTTGCTAAAGCCTAGCTAAGTTGATGTTGAGCTAGTTGAGGTTGGTCCTCTATGTGAAGTTGTTGCTTCACTAAAGATTGATGTTTATCTTATAATACTATAGTTAATTTTTTTCATCAATGGTTTTTATTCTCCTTGAGGGTTTTCCATGTATATGTTATGTTTACATGTTTTTTGCTCTTATGATTTGATGTTTATGCTTGCTAAGATGTACTTGCTTGTTAGAATGGTTCATGTATGATTAAGTGAAATTAAATGAAAATTTTTAAAGACTGATTCACCCCCTTTTTATTCATATATTTTATAAAAATTGGTATCATATTAGGTCCTTTGAAGTAGGTTTAAAAAACTAAAGGAGATCTTAAGAAGCAAGGATGACTAGTCAACAAGCTCAAAGTGGTTTCTCTACCAGTAAGGCTCCATTGTTCAATGAATATAACTATGAATTTTGGAATATTAGAATTCATATATATTTTATGTCACAAAGACATGATATTTGGTAGTCATTTATGGATGGTTATATTCCACCTCCTATTCCACCAATAGATGTAGCAGGTAATAAGGCTAGTGAAATAACTCCAAGTCAATGAATGCCATTATATGTGGCCTATCAAAGGCAAATCTTGTAAAGGTAATAAATTATGCATCATCAAAATATATATAGGAAAAATTGAATACCATCTATGAATGAGAAACCAAAGTGAATTTGGCTAAGTTGCAGACTCACAGAAGATAGTTTGAAATCTTGAAGATGAAACCATTGCATCCTACATGTTGAGGGTTGATAAAGTTGTCAATATAATTATAGGATTTGGAGAAGAATTGAATGAATATATTTTTTTACAAAATGTGTTAAAATCACTAAATCATAAGTTTGAATCTCATGGCATCTTGATTGCCTATGAGATGATAACTAATGAAGGAAGATCTCTCAAGAAAGAAGTAGCTTTCAAAGTTGAAAAGAAGTCAAAGGCCAAGAAGGTCAAAGATGAGGTATGTTCAGATATTGATGATGATAAACTCATAGATATGTTTGATATAAAGTTAAGTTTTGGCTCAGGTAAGTTACCCTTTAAATGTTTTAGCTATGGCAAGATTGGTGACTTTTCAATCAAGTGTCCTAACAAGGAAAAATATGAGCATAATGAAGAACATAATGAACACCATGGAGATGACAAAAAAGTTTATAAGTCTAAAAAATAAAGATAATTTTCAATAAGAATGAATGAAAGAAATGATCACTCAAGAATAAGAAGAGTTTCTATACCAAAGAATATAGTTCATTAGATATAAGTGATTCAGACATATCTGATAACGATGGTGACAATAATGAATCTGAACATGACAATAATGAAACTCTATTTATAGGCATAGAATCAAAAAATGAGAATTATTCAAATAGGAAAGGCCTCATGATTGATTTAGAATCAGATGAAGAATTATACTATGGCATTGAAGAAGGAGAAGCAGAAGTAGATCTTGAACTTGAGCTCATGAGTGTCATAGAAGAGCTAAAGCTTGTGAAGAAGAACATGAAACTGAAGTCATTAGTTCAATACTATGAGGAACAAATTGTATTATTTGAATAAATGTTGAGCAACACTTCCAAGGAGTATGAATATATCATCCAATAAGTTGAAACCCAGATGAAGATTATGGTAGCAAGCCTAAAGGATAAAGAAGAAGATTGCAACAGTTATGAAACTAAAATATAATCTATGAAATCTAAGTTGGATCAATCATCTAACAAGGTAAATAGCTTTGTGAAGTTTGAAAAGAGAATTGAGGCCCTAGAGGATATCTTGAACAATCAAAAGTCTGTAAGTGATAAAATAGGATTTGGATTTAAAGAAGAACAAAAGAAGGCACCTCAAGACAAAAAAAAGACTGTTGAAGACAAGAAGGTCAACATGAAAAGACCTATTAGATAGCCCAATACTGTAAGGTATACTAGTTATTTTAATGATTACTATTTTACATGAAGTTAGTTTGGTCATAGAGCAAGAGAATGTAGAAGACACTCCAAAAATAAGTACTCATGGAATTATGGAAAGAAAAACAATTGGTTAGAAAAACATCATAATCATCATTAGTCAAATGATATGTATAAGGCGGTTTATTATAGTTGTCATAATGTAGGACACATTTCAAGATTCTATCCTAATAGAGTTAGAAGATCATCAAGTCAAAGTAGGAAGTTTGAAACTCATAGAGTATATAAAATGAAAATGAATGTATGGAAACCAAAGGCAATAAAAATAAGTCATGATTAGTCTACAATATTAAGTGGATTGGTTGCTAAGATAGAGCTTGCCTCAGAGGTGAAATTAAGTAAATAATGTTTGATATCATCTCATATTGATGATCAAATAGTTGATGATGAGATCAAGTCTAAAGTGCCAATCAAGTCCAAAAGGATTTTGAAGAATATTTAGTCTTGTAAAATTATGACGATCTATAAATCTCTTGAGTTCATAATGTTTTAGTGCCCTATGAAAAGGGGTGACTCCATTAAGCTTCATGGATACATTCTTATATCAATAGAAGCCTGAGGTTACGATCAAATAATAAGGCATCATGATGAAGGATCTAAGGCTATGTTTAGGTATCTAAAGTCAAAATATATACACCATTGTTATATAAAAGGTAAGCTTTTGATATCTATTTATATGAGTAGTTGAACATGATCTATAAAGACAAAAAGGGGAGTCTATATTTCTATAGTTGGTATCAAGAATGAGATAGCCTTGTGTGTATGGTTAAGAGTTTGATTTTCTCCAGATATATCATGAAATGTAAGTGATTTGAGTTCCTAGTTCTTTTAAAAGAAGATATGCTTGGTCTAAGGGGAGCTTGGTAACTCTATTTTATTTGTCAAAAAAGTGATTGCTCCTTGATATACATGGATTTAAGGGAAGATTGTGTCTGAGATGATTTATAGACTCTATTTGTTTAGCTTTTGATGGATCAACTAGGAGAGTACCTGATTGAGAGAAGATTATAAGAATGATTGTCATAAGTATTTGCCATAGTTTTTGAAGACTATGTGCCATCTAGTGTCTTTGAGAGATTGTATCAGCTCATAAGGAGAGAGTATGATTTAAATAGTTAAATATGGTATTTGATGTCTATTGCTAATATAAGCATGGTGGATGCTTAGTTTGAAGGGGAGCTATTCAAGTTGTAGTGTTCTTATAATCTAAGTTAATTTTGAAAGAGATGATAGTTATGGAAGACCTTTGTCATTAATATCAAAGGGGGAGAAAGATTAGAAAATATGAGAAAATGGGAAAGATCAAAAAGGGAGAAAGAAAAAGCAATAACTAGGTCTAACAAATGATTTCCATCAAGAGTGGTTGACACAATTTTATAAGTGTGTTTACCATAAATGATAAAGGAGGAGATTATTGAACATTGTCACTGATTAAGGGAAAGTTTATTGAGCATTGTCATTGAGTCTTGAGCTTTGGTATTTAATGTTATTATTGATGTCAAAGGTTCTTATGAAGATGGATGGTTCTTTGATTGATGTCAATATAATATCATTGATGTCAAAGGTTCGTGTGAATATGCTTGGTCAAATAATCCTTGAGGTATGTCTATGATGATTTTTGATTGCCAACGTAGTGAGTATTGTTGCTGTATAAAAGCAGTGATGAGAGAATACTATTTTAAGAATGTTCTAATGTCAGCCTATGTGAAATTATTGAGAAGTAGTTATCAATCTAATATCATTTATGTCAAAGTTTCTTGTGAAGATGCTTGGTCAAGTAAGCCTTGAGGTATGTGTATGATGAGTTCTAATTGCCAACACATTGAGTGTTATTTCTCTATAAGATCAGTGATGAGAGAATATTATTTGAAGATTGTTCTAATGTTAACCTAAGTGAAATCATTGAGAAGCAACATGAGTGAGTACAGATAAATTTATCAAGTATAAATCATATTTTAAAACTTTATCTATACCAAGTGAGATTTAATGTGTAGTTAGCATGATGATTTAAGTGAGCTCTGAAGAAGAAGTGTGTTGTGAAGATCTATGCACTGAATGAGCTATGAATATTGGAATGATCCAAAGAATACCTGATAGTATTTGAGTATGAGAAAGGCTGTTTGAGGTTGTACATAAGGTGTTAAGGACCCTACAATAAATTAAAAGGTCAACTCTAAATATATATATATATATATATGTAGTTTTGAAGATGATATGAAGTTTCTAATCGAGCTCCAAAGTTTTGTAAGTAGCTCTAAAAATGTTCTATTGAAGTTACAAAGAAGAGTAAGTATATGAAGTTGCTTGAGCATACATAAGAGACAATAAAATACATGATATTTTCAAGGTAAATATTATAGGGTGGTTAGAAGGTTAGATTCAAGGCCTAATAAGACTTACAGGTCAAGACTTAGAAAGAAAGAAGAGAGATGGTGGCCAGATGAAGTAACATAATCAGTTTTCATGACATGGGTGAGTAGGTGAACATTGATAGAAATAATTCAAGTTGTGTTAAATATGTGCATGAAGTCTTAGGTCTTGGTTTACAAGAAAATTCTTGAAAAGTATTTTAAGGTTTCTTGAGTGCAAAGAATGAAGAGTTGTCTATGTAATAAAGTTTTCTTAGTGCTCATTGGCATGGAAAACATATACATGAGAACCTAAGATATTCATGGTATATGTGGAAGTGTTCTATATTGAAGTTCCAAGCATTGGTTTTTATAAAGAGGAGCTAAGTTTTATGAAAAATCATTAAGACTGGAAGATGGCCTAACCCTCATAAAACCTTGAAAATGACCCAATATTGAAGATATTTATCTAAAGAGACAAAAAATGTTTTGTATGGTTAGATAAGTTATTGGAGGTTATATTAAAATCTTCCAAGCATCTCCAAGAGTGATTGGTTTCTAAGATAAGTGAGAAGATCCTAAAAGAAAGTATTTATCTTTTAGAGATTTGTTGTAGCGATCAAAGTTGATCAAGTAAAAGTTGATAAGTGGGTGAAGATAAAAGTATGAGACTTTTAGTTTTTGTCCATCAAGGTTTATGGATAGGTTTCATACCTCAAGTGTGCAACGTTGGTGATCTAAGTTGGCTAGTCGCTAACAAACCTAGTGATGTAGACAGTAAGAAAATTAGGTAGAAGTGAAAAGATGATTTCTAATGTATTTTAATGTAAGACTGATGGATTGAAATGCACGATGATTTATTTTTCATAATATTTGAAGTAACTATAAAAGGTTGGAAAATTGAAGCCAAAATGGCTTATCTAACTGAGAGGAGACTGTGAGACATGAAGTCAACATATTGGTCTATAAGATCAATAGTTTTAATCAAAGCTTATGATATGTTTGATGGAGGTTTCCATAGGGATGATATAATATATTTTTCATGTGTTAAAATCCCTTGAATGAATTTAATAAAATTTTATAAGTTTATGTTTCTTTGACTATGTTTTGGTGTCAGTTGACAGTTTTGAGTGAACATCTTACAAAGAAGAGTTTGAGCCTATTTACCCTGAGTTGAAGCATCAAATAAATTTTATGATGACCATGAGGTCATGATGTTTTTGAATATGTAATTTTTTCCATGGTTTTTTTTTCAAAATTAAGTATATGCCTCAGTTTTTCAAGACTATTTTTCTATGTATGCACAAGTTTTTTATAAACAATGATTTGAGTAAGGGTTCAAGTGGTGGTTGGACCTAAAAGGTGTTATGGACCTAAAGTGAAGTTGGAGAAGGTATATTAGAGTTTAATATTATTTATTCATTCCATTTTATGTTTTTTTATATGCTTCAATAAAGATCAAAGGGTAATGTGTTGTTAAGAAGACATATTAGGTCTCCATAAACCTAAAAGAGAAGTAAGGGCTAATTAATGTATGTATGACCTATTGTATTGATTGATTCATGATTTAAGGAATTAAATTTTAATATGATAATACCTATTCATGGATACCCTAAGTGAATTAAATGTGTATCCAACTAAGAAGGACATGATCAAGTGACTTGTATAAAAGCAATACAATTTAAGCCTATTTGGTAAACTTAAAGGATGCTAAGAGAGAGAGTAGAAGATAAGTGAATGATATATATAATTGGTGAGAAGAAGGAGGTCATGAAAAAAATTAGAGAGATTTTATGAATATCTAACATAGTTTTTACATAAGAGGATCAAGGTGAGAATACCTAATCAAGTAATAGAGAGGGATAACTGAGTGAAGTGGATAAAAGCCAATTTGAGAAGGACAAAAGTAAGTGACAAGATGAAGGAGAAGATCATGACATATTATGAAATAAATAAGGGTTTATAAAGGTGATAAAACAATTAGGTGGTTGATTTGGTGTTGAGTCATCTAGGGGGTTGGTTCTTCCTTGCAAATGGGTATTTGTTAAAGCCTAGCTGAGTTGGTGCTAAGCTAGTTGGGGTTGGCACTCCATGTGAAGTTGGTGATTCACTAAAGATTGATGTTTGTATTATATAATTATAGTCCATTTTATTCATTAGTGTGTTTTATTTCCATTGAGGTTTTCTCATATATATGATGTGTTCATGTGTTTCTTGCTCTTATGATTTGATGCTTATGCTTGCTAAGATGCACATGTTTTCTAGAATAGTTCATGTATGATTAAGTGAAATTGAATGAATTTTTTTGAAGAATGATTCACCCTCCCCTTAGTCATCTTATTTTTAACATGAATTTATATGTACCTATGGATATGATATATTATTGTATATGGGTTGATGGAGATGCTGACATGTGGCACACATTCTCTTAGTTAGTTATATGGGTACAATATATTAAAATAGTAGAGTAACTTGTATAAGTATTACATTGGGTAATGGTCAGCCTACACTGGGATTAGGAGGTTACCCATCCATGGGTTAGATAGATGTATATATATAGGAGATGATTATCATGGTAAAGATATCAAGTAAGCATTGAGTCTTCTATTGTAAGAGTATATTGGAGGTTGTCCCCTCGAAGAGACATTGTGGAGTTATTCCTTCCTAAAGGAGTATTATATGGTGTTTCCCTACCTTAAGGGTATTTATGCATATATTTAATATCAATATCTTATCACTTGATAAGATCTTGATATTCAATATATGCATAAATACCCTTAAGGTAGGGCAACACCATATAATACTCCTTTAGGAAGGAATAACTCCACAATGTCTCTTCGAGGGGACAACCTACAATATCCTCTTACAATAGAAGACTCAATGCTTACTTGATATCTTTACCATGATAATCATCTCCTATATATATACATCTATCTAACCCATGGATGGGTAACCTCCTAATCCCAATGTAGGCCGACCATTACCCAATGTACTACTTCCACAAGTTACTCTATTATCCTAATACTATTGTATAAGATATTGATAAATAAACAAAATACCCACATGTCAGCATCTCCATCAACCCATATACAATAGTATATCATATCCCTAGGTACATAGCATGAATTATATTCAAAATTTCACTCCACATAGATCACTTGATGATTTGAATCTAGAGGAGGCTTGGTCTAAAACCAAACCTAATGTTTATTTTTGTCGAGTCTTTAGGAGCCATGCTTCAAAATTTTTACCAAAGAAGAAAATGAAAGCATTGGATAAGAAGAGAAAACCCTTGACATTTTTAGGGTATTATGAGGACATGAGACATTATTTCCTTTTAGATCCTGATACTGATGATGTTATTTTTTGAACACATGTTCAGTTTAATGAGTGCTTCACTTATCATGATTCTTATTCCATGCCTTCTTCTTATTTTGTTTATTTATCACCTCCTCTTTAGGGTTAATTATTTGAATAACTAGTTTAGGAGTCCCCTAAGGAGGTTATGGATGTTGAGTATCCTATTCCAACTGATGTTATCACTATGTCATTATGGGCTTGTACCATAATTTTTTAGGCAACACCTTTTATATAGGGTCTTCCACCTATAAGAAATCATCATGAACATTATATAGGTACTATAGTTTTATGTTAGACATTCTATGGGAATCTATAATATTTTTCACAAGATCATGGGATA
Organism: Torreya grandis; assembly: GCA_037957365.1. Taxonomy (NCBI): domain Eukaryota; kingdom Viridiplantae; phylum Streptophyta; class Pinopsida; order Cupressales; family Taxaceae; genus Torreya; species Torreya grandis. The sequence goes on from JARHVA010001522.1 coordinate 3,250,602, forward strand.
TAAGAATGGGATGATGTGATGATAGATGAGTATTCTTCTTTGATGAAGAATCGTACTTAGGATTTGGTATCTATTCCTAAGGGAAGAAAGTTGGTTAGGTGAAAGTAGATATATCACACTATGTATGCATCTGATGGGTTCATTGACAAGTATAAGGCATGCCTTATTTTAAAGGGTTTATCACAAGTCAAAGGTATTGATTACTCTATTATTTTTGCACTTGTTGCCAAGATGGATTCAGTTTGCCTTATGATTTCTCTTACTACATCAAAAGGTTGACCAATGTAACATATGGACATTAAGAGTACCTTATTATATGGATATTTATAGGAATAAATCTACATGGAGTAGCCTATTGGGTTTATTCATGATTCTTATCTTTTTTGTCAACTTAGGAGGTCTCTTTACAATCTCAAATAGGCCCCTTGGGCTTGGTATGAGTAGATGGATTCATTTATTCTCTCTATTAGCTTTGTTTGATGCCACTCCAATCCCATAGTTTACATCCAACATGTTAGGGAGGACATTGTTATACTAGTATTGTATGTTGATAATCTGCTTCTCATATATAACTCCTCTTCTTAGATTTAGGCTATTTAGGAGGAACTTTTAGCATAGTTTGATATGAAAAATCTTGATCTTTTACACTTATTACTTGTTTTGCATATTTATCAATCATATTCAAGGATTAATTTGAGTCAATATAAGTACACCCTTGATCTTATTCAAAATTTTGGCATGGTTGATTACAATCCAAGTCCCTCACCTTTTTAATTTGAAGTCACTCTCACTTTCACCTACACTACTCTTTGTAATCTTACATTGTACATGTAGATGGTTTGGAGTCTTATGTATTTGACCCATACTTGCCACAACATTTAATTTATAGTTGGGCTTGTATCTAGGTTTGCACATGATCCTCATGATAGTCACTGATAGGCTACCAAAAGGATTTTATAATATTTGTGAAGCACTACCCATTTTGGATTACACACCAAGGTTTTTACTCATTTAGTAGGGTATATTGATTTAGATTGGGTAGGTTATCTTGATGAAAGGAATTCCACTTCTAGCTACATATTTTAGCTTGGTTCTTCTCTAATTGCTTGGGCATGCAAGAAGTATTAAGTTATTGCAATTTCATCTATAAAGGCTGAGTATAAGGAAATAATTATAACAAGTCAATAGGTTTCTTGGCTTTGATAGTTATTGAAAGAGTTTGGCTTCATGCTGGATTCACCTATTGTATTTTGGTGTGACAACTAGAGTTAATTTCATATATCCCACAACACATTTATGTACTAATGGACCCAATACATTGAAATACACATGCTCTTATTTCATCAAAAAATTGAGAAGGGGTCTCTTTGCTTGGAGTACATTCTATCTCAATAGCAGGTTGCTAACATATTCACAAAGTCTTTTTGATCACCTCATTTCCTTGAGTTGTGTGGCATGCTTGGGGTTTCAAAAGTTATCCTTGGAAAGTTTTTGTGAGGAAATATTCTTTATTCATTTCATGGATATATATTATACATAAGTACCTAATCAATACTTGTTATCAGGACTTATACTATGGATATGCTATTTTTTTTGGCTATTGTTATCCCGTAGATTCACTGGAAGGGGGGGTGTTAGAGTATACTATTCTCATGCTTATTAGGTTATAGATAGTTTTACATTTTTTCCTAGCTTTGTCCTTTGTGAGGATTAATCCCAAATTGGTTAGTTAAGATTGTTTCTTATTTTTCATTTCATAATTATGCAAGGTATCTCCATTTTAATTGAATGTCTTATTATAAATATCATATGATTTACCTTGTCTTTTCATTTCATCTTTGCAACCTCTTGTGATACTTTTGTTGTGAATTCTTCAAATTCCTAGGTTCTTGGAATGGTCTTATTTATCATTCCTTATAATTATTTTATTGATTCTTGGGATTAATCTACCCCTAAAAAATTGAAATAAATGGGATTTTAAAATTATTATAGGTTTATTTATTTTGACTTATGTAGAAATGGTGAACTGGGTACAAGTCTCAAGATTTGAATGTTTGTTAAAAAATAAATAATTTTATTGAGATATGATTCATTCTATAAATTATTAAACTATAGTAACCATATTTTAATTTAGTTTAGTTTATTTGTGAATCATTTAGAATTAGTAATTTTAGCTTAGAAAAATTATTGACCATTTAAGGTGAACTTGCACAATAGATAGGATGAATAATATTGTAACAATAATCAATTGCATGAATGAAATTCATAAAAATAATCATTTCATTTATATGTATGAATTACATTCATACAAATATATTTTTTTCATTGAGGATGTCATTTTGGGCATGAACAAGCTATACATGCTATAAACAACCTAAACTGGTCAAGCAAACAAAAGTACTATGTCTTTTGTATCTTTTTCATTAGAAGTTCTTAATGATGAATGAGGGTCTTGTTCACATGGTCTATTTGGTCTTTTGGTACTTATTTAAACTTGTCTTCCCATATTTTTTCCACCTTTAGTGATATTATGTCATTCCTATCCCAATCACAGGGGCCCTTGGCCTATTTGTTTTAGTTACAACCTAGTTTTTTTTGCACACATTATAATAGTGCGGTCCTGGATAGTAGTACACTATGTTATTGTCCACATCAACACTATTATTCAATATTAATTTTTTTTATCTTGTTTCATATCCTTTACCTTCTTTGGGTATCTTATGATTTTATCTATCTTTTCACCTTGTCAACCTGCAAACAAGCATCTCACATTAAAATTAAAGTTATTTATATATAAAGAGCCTCAAAAAGCATTTAAATATAACACTTACTAATTTATCACATAATTACATAAAAATAAATCAACAGTATCACTCAACACTCTGTATATTACTCAACATCACACATAGATCTGCACACTTGATCAAAGAAGGGCCTAAGCAAAAGTCATTATAACACACTATGCATGTTGATTATGTACATTCCCTGAGGGAAAACTACATATGATTTGAGACCCCTATCATTGGGGTTGATTTAGGAAATGGAAAAAATAACAAGGGTTATATATCATGTGATCTCTATATCCCACAACCCACCTTTCCCCCTTCATTTTGTATTTGATTGTATTGCTATTTCATGTGTGTAGGTATTCATTAGAGTTTTGAGGAAAAAAAACCAAATACAGATATAAAAGGAACATTGAAATATCTTGAGCATACCTACAAAACCCAAGAGACCTCTTGCATCATCCCCAAAAGTCTCATGACCCCTTTTCACAAAAGGACATTTGCACAATGTTTGTGCCAATAGTGTAATGTGTTACTGTCTAGCTGATTGTATTATTGACCTAGGGTAGTCATAACACTAGTTTCAAAATGAAAGGATTCAAGGATATTCTCCTAACCTATTTAAAAATTTATATCATCAAGTGATGCACATTTTAATCTAGATAAATGTATTTTCTCCTTTACATTCATACTTAGGGTAAATTGATTAAATTCATCATTTATAATATTTATCTATATTAATCCCTTTACTCCAGCCCTTTAAAAAAAAAACCTAAAAAATGAAATCATTCAGTGAACCTAACTTATAATTTTCTTTAACAACCCTAATTATCTAATAGGGTTTGCCTTCTCCAATCTTGTGTAAGAAATTGGGGTTTATAAAATTCTATTTTTTCTCAATATTTACACATCCAAAATGATCCATATCAGTCCTCTACTAAGGTTTTCATTAATTCAATATTTTATAATTTTATTTAAAAACCCTTCAAACCTTAGATCCACATATTATATCCTCATACATCCAAATATTAGACCTTAGGGTTTCATGTCAATTTTTGATTTTATGTACTTTCAACTGAATATTTAGCATATTTTCAAATATATTTATGTTGGATTATATTCTACCCATTATATTCTTATTATTCAATTTTTAAATTATTTTTTGTGGAAAGTTTAAGATGATCCATAGTGAACCTCTTCCCCCTCACCCAATTGATTAGTATTTCAAATTTTCATATAATTATACAAATGAATGGACCAATTTTCAAAATTATGAACTAACACATGATAATGAACATGATTTCATTTATAATGATGATAATGATAATTATTGTAATCATGGATATGTTGATTACTATGAGTATGATATTGAAAGTGATAAGGATGATATAATAGATGCATCCTATACTCCTTCTCCTCTCTCTTCACCCTTCTCAATTCAATTCAAAAAAACATGTACAACTAATATTGTACCTTTTATAGATTCACAAACTAAAGTAGATGATATTGTGTTGTCTCTTTATTTTACATTTCAAGCTCAACATATGGATTCCATGCAAAATATAGATAATTCAAATATCTCTAACCATTATCCTACATGTCATAATGTGCCAAATGAAAATATGATGATTATTTCTTCTATCCTTGACTCCATTATCAAAAATAATGATAAAATGTGCATTCCACTTATAGATAATGAAGAAACACATTGCATTCCACCTACACATGATGATATGTTTCATAGTATTAAATAGTTAAAATATTCTTCTACTCTTTCTCTTACTAAGCATGAAAATGATAGTTCTTCCCTTAACTCTACAATTGAAATAAATTTGGATTTTGATGAAACCTATAATAATAATTATTAATATGATTTTAGTGAATAATAAATTGAGTCTAGTCCTCTCTCTACGTCACCCATCTCTCATGTCAAAATTGATTGCTTATTAAATGTTAATTCAAGAAATAATATCTTCATATAAAAAGGTGCAAACTTATACTCATGTTCATAGTTTACATTTGCATGATAATAATGTGTCTTCTATTACATTAGACTATGATACTTATTTCAAAATTAAAAAAATAATAAATACTAATGAATCTCTTATATCCCTCCTTAATATAAAATACTCTATTCCTCATTCTAACCTCCATGAGGGTGATATCCAATTTCCATCTCAGTAGGTCTAAGTTATCACCCCTCCAAAGGTTATGGTGAGCCAACTCATTATCTCTAATAATGCTCCACAAAATAGTGTACCAATGGATAAAATAGAAAATAAGACTCAATTTTTAAATGAACCTCTTAATGATGTTAAAATATAGTCTCAAGAGGTAATATCCTTGATGCATGTTGTGGGTACTTTACAACAATAAGTACATCAACTCACCATGCAACGTAAAAAATACTACTTTTGGGTTGATTCTAATGATGTCCATGTCAATCCAATTCCATGAATAATCGTCAATGCAAAAATACCAAAAAAGTTTTAGATACCAACATTACCAAAGTTAAATGGATATGGATATCCATACTTACATCTCAAATCCTATAGAAAGGTTATGGCACATACCATTGGTAGTTTGATTCTCATACATTTATTTTCTATAAGTTTAGAGGATGAGGCATTAAATTTGTTCCATCATTCACTCCCTAGTGGTTCACTACATACATATGATTAATTAGAATAAGTTATTCTCATGAATAATATCTAGAATAAGGGACTTAGATTCACAAATGAGAGGTTGGATTCACTACATCAGGGTAAATCAAAACCAACAAGTGATTACATTTTATTTTTCAAATAATGTATGCAATAGTTGATCTACCAACCAATAGATTTGGAGGTACAATACATATTTACTAAAGGTGTCATATATAAACTTAAGGAGAAATTATTATATGAGACATCAATATCATTTTGACATCTATACCATACAACTATCACATTAGAAAAGAAGTTGGGCCTAGTTGAGATACATTGAGATGTCTATTTTAACTCTTATAGTCATAGTCATCCAATATGGTACAAGTACCAAAACCACCAATTAAGATACTCAACAAAGGTAAAGAGCCACTTCATAGATAATCTCCCATAATGAGTAGAGCACATGACACTAATAGAGTGGCCATATAATTTTTAGACAAAGACAATCCTCATGATATTCTATTTACATTATTAGATAGGAGGATGATCACATTTCCTTCTATTAATTATCATCCATCAAATCATTTACATAGAATAATAAATAAACCATATTATATTTATAATCAAATCAATGAACATTGAGATAATAAACCCCTCACGTAATGTTTTCTAAGACCAGTTTCATGCACTGAAGGATCCTAACATAGTGTTTCAATGTGAGGGTAGCATACTTGGGACAATAAACAAGATACTTGACCTAGGGGAAGATTGCACACCATAGAGACAATTAGATACTTGAAAGAGAGTTTAGTACATTCAACACACTTCACATGACCTATTAACATCAGATTTCTTGCTCAAACATGAAGGATAAAGGGAGTAATGATGATACTATCACTTAGCTGAAATATACATCACTCACACACTTAAACAAAATGTCTACAACTTAGAATTAGACTTGTATTAAATGTTAAAAATCAAAGTGTAATTTCATTTTAGTAGGGATTCACCATACCAACTGTGGTCTCCTTTACAATGGCCAAAATGGCTCAATTTATAAAACTTTGAGGAAGAGAGAGAGCAAAAAAGTTGAAAAGGCACAAGGACATGTGTCACCAATGTGAAGATCAGTTAAACATGCATGAGAGAGAGAGAGAGATATGGGGTGATCCATATCATGTTATGAGTTAAAAATATCATTTTCAATCATCCAAGACCTATAAATAGTCAAGAAACTCCTTTTATATGTATAGAAAAATTCCCCTCATGATTGGCCTTACAAAATTATCCTAAATCTAAAAATGATCAAGTTTCTTGATTAATATAAGTAGGAGGGGTTACTAGTAATCCCTCACATGTATTGGGGAGGCTCTTGACCCTTCCTATCATTTTGGCCATGCATGATCATACTTGGTAGTCCCAAAATAGCCCTTTTCCCTTCACCTTTCACACTTATCACCTTAAATATATAAAAACCTAAAATATTATCCATAAAAGAAGAGGAATGACATGTGTAAGAAGTTATCATACCATCAGTTACAATAAATTGGCCTTAAAAGGATCCTAAAATGAAGACTCACCATTTTCTCCAAGTCCTCTCTAGTTGGTTCATTGGATTGGATGAAATGGAAGAACTAGTAGGAACACTTAGGAGATTATAAACTTGATCCAATGACCATGAACACTTATAAAAATTCCTAAAATTTCCTTCAAAAGTGATTTGGTCTCTTGAAAATTCACCATGCTTACAAAACACAAAAAAGGTCAAAATAAACCCTATTTTTCCCTATTCTATATAGGTATGTACATCTAGGTCACATGTGAATAATATATATAGATTAATATGAATCATAAAAGTGTTTTCATGGCACCTCCATACCTTATGGATACTCAAATTGCCTCATTTTCCCAATCGGGTCACTATGGAGGGTTTGCAAGGGTTTTGAAGTGATTTCATTCTTAGCATTCATTCATAGCCATGGCACATTGGAACTATGATAAAATAAAAATTATGTCTCTTTATGTAATTCCTTAAAATAATTTAATGGCTCAATGTCCCATTCATATCTTGGTGGAAGTTTTAATCACTTGAAGTTGACATTCAAGCTCATTTTTTGCTTCCTGGTGGGGGTCTGAATGCTTCCTAAGCCAAAAATGGCTTATTAGAGACTTTATTTGAAAACCAATGGTTTAAAAATACTTTTATATACCATAAAAACTTCATCCAACCATTATAATTGATTTACAAAATCTTGAAATGGAAATTGACCCCTGTTTGATTTTAGGCCTAGACCTTGCCAATAGGTCTGCCTACATTTTTTAGCTCCTCTTAACCCTAAAATGGTTATATTTGAAATTTTATGTATTTAAAACACCCAAAATACCTCCATAATCATTAATTTATCACATTTAAATCATATATTAGGTTTAAAATGCATATGACCTCGAAATTGGCTTATAGCCCTAAGGCTTTCATTCACACTTGACTGTAATCCTTGTTGTGTAGGATGTCCTGTTTGCTCTCAATCCTAATATAAAGGTTTATTAGGTTATTAAATGTTTAAAAAAACTATTAAAACCTTATTTACTAATCTAATTGGTCTCTAGTTCACTATTCTTCACTTTTTCCCAAAACTACCATTCTTGTGCATGGACTACTCCTGCTCTGAGGCAAAATAGAGAGTATTAGGCCTATTTTTTGGGAAAATTGAGTATTTTAAAATCTTAAAAACATAATAATTACTAAATTTACCAAATTTTTTGGTTTTATTCCATGGTTAGGAGGTCTAACCATCCTAATTTCCTCATAAAAGGGGTAAAAACCTTATTTTTTGCATGTTTTGTCCAAACTTTATCATGGATGCTCCTTCCAAACCTATTTTATGCATAAAAGTTTTTCATGAATGTTAATTACCATAATTTCATGCTTTTTTAACCTATGGATCCACTCAAAACCTCTCTCCTAAGTGGAATCCCCAAACTCACCTCTTGAAACAAGGCTTTCCCTACCCTGCCTAAATAGACCGAGTCCATTTTGCTATGAGAAAAGGGTATTGGGTGGCTTGAGGATGTTATAAACATATAATTTCCTTGATTTTATCATTATTATTCCAAATTATATTTTTTTAAACTCCTTACCTCTTCCTTGGGCATGAAACTCTCATCATGTCCCCCTCTTGATTATGACCCTATCTAACTGTGACAATGAACAAGGTATCTCCTTTTAGGTGCCTTTATTGAATAATTTGAACAAGGTTTAAAAACATTATATAGTCATTTTTTAATCAACTTCATTCCAATTTGGAATCATATCTAAACCTATCCTTTTGGCCCCTTAGGACCTCCGATTGTTTCACTATCCATGGACTGAGATAGTCCCAGGACCCTACCTATAGGTTGATTTAGGGTGAGAATTGCATGAATTTGATATTTATTAATGATTTTACAACCTATTTATGTCTCACAAGTCACTATCTTTGACATTTATATCTCCTTTATCCTAAGAGTGCCTTAAGACTCCTCCAAAGTCCATCATCTCACTTCACTATTCTCCCAACTACAGGTGGCTATCTTTCATTCTTTTTAGGTCTGTAGGTGTCTTTAGGTGAATAATAGACTTTTTTATGGATATTTATTATGATTTTGAGGTATTTTTTTTCATCCAAAACATAAAATTTCTTCACCTTATCCCTGGTTGTACCTATTTCACAAACCTTGACCTTTTCTGCCTATAGGTGATTCCTCACAGTCCTATGTATAGATAGAGGAGTATGTATTGGGATTTAAGACATTGGATTTATCCTTCTCTCATGACCTCTTATCTTACAAGCATAATTTAATCCATTGGAATCATTCAAATTGATATCATATCTTAGAACACCATAATGAAGGGCAATGTTAACATCTTGATCAATGTCTTATAGATAACACTGCCTTGCTTTAGTGGTTTTTATCCATTTTTAGGCTTTGAAAAATACAATCTCCATCCATACTTTGCTTCTCAAAAATTTCCAAATTGTTTTAGGTGGATAGGGCTACCAAGTTTTCTAAATTGAAATCTTGAATCACCTTGCAAGTGAATTTGTTGAGGTCCTCAAAAACCTTCAAGGCCTCTATTTGCCATTTTTAGGGATAGAGAACCCAATATGGCCTGATCATCGACCAAATTCCCATTTGATGATTTGAAAATTTTCTTGTAAAATTAGGATGAATAATAGGTCTGTCTAGGACTTCCCATAGCAATGACTCTTAAATTATATTTACCAATCTATTGGACCACATTCAGAAGGCATGTCTATGGCATCAGTTGTAGATGATCATTCCTTTTATACAAATAGAATTGGGCCCATTCTCAAAATATGAAAGTTTATAGAACATACATGCCTCCATAAAACATTTTAATGTACATTAGTGGTCCCAAGAGGTTAATGATAATGTCAAACCTTCAAGCTTACATTTATGATGTCAGCATGCTCCTGTAGGTGGAGTTTTTTGACTGTGACATACAAGGAAATCACAAAATGGCAATAAAAATGAAAGGAATTATTTAAAAACACCTCAAGATCAATTATAAACACTTTAATTCCCAACATAAACCAATATAATTTCCAAAACAATGTCAAAACATCATATCCAATGTGAAGGAAACATTTTCAAAGCAATTGGGATGACTGTGAATGCAAACTAGACATTTTTCAAGCTTAAAAGAGGCTTCCTCAAAAAATTGAAATCTCTAAAATAAGAAGAATCATGAAAACATCTTTAAAATCATGTGGAGACACCTGAAACACACAAATCCATCAATCCAAAACAAGAAATTTTGAGACGAGCTCAAATAATGACCCCCTTATGGTTCAATATGCATAAAAAGCTACCTAGGATCAAACTAATTTCTCATAAATGAGGATGCACCAAATATCAAGTTCTTGTTATGATAATGAAGTAAACTCAAATTACTATCCACCCCCAAAAGCACTCCTCCCAATTCCACCTGTATGGCCCATACCAAGTGCATGAATTTGCTCCTTTACTTGCCAAGTGAAAATGGAGGAAAACAAGTTACAAATGAAACTTTTTGCATTATTATTGAAAACCAAGAATTAAAATGGATGATGGGAGGTGAATATTTACTCTTCCCATGTTTTTAGTTGATGATGGACTTGAGAAGTCTTTACAAGTGCCCAAAAGCTCCTATTTTTTAGGGAAAACTACCATCCACTAAACATTAATACTTCTTGTCTGACAAATAACTATTTTTGACATGATTTTGACATGATACACATTGAAACTCACCTTGGTGTCAAATTTTATTGCATGAAAATCCATACAAGTCATTAAATGGGCTAAAATATGACCAAAATGCCCCTTTTTCAACATGAGACACAACCTATGACCAATTTATGACTTGTAAACATATTTAAACATGTCAAGGACCACCTTAGAATATTATCAACACAATTGAACCTTTTACTACCTTTGACCAAGGTTGACCAACCTTTGACTTTAGTTGACTAGCCTAGCACAAAGAGGGTGGACTTCAACAAGGACTAGGAAGGGGATGAGCAAGACAATAGACTAAAATGACACCTTATAAGACACATGGGAACCTTCTTAAAAGTTTAAAATATTAGGGGTTGACCCAAATTTGAATTGGGGTCAAATTTGGTCAATATTTACTCTTTTATTGGTCATCATTGAATTAAGAGTTACATGCCTATTCCAAGCCTTTGTGATCATTCATGGAAGAGTTACACATTTCTCTACTATTTTTACACCTCTTTGTGAGTTATTCAATCAATTTGAGTGGTTGAATGATTTCTCTTGTTTTTAACATTATTCTCTTGTTTATTTTTGCTTACAACATTTTTCTATGCAATAAATTTCTCTTGTTTATAGAATCTATGCATTTGATGAAACCAAAAAATCCTTGCCAATGCTTTGATATGGTATCAGAGCACCAATCTAGTTTAATAATTATTTAATTTTATTTATTTGATATTATTTTGTTAAAAATATTGATTTTATGTGCTTCCTAGTAGTCATTCAACATTGGTATATCACTGTCTTATAGCAAAGATGGACCATGGGTTATTTTTGCATATAGGTTTACTACTATGCTTGTTAATACGACATGGAAATTCAATCCAAACCACCTACTATCTCTAGTATTCTTGGTGGTGAGACTAATTTATACTAAGTCATGGTTACCGTGCTACTCTAATATTGGGTTTACATAAAAGGTGAACATACAGTTGGTGATTACACCTTTTTCAAGCTAGAGTAATTTGTGAAGATTGTTATATCTATTGTTGTTGCCATATTTCTTCACATGGAGCATAGAGCCTCTATTTAAAACATAAAAAATCATTGCTCTTTATTCTATTTGACTCTATCAAGGTTATCACAAATTATGTGGAGGTGACTCATATTAGTTATTAAACTCCCTTTGGTGCTTTCTAGGCAAGGTCTACATTTTTATTTTGGTGTATTGAACCTACAAACTCCTTTTAATGTATTTGATCTAGGGTTCATTTTAAGAGCTCATGTCATAAAACCCCTTAGGTTTTTAAAGGTAAATTAGATCCATAGCCTTGGTAAATCTAAGTGTATCTAGAGAAAAAAATCACCTTATTTATTTTTTGTACAACCGTTCGATAAAATTTTGCTGGGTGATAGGATATAGTGTTTTGTTGTCAATGAGAACTATGTTATCAGGTGGTAGTATGCTACTAAGTGATAAGAATATTCCATCAGGTAGAAGCATGCTACCATAATATAGCATGTTATTAGGTGACAACAATATGCTATCAACTAGTACTATGCCATAACTCGATACTATGCTACCACTCGACATTATGCTATTGAGTGGCAACATGTTACCAAGTGATAGCACTATGTTTCCACATGGTAATATGTTTTTGGGTGATAGTATATTTTTAGGAAACACCACTATGTTACCACTTGACATTATGTTGTTGCTTAGCATTATGTTATCGAGTGACAACATATTGTCAAATGGTAACATAGTGTCAAGTGGCACTATGTGGATATACAACTATTACTAGTCAGCACTATACTACCACTCAACATTATGATGTCACTACTAGTTTATACTATGTAATAAAATAGTAACACATATATGCCATCAAGCCATATGTTCCTATCATTCAACTGTATATTGTCATGCAATAGTGTGTTGTTTCCCCTGATGATTCACCATGTCTCCATTTCTGGGTGGTAGCATGCTAAAACATGACCATCTCTCACTGGTCATGCAAACTAGTTGCTTCTATTTCCCCATATGGTTTATAAATACCCCCAAATGCCTTCATTTTCACACTTTACTCTTAGGTGTTTCTCATTCCTCCCTTTTCTTCAGAGTTAACCTATAACTTTTAAGTCTTAAGCAAAATACTAATGGCTTATGAATCCATATAAACTCAAATAGGTGTCATCATAAACATCATTTCCAAAAATATATTATGTTTGGACTTCCTCCATTTGGTGGAGCAACTTGAATCCTATGTGGATTAGATAGATTTATGCAAACTTTGAGGCCTTGTAAAAATGCCTTAATATGACACCACTATCAACCATAACTTGTTGTGATATCTAGTTTCTTTTTATATCCATACCGACACCTGATTCTATGTGCAGTTTAACACTAAATCCATATCCTTGGGTACCTCTCCATTAGATATCCATAACACCACTATCAACCATAACTTGTGATATCTAGTTTCTTTTTATATCCATATCGACACCTGATTCTATGTGCAGTTTAACACTAAATCCATATCCTTTGGTACCTCTCCATTAGATATCCATATCCTTTCATACCTTCCATGTTGATTTATACATATTTAAAATTTTAACATTTCTTGGTTTTTTATTTATTATAGGTAAGAATTCATGAATATGAAACAAGAAAAAAGACAACATCTAAAGGTTGGCATGCTTTTGAGGGTTCTGGCAATATCAAGTCCATGGAGTCTTCATTTAATTCCTTCCAAATTTCTAAATGGCCAAGAACTAATTATGTATCATCTCTTCTTGTAGGTTCTCCTAAATTTCCTTTATTATTTATTTATTTATTGTATTATTTAATGGAAAAAATATTTTTCATATTAGTTTATTAATTTATTTGTTTTTTCAATTGACTCTTGAATCGTTGCCATTGAGGATTCTTCCCAACACTGCATTCAATGTCTACCACCTTACATCTTTTTTTTTGAATTAAATTTTGTTACAATTGGGTAGTTTATTAACTACATAATTTACTCTTTTTATAAGTGAAACCACCATTGTCACTCCTACCAAGACAATCAGAATGGAAGAGGCAATCTCATTGAGTACGTGTAATAACTATTTCACTTTGAATTTGCATTAATTTATGTTTTTGAATTTATCACTTTTGAATAATTTTTTGTTTTGTAGGTCACCCTACATCTATGAGGAGACTAAGAAGTATGCTACCACCCCCACCACCCATCCAGACTTAGAGAAGAGGAAAGAATATTTCCCTCCCTGCATAGAGTAGAGGAACCTTATATATTTATGAATTCCCAAATTTCTCTCTTGGTTGTGTTTCTAGTGCATATGGTCTTACATGTAGCATATTGATCTAGATAAAGAGTATCTTAGGATCAAAAGTGGGGCCCTGATAGGTGGTGGATTCAATCCACATGATTTAATTCAAGTTGCTAATGTGCCTATAGTAAAAGTGCCCTCTACCTCTTCCTTGTCTACCCTACCCACCACTAATAATTTAAACATGTTTGATGATTCCATCACTAATTTTTTATTAGATAATCTAATTGCAAGAAATATACTTGATAATTTGAATGAGGGTGTTATTGATGAGTTTAATGCTTTAAAACAAGGGGAGATAAGGAAACAAACATTGATCAAAGAAATCAATGCCCATTATCACAATCACTCCCAAAGAGTTAAATTTGTTTTCTCTTGTTCAAAATGGACCCTCAAAGATTGATGCTTTATTCAGTCAAGCTCAATCTAGTTTAATTTTTGTTAAGAATATTTAAAATGATAATGTTTTAGGAATTATGGTAAAAAGGTTAAAAATTTTAAATGGAGAGGCCCAGGTCTATTTCAATAAATGGGCTAGAGATATAAACCTTGTTATCATTACGCAAATAGAGAAGGAAAAAGTTGTGGTAAGTTTTCATTATTTCTAACATGTATTTTTGTTATTATACTTTTTATGTACTTGAGTCTTATATATTATTTGTTAATTGCAGGAAAAATATGAAAATTTGAATAAAGAAGCACATATTCTTAATGTGAATTTGAAAAACACCCACAAAAGTATTACCTCAACAACTACATTCAAGGAATAGCTTGTTTTATTAAATAAATAGAACAACACTTTGAAAAAAATTATTAAAGAGCATGGGATGGATCCAAACATTTTATTGAAGAAAAAAAAGATGTGGATTCAAGTATTGTTTTAGTTGGTGATGTAACAAATGAGGAGAGATAAAATATTACAAATATCAATTCTACTATAGAGGATCTTCTTAAAGAAAGAGTTATCATGGAGGGTACATAGACAGGTTAAGAGAGTAGGGTTTCAATGGAGGGCAATGGCAAATAGCAAGTGGGTGGAGAGTCTATTTCAAAAAAATGTTAGTTTGTTTCAAAAAGTTTACATTGTTCAAAATGACAGTGATTTATATCATGTTTGTTTCAAAAACACTTTATTATATTTTAAAAACACTTGTTTTATTTAATACACTTTATCATGCCAATGACATTTTACACATATTTCAAATATTCTAGGTATTTAAAATTAATATTTAAATATATTATGGTCAAGACTAAATATTTTATAAAGATATAACAGTGTAGTATCTACTTAATACTTTAGTGATTATTGATTTTATGAACTAAATGATCTAAATTAAATTATGTTTAAATGTATTGTGGTTTGGATTGTAAATGTTTTGTAGTATTTAATTAATAATTTGGAACACTGTTGGTTTGTAATTTAATTATTTTAAATGTGTTGTGATTTAGTGTAATTAGCCTTAAATATTGAATGGTTATATTTTTATATTAGTTTTACTATTTGAAAAAGTCATGGTTAAATGTATTGTTTAAATATTCTTCAGTCTTAACTATTGTGGAGGCAATGTTCAAAATGACTGATAACTATTAAACACATATGTTTAAATGTATTATTCTCCATATTGTAAATATTTTTTAGTATTTAATTAATTAATACTTTGGATCTTTAATTTATTGTTTAAATAATTATTAATTTATATGGGAAAAGATATAATATTTGATACACAATGTTTGAAATACTCTTGGTTTACTATTTTATGATTATAAATGTGTTGTGGTCACTGCCAAGCATATCGACTAGCGTTAAATATTCAATGGTTATAGAAGTTGTACTATTTGATATACATAGAATTGTAATAGGAAAAATAAAGTGCTTAATTCCAATCTATTGAACAAGTATTGCTACATTTTTTACTGTCAAAGTTTCATAACTTTTAGTGTAAAACTGAAGATATCAGTTCTAATTGACTCTCAATTAATCCATATAGTTTAAGAAGCTATAAATTAGTTTACATGCATGAAATAGATTACACAATTTAAACTATTTTAAGATGAAAAAATATGAAATATTTTAGAAAATAGTAATTTCTATACTTATCAAAATAAAACTTGGACAACTGAAATAATCCTTGAGAAACTTGCTCATCGTAAGTGTGATTTACATCTACCATGATAGTGCCATATTCAATTTCGATATTCACATCCTCTGTATTGGTTGTTGTATTAATAAATACTCTTATTTCAAATAGAGAACTTCATGTTATCAGTGCTCTATCATAAGGAAACTTGTCCACAAAATAATGTGAAACATAGAGTTTCAAGCAAGTATCTAGTTTTTTATCCAATTTGTTTCTAAGTTTTGACTTCATGAAAGATAATGCACTAAACACTCACTCATCTTCCATAGAACCCAAAATAATTATTTGAAAAATTTTATATAATCTAAAATATTCACTAATACTTTCTTATAAGATGCTACTAAGATAAAGTTTTTTCCATAGTCATGTAATTGAACCATTTTTAGTTAGGTCATTTAAACACTAAAGTTGATCCATCATTGTAATTCTAAACTATGTTGATTGAGATGTCAATAATTGTTTATTTAAAATACCATTAATATCAACTTCATTCACATCTATATATTTAAAGAATTGTTTAACAATTGAACCCATGTACTTTTGAAATAAGCCACTAATCTATTCTTGACTATTAACACTGTTCCAAAAAATGGGATTCACAACTCCCATGCCCTCCAAAAACTCATCCCTTTGAAAATATTCTTTGATATCAGTAGATAAAACTTGTGAGATTTGGATTAATTTAATTTTTATTTTAGATGAAACATTATCATATAGTAGATGTATTATAGGTACATCTCCAGGTTCAGTTCCCAAAACTTCAAGTCTTCTATAACAAGTGTACATTGGGATCTCAATGTCATTTAACACAACATAAAGATGATCATTGATATCAAATAACTCTTAGGATTAAAAAAATCTATCAAAAATTTATAGGTTCTAAAAATTGGTCCATGAAAACTTTCATTTAATGTGTATAATATATCTAAAGATTGACATATAGGTTTTCTCAAACGTATGAAGTCAATAATATAGATAGATCTCTCTTGGGCATGTTTCATTAAACAGTTGATTTCCTTCAATATTGGTAGAATACTACATAACGCCAGTAATGTTTTTAAATCTGTTAAATTAAAAATTAAATATTTTGCTTTGTCAACTTCTCTACGGTATTTATACATAAAACCTGTTAAAGATGAATATTCCTTAAAAATTTTGCATGTAGATTCATACATGAAAATCTATCTTATTTAAACATCTTTCAATAGTTTTTTACCATCAGTCACCCCAATTAAAATTTTTTGGAACTCCAAAAATATTTTTAGACTACTTGACATATAAGCATGCAAGTCACGAATGAGATCTTCCACTTTTTTGACATTACCAAATGTGCTAAAAATTTTGTACACAAGATTCATCCTATGATCCATGCAATTAATTGGAATCATAAATAAAGAAATTATTGTTTGAATATAAACACAAAGACCACTTCTATGCCCCTGCATCACTGATGCACTATTAACACCACCACACACTAGCTTTGTAGTTATGGCATAATCATCCATCCCAGATTTATCTCTTAAATTGGATACAACCAATTTATGAAGGTTTTTTGCATTGTAAAT
Organism: Torreya grandis; assembly: GCA_037957365.1. Lineage (NCBI taxonomy): Eukaryota > Viridiplantae > Streptophyta > Pinopsida > Cupressales > Taxaceae > Torreya > Torreya grandis. The sequence continues at coordinate 3,268,328 of JARHVA010001522.1, forward strand.
TTTTACCATTTTATGGAAAGCTAATAAATGAGATTACCTTGAATATTTTTCAAAAATATACACATGCATGTAAACCCATGATATGTTGTCAAATATAATGACCTCATGAATGATAGTGAGATTAATAGTGATCTCTTAGCACTTTCTTTCAAATCTTTCTTCTCGACCATTGCTAGACATTTTCACATATCCCAAGCACTGTTATCCAACCAATGTGATTTTGGAATATCAATAAACCCATTATGTTGAAACAAAATCTTAAAATATAAAAAATTAGAAATGAGTCTATCATTTTTTTAAATGTGGAAAATATTAGAGAATTGTACATATTTTGCCTTAAGATTGGACTGCATAACTTTTCCAAATTGATCTTTGATTGTTCCCCCTTTCTCAGCAAGATATTTTTGTTGTTTCTTATCATTTTTGTATTCATGAGTATATCTTACATGCATGCATTCTTCTTAATTTTTCCATCTATGTGTTCTTGTTATCTATCGATTTGGATGCTTCATGAATATATATATTTTCCCAAAATGTTTCTCAATTATGTCCAATTTAAGTTGCATTTTGTGTTCTTTTCTAAGTTTCTAACTGCATATTATATATCTGCATTTTTTTGGAGGATCATTACCATTTTTTGATTCTACTGGATCTATAAATAGATATTTTATAGCCCAGTCAATTTGAAAAGACCTTTCTATTGTCCATGTACTTTTATTCTTCCATTAACTTTTTTAAGTGGAATTTTCAATTGAATTTTGTGTCTAAAGAGAACTAAAATTCTCTTCTAAAGTGCCTAGAGGAGTGTCTTCTAAGGGTAGCATGTCATTAATAAAATCTTCACGTGATAATATGTTATCATGTTTAATTATTTATAATGAAATAGTATCATTATCAGTGGTAATTTTTGCATTGAAATGGTTTTGAAATTATTCTACAATCAATTAAAAAAATGCTGATTTTTTTAAAAAAAATTCAAAATTACCTATATTTGGAGTGCATGCCCTTTACACAGTCTTCTTTCTTAGGTTTCTAAAATAAGATAGTATGTTCAATTTTATTGATATTTTTTGTGGTATTTTACCCTTACCATTACCACCTAACACCATTGTAACTAAAGGAGGATGCTGCAAGACTCAAGATGCAGATGAGAAATAGTAGTTGAGAAGGCACTCCTAGATGATATCAATCGAGAAGTGATAAAATGTAACTAGATGATAGAAACCAATGAGACCATATTGGTGGGTGGTAAAATGGTGTCAAGGGACATAGTGTTTTTGGGTGGTAAAGTGTTTTTAGGTAGTATAGTGTTATCAAGTAATATAGTGCTGCTAGGTGGCACACTACTATTGGGTGATATAGTGTTATTGTATGGCATAGTTATTTCAAGTGGTAAAATACTACTGGGCAGTGAAGTGATATTGGGTGATCAAGTGCTACCGATCAGCATAATTTTATTGGGTAGAATAGTGTAGTCAAGTGGTAGAATATGATCAGGCAACACATAGTGCTATCAGGTGGTAGTAGTGAGGTGATAGAGAGGTGTTAATAGGGATGTAGTTGGAAGATTACAAAAATGCTATCGGGTGGCCTCAAGGATCAAGATCTTGGTAATATAATATATAAATATGATTCGATGGTAACCCTTGTGAATATATATACTATATATAAGGTGAATTACATGGATACCCCCATAATTATTGTAAAGGACTAGTGATTCGACCCCTAAAAAAATTATATCCTAAAATTTTAGGTGAATCTGCCCTATGTGCTACTACCAAAAATTGCCAAATTCAATTTCCAAAAAAATTAATATTCACGAATTAAAAAATATTTGCCACTAAAATTTACCCTAATTTGAGAATCAAGTTAGCATTCTAGATTGCATCAGTCTTCAAACAACTCCTGTAGATGGTTAAAGGTTTACCAAAACAAATATAAATAGATATGGTAGATGGGTATGACTTTAATAATCTTGGCCAAAGATGGATCCCCTCTGCATTTTGTTTATAGCTGCCAATACATCCCCATGTCCTTCTGAGAATGGATTTTTAATTCCCTCCTCCTATGCCCATATGCATTCCTCCAATGGCAATGCCTCTTTGATTTATTATTTTCAAAAAAATAAGTCTTTTATAACTTCAAAACCATTCCCTAAAAAATAGTTGTTTTATTAATTTTTTAAATAATTGAGTTTTATATTTTGTCTTCAAGTGGTACTTTTCCATTTGAATGCTCATATGGGTGCTTAGCTGACTTGGTTTAGACTTAGCTTTGTCTTGGAAAAGGTCATTAGTTCAAAACTAGTTCCAACACTTGGTTACAAGGATATATTTATTTTTAGCCTTAGGAGAATTTTTAATTTTGTGCAAAATTAATTAATTTGGACCATTAATGATGAAAACAAGATATTGTAATAAATTTTGATCGGTATCTTAGATTCAAGTGTCATTTTCTTCAAAAAATCATATTTTTTGTTCCCGATCCATTGGTCTCATTTATATTTTAATTGTACTAAAATTATAAACTACCAAATCTGGGAAGGTCAAGCTTAATTTTAGGGGGGTGTACAAATTATTATGATTCCTTTTATTTTTATTTATTCAATTTGTTACAAAAAAACTCACATTTATATAATGGACCCTAATTTAGCTAATTTTCTCACACCCTTCAACTATCATGAATGGAAGGCTTCCATGTCACTTGTTTTACGAAACAAAAAGCTCTACAGGGTAACTATGGGTATACAAATTGAACTAGATACATATAAAGAAAAATGGTTTGACAATTGTGATGAAGCTTTTGGTTTTCTATGTCTTTATATGTCACCAGATCTACACTTTCACATTGAATCAACCAAAACACCCAAGGAAGTATGGGATACCCTAGGAAAACTTTTTGAGAAATTGGATGAAATGAGAGGGCATGAAATACAAAATGAGTTGATTAGTCTTAATCCTAGATGTTTTGACACACTTTAGGACTACTTCACCAATTTCAAATCATTGAGATTGCAACTTAAAGAATGTGGAATTGATAAAAAAAAATTAAAACTCATTATTTTTGTCCTTGTAAAACTTGGCATTAACTATTCTATTTTTGGGTGTAATAGAGTCCACTAAACCACATGCTCTACTTGTAGGACATGACACCTAAAAGGATTCAAAAGAGAAGAAATAAAATAATAAGGATCATGAGAGAAAAAATGAACAACCCACTACCAAATCAACCAATGAGACCTCCTCATCCAATGTTAGGCCTAAGAAAGAGAGGATCAAGTGTGGTTATTGCACATGCAATCATGATGGAAAAAAATGTTTGAAGAAGCAAATTAACCACCTAACAATCCTTATTGATAATAATAATATAGGTGTTCTTGAGTCTATCAAACCATCTTCATCAACCCCAGAATCCTCCAAGGCAAATGACAATGGTAAATACAAGTCAAAATAAAAAGGTGTGAATAAAGTGAAAGGTAGGGCCTTATTTATAGTTTTAATTTCAACTCCTACATAGGTCATTGACTCTAGAGCATCACATCACATAGTTTCTTCATAGATTGAGTTCACTTCCTTGGGACCATGTGACATATCCACTATTCATTTGGGTGATGACACTTCTACACATGTTTTTGAGAGAGGACCTTTTGAAGTGATTGGAGGAACATTTAATAATGTTCTTAGTGTTCCCTCAATTTTAACTAATCTACTATCAATTTACTAGATTACTCACCTTGGTTCAAGCATGTGAGTTGAGTTCACTAAAGATTTAGTATATGTCAGATAGTTGCATAGTGATACTATATTGGTAGTGAGATTGTTCAATCATAAAACTTGAATATATACATTCTCACATTTTGTCCCTAAATCTCATTCAAATTCTTATTTTTTAGTCACCTTGAATTGATAATATTTCTAAGCCTAGCCTTATATTTGATAGTGAGGACTCTTCATCTATCATAGATGACTACATTAATGATGGGGGAATATAACCACCATCTTCTTGTCACCTTACATATATTGAGGAGTTATTTATTGAGTCACCTAATTTTAGTCCACTTTAGACATTACAAAGAGCAGTTACTTTTATTCAGAACTCATCAGACATTAGATAGTCTTCTATTCAATTACATGACATTCCATATTCCTTCTTTATCTCTGCTTTAGATACTCCATCATTTCATGGATCATTTGGCCCATATACTATGCATGAGGAGCATAGTTACTTGTATAGGGACCACACCTTGGTTGGATATCCATCAGGGACTTGGTGGACACATTCACTATTCTAGGATGATCCACTCTTCAAGGCATCTACTACTTATCCATAGTCACTCCAGATAGCTCATTTTAAGAATAGAGGGTGGCTACAGGTAATTATAGCTTCTAATGGGAATTTTTATCCTTATCTTATTATTTTTTATCTCTTTATTCTTGGGGGGGGGAGAGTTTTTTACTATGATTTTTATCCTTTTCTCCATTTTATGAGAGTTACTTTGTATGTGGGTACCTCATTAGGCCTTGTTATCAGGACCCATTTCTTCTACCCATCTAAGTTGTGTTTTAGGGGGGTTAGAATAAGTATTTATTTTACTTTATTTTTTTTATTTTGATTATTCATACACACATGGATTATTAATCCACTTAAGTTAGCTTGATTAATTGTTCTTATATTTAAGGAGTTACTCTTTATTTTTATCATTGGCTAGTTAATGTTACTCTTTGATTGGTCATTGTTGACTTAGGAGTTACATGCCTATTCTAGGCCTTTATGATCATTAGGAAGGGTTAAACATTACTCTCATATTTATACACCCTTTTATGAGATATTTAATCAATCTGAGTGTGTTGAATGCTTTCTCTTATTTTTTTGTAATATTATCTTATTTATTTTTTATTACAACATTTTTCTAGGCAATAGATTAATCTTTCTTATAGAATTTGTGCATTTGATGAAACCAAATGATCCTGGCCAATGATCTGATAGGTATCCCAGTACTCATCATCACTTTTACCTACACACACCAAAATAATACATTATATATCTAAATTGATAAGCCAATATTAAATAAATCAAGCATATAATCTATAATGACAATATACCCTCAATTGCTCTAATGGGATCCAAATATAGTACCTCCTCCATAATGGCCCCATATCTCAAAAATAATGGCAGCCATCTATGTCATACTCAGAATAATATGAAGACATTAATATCCCCCACATCACCTATATTAAGTTTATTTATTGTAACATCTCACTCTGTCACTAGAATCAGAGCCAACTCAGTCATTATGGGTCTCAGTCTATTGTCCAATATCATTGAGGACTGAGAACTCCTCAACCACACCAATGGTGTGGGAGGCACATCTTGGACCACACCAAAATATCATGTCACCCACTCATACTGAAATCTCTCAAAAACACTGATACATCAATCATGCAACCATCAACTCACTTGAATCCATCTCAAATGCATCCCATCATCTAGCCATCCTTGAAATGCCTTATAGGGTCTCCAAATAATATATTTGGCTATCACTCAATCTAATACATGTCAACAATGCATCATGATCCTCGATCACATGGGAACTATGCTAGTCCATCTCTCTACAAATACCTAGGGATGTGCCCAATCCATATGTAGAAAACCCTCTAGTCTAACCAATGCAATGTGATCATATTCCCTATTAATGTAATAATGCATATGACTCAATCCCACCATTGCATAACTCCTAAGTAAAATGATATAAATCTTGATACAAGTGGGACAACATGGTGTGACCCCATGAGTATATGGTCTCATTCTCCCATATGTCTTGAATAACAACATGTATCCTCTATGAAATGGATACACACTACTATCAACAAAAAAATGGAGCTAATAAAACCACTAAAAATTTTCATAGCCACAAAACACTAGCTATAACAATCATAAATAATAACACATCACTACTACTCCCCAGATGATGAGTCCCCATAAGTATGGTCATAAAATACCTCGAGGCCTAGTCTATGGATCTATCTCCAACTAACTCATTTAATACAACCCACTAAAAATTAATGGGCAATCTAAGTATCCTATACACATCCTCCATAGTAACATTAATCTCTCTAGTGTTACTAATCTCTCTGGTGGGTAGCTAAAAGGTAAATGTATCAACATTCCACTGATCACATAGTGCAATCATCAAATGATAATCCTAGGTCATCGATGCAAGTGATACCATGTAACCCAAACCAAACCTATCCATAATTATTCTCTCATATTATATCAAAGGAAACTCCCGTAATCACTCCATCATCTGACAACTATGAAATTCCTTCATGCATACATCTACCTATAAAATATATAGAATACAACATTATCATCTCTAAATGACAAGTATACATGCTAAACTAATCATTAAATGCAAATTTGAATTAAAAAATTCAATGTTTAGTCTATAGGACATTATCAATACAACAAAGACCATAGCATTGGACACTAGTGTGGTCTATAGATAGTATCATGATAGCCTAAGACACTAACATTGTCCTTAGGATAGTAGCACAACCCTAACAAAAAACTCTAATATAGCTAAAATGACATTAAAAATGATTAAAAAAAATATAACCAACAATTCAAAAACATGGAAAATGATGGAATCCTTACCAGAGTGAATTCCTTGTTGGCCTAGATCAATGCATCTACCTCCTCGTATTAGGTCACATTTGCACCTCATCTCCTCAACATCTTTTCTTCACTCATAAATTTTTTATCTCAAATTAAAAAGTTTAAATGATTTTTGAAATCAATCAATCAAACTTATTTAAACCATGTTTTAAAAATTCCACCCACCTAAGTTTATCCCTATGCATAAATTTCTTTAACTATTACCAAAAACTTCCAATCATGATATCTCAAGAACTATGGCTTTGATTTTTGATCCATTTCTTATGTGTAAAATTTGATGATGATATCCCATGCAATGTACTAGTTACACTTCTATCCCAATCAATTTCACTCCATAAATGACAAAACTCATTTTTACTTAACAAACTCAATATAGACCATAGGTCTATCTTAGTCTCCATTTACAAACAATTCCTATACAATTATCAAAATAATCAATCCTACAATCACCTTATCAATGCTAACTATTCACTAATATGTATACCAAAATCTCTTTTGGTTTAATACCCTTACCCCAGTTTTGACTCTCTCACAAAAAGGGGGCATGTATACATTATTCATCTCAATATAGTTTTTACTCATATATGCATGCTTAGATATACAAATACATAGTTTGACTCAGATTTACTAGTATAGTTTACTTAGATACATAGGCTCAGATATAAAAACACATAGTTTGGCTTAGATTTCCTAGTTCAATGACTTAGTTATATAGACACACGATTTTATTTAATCAGATACTCATATAATGGATACATAATTTGACTCAAATTTCCTTGGTTCCACGATCTTGTTGGATACTGGCTCAGATTATCAACTTTTACATAGGATTTTAACATAGTTCTAGACTTAGATTATGAATATGGGGGCACGTACATGGTACACCATCCATATATACATATAATTTTATACATAGGATATACTGCTACATTACTCAGATATTAGGTTTGGGGGTATGATGAAGGGCACATGTCCTCGATCCACATGATTTCACCATGTTATATTTATGGAATGGGAAGTTATACTATTCTCTATACACAAACTACCAAATTACACTCATGTTATCACCAAGATTTCACAAGATTGGTTCATATAATTGTATGTAATGGTCGATCAATCATTTTCACCAAACCCATATTACACAAGTCAAGTGATAATTTTGAACTCTGATCACATTTATTCTCAGACTCAATTACATATTAGAATTGGGGTGAGTAGGGCATGTTTTTACACATTTTATAGATTACTTCTTAGACCCATTTCATATATTAGGATGGGAAAAAAATAGGTTTTTATTCTTCACAATTTAATTCATTACTTAGACTACTTACATGGGACACCCACATTGTGTATTTTCTCTTCACAGACATCATTCCAACTCCTATCCACTTTTTTAGCCAAGAAGTGGGCCAGGTCTAAAGCACATCCACACATGTAAGTATAGGTACACATTTTTATTTTTATTTTACTCTAGTAATTTCATTCCATTGCATTACTAGAATAAAAGGAGGGGGGGTAAATATGCACGCCCTAAATTGGTCAAGCAAACACAAATAATATGTTTTTTGTAGATATTTCATAGGAAGTTATTAATGATAAATGAAGGTCTTGTTCACATGGTCACTTTGGTATTTTGGTCCTTATTATGACTTGTCTTCCCATATTTTTTACACCTTCAGTGATCTTATCTCATGCCTCACCTAGTCATAGCCCCCCTGGCCTATTTATTGCAGTCATAACCCAATTTATTTGCGCACAGAATAATAGCATGGTCTTGGACAATAGCATACTATACTATTATTCATTATTCACCTCAACACTATTGTCTAATGGTCATGTTTTTAGCTTGTTTCAGGTCCATACCCTTCTTTGGGTCTCTTTTTATGATTTTATCTATCTTTTCACTTTTATGATTTGTAAAAAAGTGTCTCACATTAAAATTAAAGTTCCTTCTATATAAAGGGCATCACAAGGCATTTTACATCTAGCACTCACTACTTTGGTACATAATTACATAAAAAATAGTCAATAGTATAACTCAACACTCTATATATTACTCAACATCACACATAGATATGCACGCTTGATCAAATAAGGGCCTAAGAAAAATTCATTCTAGCATACCATGTGCATTGATTATGCACGTTCCCTAAGGGAGAACTACATGTGATCTAAGACCCCTATCATTAGGGTTAATGTAGGTAGTAGCCAAAATAGTAGGGGTTATATATCATGTAACAAGAATATCCCTCAACCTACATTTTCCCCTTCATTTTGTATTTGATTCCATTATTGTTTCATGTGTGTAGGTATTCATTAGGGTTTTGAAGGAGAAACAACCAAATAGGGATACAAAAAGAATATGAAAAGATCTTGAGCACACTTACAAAACCTAGGAGACCTCTCATAGTATCCCTAGAAGTCTTAGGACCCCTATCCACAAAAGGACATTATCATGGTGCCTTTGATAATAGTGTCATGTGTTACTATCTAGTTGGCTATGCTATTGACTTAGGGTAGTCAGAAGTCAAGTTTCAAAATGAAAGGACTCAAGGTTATACTCTTGACCTATTTCAACATTTCCATCATCTAGTGACACACATTTTACTCCAAATAAGTGGATTTATCCTTTACATTCATATTTAGGGTAAATTATTAAATTATTCATTTACAATATTTATCTGTATTTATCTCTTTACTCCAACACTTTAACAACCTAAGATTTACACTAGTAGAAACCTAAAAATTTAAATTGTATGCACTCCATCACCTAAAATTTTGGTGAGGGTGATAAATCCATGTTTCAATTCACTACAAGTAAGTTTATGCCAATGTGAATAATAAATACATGTTTATTTCAATTATATAATAATACTCAATAATTTAATTGGAAAAAGCATAGGATAATATTATTTATACAATTTATAATTTACACAGCATAACATTAGACCTGAATAGATAATCTAAGGTGCAAAACAAGGTTGCTCTCTCATATTTTTTTTTAAGTCTAACAAAATCTTTTGTCCACAAAATCAAAATAAAAATTTGCAAGATTATAGTTTTTCAAGAACTTGCTCCTTCAAGACAAAAAGTTGCATAGTTATAGTTTTTAAATATCTTTCTCTTTCAAATCTTTTTTGGGATGTTTTTCAATGCCTTTGATGTTTTTGGAGTGTTTATCATACCATCTGTCATTACTTACAAATTCAATGCTTGCCCTTGTTGAAAACAACATGTCATTTGTAATTGATTAGCTATATAAAGTGGATTTCCTAGTTGATAATTTCCTATTCTTGCAAAGAAATGAGTATAGATTTTTCCATAATAATTGGATGTGTTTTGGAAAAGGTATTTCATGTTCTTAAACCTTATCTTTCTATCCATCTCTTTTATTACTTTCTCAAACTTCCATCCTTTTTTGATGCTCCTTATTCTATTCCTTCTCATGCTTTTCCCTTTCCCTTTGTTCTTCATTTTCTTTCCTTCTTAACTCATTCTCAAATTTTTATACTCCTTCAAATCCTTGTTAATTTCTCTTAATTATTTATTATCTTTTATTTATTATTTCATCATGGCCTTAAGTTCTTTTGTTTCCTTCTTTCATGTTTCTTGGCCACAAAACATTTCTAAAAAGTCATTTACAGTTAAAATTTGAGATTGCTTGCTCAATCTCACTACACCATTTGATAATCAATGGGAATTATACACAACCCTCTCTATTGATATTTTAAGGAAACTAACTAAACTTGATATTGCTATATTTTCTTTACTTTGACTATATTTAAGTTATTCATTGTTATTTTCTTCAAAATATTATGTTTTTGTAAGATTAATTGCATCATCAAAATCATGAAAATCCCATTTAACATAGTAGTGTACCAAATATTCATCAATTGAAATTTCATGAGTGTATGGAATTGAAAGGCCCACATCTACATTGGTAAATTATAAGTTTACACCTAGTTCTACTACCTCTTCCTTGATCTAGTCTAGTTGGCTTATTTGTGAAGATAGGTGCAACCACTCTCTAAGAAAATTTTATCGAATGTTAGACACATTATATCCTTAACCTGTTTATTCACCTTGTTCACTACACTCTTACACTTAGGTTACATATGTACCCTAGTTGATACTAGGTAAAATTATATCTATATTGTCATTTTCAACTGCTCCATCTCCTTGTTTTTAAAGTTCAATAATTTCATCTATCTCATCCTCTCCATATCTTACTAATTGCATGATTTTTTGAATTATAGTCTCATCATCTTCATTTAAAACTTCATATTATTCACTTGGTTCCATGTATTATACAAACACCTATTTATTAAGTGGCCATATACTTGTCTTCTTAAAAATTGACTTTATATTTTTTACATAAAGAGTATTTTTGAAAGTTGTGCTACCCAACTTAGTAAAGTCATACCTGTTGATCTCAAGTTTGTGATTTCAATGCATCCAATTTGACCTTTAAATTTTGAAATAATTTTTTAATGGTGAGAATACACTCACATTTAATTATTTCAACTTGTGGGAAGTGTGTTAGCAAAGTAACAAGATTGATTCACAAACTCCTAGCCTCTTCAATAGTTAGCATTGCTACATGAATCTCATGGCCATAAAAAATAAACATGTACCTATTGTAAGGATAAAATCAACTTGGTATTGATCTCTTGAAATGGTGTAGCCAATTGAGAAAAATATCTTGCATCATCCAAACATGAGGTTGGGTTGCCATACATACTCCTAGTTCATAACGTGTAATGTAATTTTTTAAATCTATTTTTACATTAAATAGATAGAATCCATGAATGCTTTGGCTTGATACATTAAAAAAAGAAATAATGGTGATCCATTCTTACTTTTTTGAATTATGTGATAAACACTTTAACATCCTCTTTTTATTATGACCCACATATGGTATTCCTAATAGCTTATAGTCCAATTTCATCACAATTCCAAAAATTTTAAGGTTCATAGTGGTTAGATTCATAAACCCTTTCCAAGTTATTATAAAATTAATCTACAATGAAAGGACTTAGCTAAGATGTTATATATCTATCAATTCCTTTTGCTAATCTAACGGACAAGTCTGAGTGCCTCTTCTTAAAGCCAGCCCACCAAGACTTACTGGGAATTCCATCCTTGATAGGGTTAGTCCTATTTTCACATATGTGGGATATATGTGACTTGAGTTGTATAATTTCAAATCTATGACCTATTTATGCCATATATTTTCACCATTTAAAAACCTCAAATTATTCCTCATTTACCAACATGGTTGGTGGGCCCTTTTTTTGGTAGTTGTAATACCTAACAACCAATAGTTGAGTGTGGTTGTAGGGATTCCCCACTTTTTTTCATAACTTGAGTGGAGTACCCATTATTTTTAACATCACTCATAGCTTGAACCATTTTAGTTACAATTTATTGAGTTTAGATGGATAGATTTTTAGCTAATGAAGGATATGTTGTCACCTGTGTAGTATTTTGAGGTTATTTGTTTGAATTTATAGCTTTTTCACCTTCTGAATTTACAACATCCACTCTTCTTCCTCTTTTTGTATTGATCCTTGTTTTACAAACTATTATTTTTATATTTGAATTTGTGATTATGTTTGCGTCATAAAATATGAAAAAATCAATAACATGCATTATAAAATGATAACATCCATACTATGTTAATAAAATTGCATATGTTCTTTCCTTTCAACATCAACGCAAATGTAAAATGGTGTGATACAACATAGGTATAAAATTGTACAAATCCAAACTAGTTGTCTATGATTAAACTCTGGCATGGCCTCGTTGAACATTCAAAGCTAAAAATATGATGTCTAATATAGGATGGTGAGGTGTTATTACTTTTCTACCTTGAATAGGGTGCATTCTTAATGTGAACTAAGCGCTATTGACTAAAGTTTAAATGTCCCACATTTGGCTTCCACTAATACATTTTTTAGGATTTTAATTATCATGAAAAGTTATATATATATTAGTCTACATAGATTTATTCAAGTGATGTGATTCACTTGTTAGTTGTTTTGATATTGTCTCTAATTAAACAGCTTGGGGGATTCTAATTGCAATATTGAGCTCACAAACTTAAAAATCCATGATCCTATACAATATGATTTTGTAAAAAATAATATTACATTATAAAGATAAAAATCAGGTTCACTAAAAAATATATGGATAAATACATCTACGCTAAATTACATGACATCTATTTATAACTATTATAAATAAATATAATCATACTTAAGATATTAAAATTAGATCTAATTGCATAAATAATTTTTCCTATTTTATTAAATTACAAGAGAGGGGTTTATAATAATATATGATTTCACACAAATCTATAAATAGTCATTAGGACTAGATTTTAAAAATAGAATTTTTAGAGCTAGACAGTGAGAACCCAAAAACTCACATTAACCTGAGCACTTTAGAATTATAGACTTGATGTTTATTATAAACCAAATCTGTACATTATGTTTTTCATATTAAAATTTATAAATGCTAAAAAAAATCAATTAATCTATTCATTATGTATATGTGTTACGAACCCATGATATCCCTTCTCTTTACTTTGTTAGTATATTAGTTGTTATGGATGCATATGCTTTGTAAGTCATCCTGTGAGAATTTTGTTTTATCCCACATTAATAAACTACTACTTCCAATGCTTTGTAAGTCATCCTGTGAGAATTTTGTTTTATCCCACATGCATTGGAAGTAGTAGTTTATTAGATTAGACTTAGTATATATATAAGTGTTGAGGCCAATGAAGGCATGCATGAATTGTAATGAAATGATCTTGCTCAAAGGAGGTTGCCCCCTGAAAGAGGTCAATGATTCTATAATTTAGTTATACTTATTTGAATTAATATATTACTAATTTTCATAGTTTATTTCATGTATTTGTAATTATCTGCTAACTTATTTAGGAAGGATCCTCTCATCTAGTATTAGAGCACTTTCTAGGGCCAATATTTTTTTCTAGAATGTTTAAACTCTGTTCTGATGTATAATTTATTTTTCACAAAAAGTCTTAACTATATTCTACTGCATAATTCATTTAAGTATTTTTATATATTAAAATAATCTATTTAGGATTAGGGTAAAAACCTATCTACATAACTATGGAAAGTACTTGGGTGAAATCCATAAAACTCATTGTAAGGAGTACCATAGGAACCCCAAAGTATCTGGCTCATTGAGAGGATGTACCAGTGAAATGGGCGAATCCTTCCCAATTGAGTAGTTCCCACCTATGAGAAAAACTAAGAGTTATCACTTAGTTCATGGTCAATTTTTTTTGGGAGAGTGGTACTTACTTAGATGACATTGGTGGTCAAAGAGATATCTTTAAAACCTTAGGAAACTGTTGAAACTTAGGGCCCACTTCTATCAATTTTAGAATATTTCTAGCAGACTATCAAAAAATCAATCAACAAAGTATCAAAAGACTCTTAGAGGAATTGCATTCAAATAGTTGATAAAAACCAAAAACCAAAAAATATTCATCTTATCAGTTTCATAAAACTATTAGTAGAGTATCAGAAGACTCTCAGAGGACTTACGGCCAGACATTTGATAGAAAATAGAAACCAAAAACCAAAAAAAAGTAATTTTTTTTTCATTTTTTTGCCATATCTCCCTATCCACAACCCCATTTATCATCAAAATTTATCTAAAAACCTACAATTTCGTTATCCACATTTTCTTCCTTGAGGTCCCATATCCTGATTCCACTCCTAATTTTTGCAAATCTCAATTTTCCTTTTTTCATGTTTTACCATAACTTCTTATGTTTTTGTTTGTTTGCCTCAAAAAAAATTCATAGTGTATGTCTCCCTTTTCTGCATTTTACCCCCTCTTTGATAAATTTTCCAATTTTTCTATTTTCACTTCTAAAATTGCCCTTGCCTTCATCAATCATACTTCCACTATGCAAAATCTTTAGTAAAATTACCTTTACCCCTTCTGCTTTTGACCAAATTAAAAAATTTCCTTACTAAACATGTCTTAACTCTAGTTTTCCTACCCATTTAAAAAATAAAATACAAAAAAATGGGGGATGAAATTGCCACCCTCAAGACCCAAATCAAAAATCTTGATGAAAAAATTCTTGGCCTCAATCTTCAACATAAAACCTTGAACAAAAAATGGCATATAGAGTCATCTTCAAACACTGAGTTTTCTTCTTCCAGCAATTTTCATGGGTTGAAGCTTGATTTTCCTCAATTCAATGGTGTAGATCTAACTAGATAGATCTATTGAGTAGAATAATATTTTAGTCTGCATAATAATTTTAATGCCAATAAGGTCCTATTTGCATCCTTTCACTTAGAACATGAAGCCCTTCAATGATATCATTGGTATACCAGGGCTCATGACAAGCCCATATGGACCAATTTTTGTACCCTCATTTTACAACGGTTTAGATCGAGTGCTTTTGATGACTTCACTAGAGCACTCACTAAACTTTTCCAAATAGGAATTGTGAGAGAATATCAAACATAATTTGAAAAATTGGCCAATCACACAGAGTGATTGTCCAATGAATTATTCAAGAGTTATTTTTTTAGTGGACTCAAGGATTTAATTTGATATGAGTTCAAAATGTTTTAGCCTAACATGATAATGGAAGCCATAGGGTTGGATAAGTTGGAAGAGGATAAGATCATAGCTCAATAATGATTCAAATCCAATTTTTCTCCACTCAGAAATACAAATGTATAATGATATCAAATAACGCTAACCCCTAGAACCACTCCTATCAAGCATTTGACTGAAGCAGAGATGCAAACACATAGAGAAAAAGGACTATGTTATAATTGTGATGACAAATTCACTCAGTGACACCAATGTGTCAAGAAAAATCTCTACCTAATGGATGTGGACACTCCACCCAAAATTAAAGTTTTGGAAGATGCTTAAGATACAATAAATGATCTAGAAGAAGCTCCATTGATTGTGGAACCTGCTTCTCAAGAAGACAAACTAGAGATCTCTCTCCATGTAGGTCAGGGATTATTTTAAGAAGATCCCTCCCATAATACTCATTGATTTAGGTATCACTCATAATTTCATTTAACCTTGAATCACCAAATATGTTGATTATTTTATCCATCCTTTCTCTAACTTTAAAGTCATGATTGCTAATGGGGGCACATTACCTTGTAAAGGGAAGTGCTATAATGTACGTATCTTTATTGAATATTATAACTTGTGTTCCAACATGTTTTCCTTTCCCTTAGGTAGATGTGATGTTATTTTATGAGCCCAATTTTTATGCACACTTGGACCCATCTTATAAGATTTTGTTAAACTTTGGATGCAGTTTTCAAATAATGGGCAAAAACACACATTGAAAGGCTTAAACTTGAGGTCTTTCAGCATCATAATTTCCCATTACATGGAAAATATTCTTAAGAATAATTTTCATGGCATCATTATTTATCTCTATTCCATTCAAATACAACCATCAATGGTCTCCACTACTTCTAATCTACAAACCATTCTGCACAGGTATTCAGGTGTCTTTGCCTAACCTATGGGATTGCCACCTTTACAGCTAGAGGACCATCATATTCAAATCCTTTCTAGAATCATTCCTCCCAACATCAGGCCCTACCACTACCCATTTCATCAAAATATTGAGATTCTCATTTGAGACTTACTAAAGCAAGGCATTATTCATGACAATACCAACCCATATTCTTCCCCAGTTCTCCTTGTTAAAAAAATATGGGTCATGGCATATTTGCATTAACTTATGTGCATTTAATCACATAAAAATCAAGGATAATTTATTGATCCCTATTATTAATGAGCTTCATGGCACTCATTTTTTTATCCAAGTTAGATCTTCACTCTAAATATCACCAGATTCAATTTCACGAAGATGATATCCCTAAGACAACTTTTTGCATGCATGATGGCCACTATAAGTTTCTAGTCATGCCCTTTGGCCTCACTAATGCTCCTTCAACATTCCAAGCATTTATGAATAAAATATCTATCCCTATCTATGGAAATTCATTCTGGTCTTCTTCGATGATATCCTCATCCATAGTAAAATATGGTTTGAGCATCTCCAACATCTAGAGGTCACACTTCAAATTCTCTCTAATCATCATCTCTGTGCAAAATAGTCCAAATGTGATTTTGGACAAAATTAAGTAGAGTATATTTGGAATATTATTTCAGCCCAAGGGGTTCAGGTGGATCCCAAAAAAATAGATGCCATGACAAATTGGCCTCATCCTTAGATACTCAAGAGCCTCCATGATTTTTTGGGGTTGACTGGATATTATTGCAAGTTTGTCAAGGACTATGGGGAGATTTTATCTCTGCTAATAGCTACATTAAAAAAGGATGCTTTTACATGGACACAAGCTGATGAGTGTGCATTTAAATAATTAAAACAAGCTATGTGTACACCTATTCTAGCCATGCCATATTTTTCCAAGACCTTCACAATCAAGAGTGATGCTTGTGAGAATGGAATTGGTACTATTCTCCTCCAAGAAGGATGCCCCATTTCATTCACCAATAAAGTGATTTATAGCAATAATTTAGTACTCTCTACTTATGAGAAGGAAATGGTGGTCATACATACTCAAGAATCATTTTTGCATCAAAACTGATCACTAGATTCTGAAATATTTCTTGGAACAATAGATCTCTACCTTATCAAAATAGAAATGGGTTAGAAAACTAATGGGTTATGACTATGAGATCACTTTCAAGAATGGTAAGGAAAATATTATGGCTAATGTTTCATCTTTCACATTTATAGACCAAGCTTCCCTTTCAGTTATTTCCATGCCTATTCTAAATTGGTTGGACACTGTACAACAGAGGTATGTCAATGACTCCTAATTATCTTAAATCATTCAATATTTAGCCACTAACCCCTCTATTATACCTAATTATTCTTGGTATGGTGGTTCTTTTTTATATAAGGACCATTTGGTACATTCCTAGAACATAGATCTTCAACAAGCTATATTCTATGAACTCTATGCTTCTCCATCTACAAGGCACTCAGGGTTTCTCAAAACTTATGAATGTGCATGATGTAATTTATTTTGAAAGGGAGTGAAAATGATAATTTAATAGATGGTGGTTGAATGTGATACTTGCCAATGTAACAAGGTGAAACAACACTCATTCCTGGGTTGCTTGAACCCTTGCTTATCCCTACCAAGATTTGGATAGATATTTCTATGGATTTCATTGAGGGGTTCCCTAAATCTAGAGGGAAAATAGTGATCTTGGTTGTGGTTGATTGCCTCTCCAAATATAGTCATTTTTGTGCCCTTATCCATCCTTATATTCACCTTTATAGTCACACAAATTTTTTTGGACCATATTTTTTGTCTTCATGGCATTCCTTCTTCTATTGTCTCAAATTGTGATGCAACCTTCACCAGCCATTTTTGGATAGAACTATTTCAATGCATATCACCTAACTAAAGATGCATTCTGGGTATCATACATTGACAGATGGATAGACTAAAATTATTAAAAAATGATTGGATAATTTATTTCATTTTTTCACCTCAAAATAACAACATCAGTGGGTCAAAGTGGCTCCCTCTCATTGAATGGTGGTACAATACCTCCTACCACACTTTAACTAAAATGACTACATATGAAGTAATCTATTGTTAAGTACCACCAATTCTCCTTCTGTACACACCCAGTAGTTCACCATTTCAAGTGGTTAACACACTTATCCAAAATTGGGATCATATATTCAATACCTTTTGGGACAATCTTCATATGGCATAAAATATAATGAAACAATAGCTAATCAACACCATTCCAAGTGCACTTTCCAAGTAGATGATATAGTTTTTCTTTGCCTACAACCATACAAGCAATCCTCCCTAAAAATCAAAGGGCATCATAAGCTAGCTCCCAAGTTCTATGGGCCATATAAAGTTCTCTAGAATATTGGGTTGGTTGCTTATAAGTTGGATCTCCCACTTTATTTTTGAGTTCATGTAGTATTTCATGTCTCTTATTTGAAGAAAGTTATTGGCACAAACATCAGAGTGTAGACTATTTTACCATAAATTAATAATGAAGGATCCATCCTTCTTGATTTGAAGGCAATCTTAGATAGGTGGACATGCCAAATTCACTCCCACTATATCACAGAGGTATTAATTTAGTAGCATAAAATGCAACCAGAGGATGTAATATGGGAACCACTATTTTAGATTCAACACCAATTTCCACATCTAAATCTATTTTTCTAAGAGGGAGGGGATGTTAGGAACCCATGCTACCCCTTCTCTTTACTTTGTTAGTATATGAGTTGCTATGGATGCATATGCTTTGTAAGTTATATTGTGAACATTCTATTTTATCCCACATTCATGGGAAGTAGTAGTTGCTTAGATTAGACTTAGTATATAAGTAAGTTTTGAGGCCAATGAAGGCATCCACGAATTGTATTGAATTGATCTTGCTCAAAGGAGGTTTCCCCCTCGAAGAGGCTAATGATTATATAATTTAGCTATTGTAATTCAATTCTACTTATTTGAATTAATATATTATTGATCTTCATAATTTATTTCATGTATTTGCAATTATCTGCTAACTTTTTTAGAAAATATCCTCCCAATATGGATCTAAAAAATTCAACTCATTTTCCTAAAATATTACATGAATCCTATTATCATTTAAAATGTGCACCTATGGATGGTCCATGGCATGGGAAAGCTTGGCAATGGGGCACAAGAGTATAAGGTGCTAGGCATGGAAGTATTATCACTCAGTTGTGTGTGTGAGCATCAGTTATCTCATTATAATAATGGGAACATCCCCAAAGTGTGTGAACCTTACACTCCTTGGGATGAACCTCTAGACTAGGTTAGATTTATTGTATTCTAAATGCACCTAGTTTAAGACTAGCACACAGGCCTAAAGAGAAGAAAGTTAAACTACCACTAATCTAAACCTAGGATATTTGAGAGGAAAAGGGAGGGAAAAGGTAAGAGATGCTGATAGTAAAAGGTGATGTGCCCAGAATAGAGTGACCACTCTTATTGTAGTAAACACAATGAAAATTCTTGAGAGTACAATAATATAACATAGATTCTACCAAGTCACTCTACATGCATAAGTATTTCATATATAGGCATGAGAATGCAATTCAACATTGAGAGGGATGAAAATGATCCATAGACGAAGCCTACACAGACCCTGGTGCATATAAGATATGACCTACAAGTGAGTTTTGAGTTTAATGAAGAGGTGATGGGGATGAATGAAAAATGAGAGGGGTAAACATCACAACTCATGCATTAGTTGGAGTTACTCAAAATTGATCCCCTTGAAGTAAGATTATCCAAGTTAATAGATCTTGAAGAAACTAGAGTGCAAGCTACACACACTATAGAACTCTAATAGGTGCAAACCAAGAGGGTATTTGATAAGAAATTTGGTGATATCAATTTTTGAGAGGGAGAATTGATACTCAAATGGGATGCAGATAGAGAAAAGGCTAGAAGGCACACTAAGTTCTATGTAATATGGAGTGTTCCATATACCATAACTAGCTGTAAGCCATCTAACACCTTCCAACTTACCAGATTGAGTGGAGAAGAGTTGCCTATCCTGATCAATGAGATTAATCTTAAGCACTATCTCCATTGACTCTTGTATATATATGAAAATAAAGAGTAGATGCTTTTCATTTCCCTAAAGTGCTTCATGTACCTTATTTTAGAGTAGTTTTAATTCCTCTAAGTGCTTGTGCATAGTATTTTTTAACTTAGGACTTTTCCTCTAAGTGCCTTTGGTGTAGTTCTTATTTTATCAGGGGAATCTCAATTCTTTCTAGAGCCAAAAATTCCAAAGAATCCATGCCCAATGGATCATTCAAAGGCTACTATATTCCTACTTAGTAGGTAAGTAGCTAGTAAAGGTCACTATAAGTGTTGACTCTTTAAGTCACCCTTGGGTAAGCATAGAGATTCCAAAGGCTTATAGAGATACATCACACCTAAGAAGACCTACGCATTCTAAGTGAAGTAAGCACAGATGCTTCCCATTTGTGATCAAGCTCAAAGATGAAGGTGTAAGTTTACATAGAAAACTATTGATGACTCGTGCATGCATAAAGATTTCAATATGTGCCTGCATGTACGATTTTATGGCATGCAAGTCAAAAGGTGTATGAATTCAAGATGTAGGACCCCTAATTTCTAGGTGGTCAAGTAAAGAATTTAGAGAAATAAATAGTTATTAATCATATAGGAGCACCTTGGATCTTTGATCTTCACGTACACCCTCATCTAAAGGTTCCCTTTTACCATTGTCACATGGCATCTCAACACTTGCTCAAACACAAAGAGGTTCTCAATTACTCAAGAGTAGTTCTAGTCTTCCATATGTCACATCTACATTTATCATGCCTAAAAATCTAATAGACTCCTCTCAGAGCATGCTAGGGTGACATGTGTCCCCGTAGTGCCACATTTGAGACTGGTTAAGAAGCACCATGTGTTGAATAGCTATCAGATATAAATAAAGTAATTAAAGTCCATTGAAATAATATTGAGGCATTATAAAAATAATTAAATTTAGAAGTGGCTATTGGAATTTTAGACTTGAGTATATGCCACTCTCTGACTCTATCAGGAAAATATTCCATTCCCTTATGTGCATGTATCCATAAATTATCCTACCACCAACTTCAGATCCAGTCAATAGAAAGAAGTCAAGAAGCATGGCCACATTGATATAAAATAATTTAATGTTATATCCACCACCCCAAGTGGCACATTTATTGTAAAATGGACTTGAGCACTATAAAAGCTTAGTTCTTTCATTGTAAAAGGGTCGACACATTTTAGCAACCTTACATTGTTGAAATTGCCTTCTATGAGCACTTGTATTGGCTAGACCTTACATGTTAATGAGAATTAAGTTCACATCCTTATATTATTATGATGATCTATGTGTTATTTTTGTTGGTTGATTTTTGTCTGTGGGTAATGTTTGCCCATCTCATTTGTCATTCATCCCCAGCACCTCTTTATTGAACTTGAAACTCACTTGGAGGTCATATCTTGTATATGCTAGGGTCTATATAGGCTTTGTCTATGGATAATATTCATCCCTCTTAATACTACCATTCATTCCCATGCCTCTATATGAAATACTTATGCATGTAAAGTGACTTGGTATAATCTAAGTAATATTATCTTGTTCTCAAGAGTTCGTATTATGTTTATGGTGGTAGGATCACTTGATCTATTTTGGGTGCATCACCTTTTAATTTTAGCATCTCTTACCTTATCCCTCCATTTTCATCTCAAATATCCTAGGTTTAGATTAGTGGTAGTTTACCTTTCTACTCTTTAGTCCTACACGCTGGTCTTAAACTAGGTGTGTTTAGAATAGAAAGAATCTAGCCTACTCCAAAAGCTCATCCCAAAAAGTGCAAGGGTCTCACACCTTTGGGGTATTGCCATCATTGTAACAAGACAAATGATGCTCATGCATGTAGCTAAGTAATAATAATTTTATACCTAGTACCTTATACTCTTACACCCCATGTAAGGACTTCATGCTCAATACCCCACCACCAAGCTTCCTTGTGTCATGGAGTATTTTTGGGTACATGTTTTGAATGATAATTTTTTTTGGCATGTATAATGGGACCGTTTGAATAAAAGATAAAGAATTGGTTCTATATCTAGATAATAAGTGTAGTAGATACTTAGTGAGATCACTTAGTGGCTCTAAACATCTCTGGTCCATAAAGATTATCCCCTTACCTATATGCCAAGAAGAACATGATCATCTACAAGAGGCATCAATTTCTATTTTAGTGAGCTTATAGAATCCTCAAGAAGGAGAGTAAGAATATCCTTGTCTCCTATCAAAATCTTTAACATAAGCTAGTCACCTCTCAAATTCTATTCTATGCCTCCATTCAGAAGGTTTTATGCAAGAAGCCAAGGTCTATTCCCCATTCCATTCACAATACTACCAAAGAATCAGGTGTTTGTGCCTTTCAATGGAGGTAGTTTAGTATTCCAAGTGTAGTATAATGACATTCTAGTGTCCACTCTTAAAATTTTGTCTATTTCATAGGTGAGAATTCAACCTCCCCTATGGAGCATATCCAAAACATTACAAACATTTTCTCAGTGCACCATGTCACCTAAGACAACATTGCAATCAGGTTACTAGCTTATTCCTTTAAGGTAAAATATCTTTAATGGTACTGAGGCTTGAAACCAAACTCTATTCACAATTAGGATGAGCTAAGTAAATAATTATGCAAGTAGTTAAAGATCATAGTTCTCACTTATCCTTGATAGAATAGCTCATGACTATAAAGTGAGCATCGCATGAAATGATGGTCAAATTCAAATTCTAGAGAATCTAGGATAGAATCCCACCCTTATGTAATCCTTCTCCAAACACTGCATTCTTGTATTTCTTAAAAGATCTTAAAAATGATACAACAGTGATGATTTAGTCTATGGGAGGCATGGTCCTCTCTGATGCCTATAAAGTGGTAGTGCACATACAAAATTATTTGATTCAGGCATACAATATTTCACTTAGAACCCTTATGCCTATATTCATAGAACCTCTCCCTAATAAAGTAGATGCACAACCTATGATAACACCTATCCCTATTGAATTTATCCCACCTACTCTACCCACCATCTCTTCTAATGAATTGCATGAAATGAATACATTATTGTAAAGTTTTGGGAATGAACTAGTTGCCCTCAAAAGGCAGCAAGCATAGTATCCTAGACATCATTGACCTTTCACTCAATAATACCAATCAAATAGACCTCCTTACCAAGGTATTACATAATCCTAAAATCATATCACCTATAATAGAGCACTTTATTCATAAAATACTAATGCTACCATCACCTCCAAAGCCCTTATTTCAGTATATAACAATCTAGCACATGATTATAAATGGGGCTTCCCATGCATTCATCCACATAATCAAACCACTTGCATAAATGGAAGCTTGAACCAAGAACTCATGGTGTAAAATATTCCTTAGTTATAAGATAAAATAAGTAGCGTAGCCCCACAAGAGGAAGGGATCCAAGCACCAGTTTAACTGTAAGAAGGGTCCACTTTTGTCAATTGGCAAGAAGAGGACTTTAGCTATGTGAATAAAAGTAGTGCACCTAGTGGAGGAAGAAATCCATTCATTTTAAACATAATATTCAAAATGAGATCTATAGAATAATTTACATTAGCTTTGACACCTTTGCCTTTAGTGCCCCAAGTTAATCACATAGTTATGCAAGCTAAGGCACCTACACAACCTTTAGACCTAGAAAAGATAGTGAAAAAGGAGGGACCATCTCAAGTTAGTACACAAACACTAGGAGAGTCTTATATTCCAAATCCATGACCAAAGGGATCTTAGTTTCCCTTCAATATAGTATAACAAATGAATAATATGAGCCTCAATGTCACAATGTGGGATGTGCTCACTATTTTATCTCAATGGAATTTTCTACAAGATACGTTGAAAGGTTTTCAAGAGTGTCGATCTCCTCAACCAATGCCCACTACCTCTACTAATATATGTCAACTGAAAGTATAAAAAGTGCAAGTATAACATACCAATAAGTTTCTTCCATTCTACTTCTCCTTATTCATCAAATAGAACTTGGTGTATAATTTTATGATCAACTTTGGTGCAAGAAACTCAGTAGTGACAAAGAAGATTGTGGATACATTTTGAATTACGTATACCCCTATTTCAAAAGGAATAGTCCAACTCAATGGTATAACAATCAAATATGTAAGTATAATCAAGGGCTTAAATCTAATTCTACATGCATTCCCAAGCCTCTTTATTGCATAGGATATATTAGTCATTGAATTGCCTCCTTAATACATCATTTACCTCTCTCAAGACTTCAAAACAAAGATGGGTGAGTATTTATTTTTAGATTGGTCACATATGCTATTAATAACTAGATACAAGACCAAATTGACTATCAAGGTAGAACCTATCTTCAAAATCTATGTTGAGCCATACTCCCCTAGCCCAGTGGAGCAAAGTTGTGTGATGTTTGATCAAGAGGATCCTACTCTCCATGGGATTGTGACACCACTTGAGGAAATCCTAGACAATCTATTGGATGAATGGGTATGCTAACTCTTTGAGTGTGACCCATATGATAATGTAGAAATGGGGTTAGGCTCATATTTCATCATGGAAGATAATTATGTGCTACTTGAGATTATAAAAGCATGTGAGGACCCATAAGGTACGTGAAAATCATACTTTGATGGCTCTCGAATTAGGAACAATGCAAGAGCTAGTGTCATGTTGGTGTCACCCTAAAATGAAAAATACTTCCATGCCTTTATATTATATTTCACTTACAAAAAAAATGATACTAAATATGAATCACTAGTCTAAGGCCTTCATTTTGTGTACAAGAAAGGAATCAAAGTGCTACAAGTATTGGGTGATAGTGAGTTGTTTATTAACCAAGTTAGAGTGTAGAACTTGACTAAGAGTGGATTGATGAAAGCCTATAAAAATAGAGTGTGTGATCTAATAGAAGGATTTTATGAGTTCATCATAATTTCCTTACCAAGAGTGCATAATGTTAATGCATATAGGATTGAAACTATAGGTGTATAGTATGACATTTTGTGCAATATAATGAAATAGACTAAACAACTCGTCAAGCTCATGGTCAAACCAATAGTTCATGACAGCATGAAAAATTAGCAAGTGTTTGAGAGTGATGAGAAAATCATCAAATTCCTAAAGGATGAGGTAAAGTTTTGCATCATAAACTAAGCACATATTTGAGCCCAATATGAAGATCAAATCATCCAATTAAAAGGAAACAAGTTGCCAAGAGGGCTAGTCACCCTAGAAAACATCTTTGATTCTGATGACTAATTCAAAGGAGAGAGATGTAGTATGATATCCAAGGAAGATATCTCAATGTCTATGATCATTTAAAAATGAAAATATATTAAATTTGGTAAGGTTTTTTCCATACTAGAGATTGAAATCTTTATTCAACTTAATAGGAGATATGACAATATCTTTGTATGAAGCTAAAAGGATCTAAGAGGCTTTGGCCCAAGCTTAGTGTAACATATAATTGATCTAGATCCTAGCATGTAACCCATGCAAAAAAATTAAAGTGCCATTAATCCAAATTTAGAGTCATTAATGTGCAAGGATCTCTCTAATCTCATTGAGGATAGCATAATACTTTTGATCAAGCATTCTTCATGGGTTACTAACTTAGTCCTTGTGCATAATAAAAATGGGGAGATTCACATATGTGTGGAATTTAGGGACATGAATAAGGCTTCCCTTAAAGATTATTATCCTCTCCCTCCCATGGAGCAAATATTTTAAATGGGCATAGGCATGGAGAGATTCTCATTACTAGATGGTTACTCAGGCTATAACTAGATTCAGGGGTAAGATTATGACTGATACAAAACTATGTTCACCACTAAATGAGGAACCTTTGCATACCATCACATGTCATTTGGTTTAACAAATATAGGCATGACCTTTTATATATCCATAGATATGTCATTCAAAGATATCATCAATAAGATCATCTTGGTTTACCTTGATGATATAATCATTTTTTCTAAGTGTAAGAGGATCACTTAGGTCATTTAGAATACGTCTTTCATAAATGTTGTGAGTTTGTAATATCTCTAAACCCTAGAAAATCTATCTCATAGTTCATGAAGGATCCTTCCTTGGGCACATCATTTCTAAAGAGAGAGTTGTAATTGATCCGGATCAAGTAAAGGCTATCTCATATCTTCACCTTCTAAGCCACAAGAAGAGTCTCAAGAGTTTCCTAGGGAGAATCAAATTTGTGAGAAGGTTTGTGCTTGGTTTCACTATCCTAATCAAGCCCCTCACTATGATGTTAAATAAGAACACTAAATTTAGTTAGATGCATGAGGGAAAGGAAATTTTTGAGTCCATCAAGTATTCCATCGTGCAAGATCCCATCTTAATCAACTTAGACTATGGCAAAGATTTTATCTTGTATGAATTTAGTGGAGATGGAGGAATCTTTGCCATCCTAATGCAAAAAAACAAAGAGAAAATAGAGAAACCAATTACCTTCTTTAGCCAGGCATTGAAGGATTATGAGTTGTGCTATAATTTTTTAGAGAATCACACACTCACAGTTTTGAGAGTGCTAAATAAATTTAGGCATATGATTTCTAACAATAATATCTAACTCATGGTCATACACACAAGTATCAAAGAGTTTTTTCTCAATAAGGACATCAATGAGAAAATATTTGGTTGGATCATGAAGGTGATAGAATATGATGTAGACATTTAGGTCACCAAGTTGGTGTAAGGGAATGGACTTTGTGAGTAGCTGGCAAAAGTAGTGAGACTAGAGGATAATTCATTCTTAATGTCACATAAGGAAGGGTTCACAAATGAAGAAAATGAAACCAACTAGGTAAAGGATATAAAGAATTTCCTTTAGCATAAAATATACCCTCTTTTCCTTGATAAGGATAAGCACAAACATTTCTGCTTGTAGTCCATTCCCTATGTGTTTGTAGAAGGTGCACTCTTTTGAAAAGACCTCAACAGAGTCCTCCTAAGATACGTTGAAGTGGAGAAAATAAGTAGAATTCTTCAATAATTCCATGGTAGAATTATAGAAGGCCATTACTCAACGAATACCACTACTGTGAAGACCATACAAGATGGCTCTTATTGGCAAACTTTGTTCAAATATGCACACATGTATGTGAAAAATTACAATAAATACACCTTTTTCATAGGTAAACAAATGCTTGCATCCTTACCATTATGCCTAATTCAATCCAACCAACCCTTTGCTTAGTGGGGCCTATATTTTATAGGCATGATTAACCCACCATCAAGTGCTGGACACAAATGGATTCTCACAGCAATCAACTATTTCACAAGATTGACAAAAGTGGTTATGCTTAAGGAGGCTAATAAGACATCCATCCTTAACTTCTATGAAGGAATTGTAATGATATTTAGTGTTCCAACCACTATTTTCTCTAATAATGTATTAGTTTTCATTGAAACCAAGATCAATGAGTAGATCATCAAGCAAAATATCTACTTAAGCACCTCATCAAACTATGACCCTCAAGGTAATGGTTTAGCCAAGTCCAAGAATAACAACTTAATTTGCATCATAAAAATGACTCTAGAGGATAACCAATGAGCTTGGCACACTAAGCTTAGAACTACTCTTTCAACTAATTGGATCATGCCCAATAAATTGCTAAGAAATTTACCTTTCATGCTAGTTTATGGAAGGGAGGCCAGATTACCATCATCCCTTAAGTTGCCTTTATTGGAAATCATGCATCAATTGGAGCTACTTTTAAGTGATCCCCTCTAAGTAATATTATCTAAGCTAATGACACTCAAAGAAACTAGAGTGTAAGCTACATGCACCATAGAACTCTAATAGGTACAAACCAAGAGGGTCTTTGACAAGAAATTTGGTGATAGGAGTTTTTGAGATGGAGAATTAATACTCAAGTAGGATGTATAAAAAGTAAATGATAGAATACACACTAATTTTTATGCAATATGGAGTGGTCCATATACCATAACCAACTATAATCCATCTAACACCTTCTAACTTGCCAGATTGAGTGGAGAAGAGTTGCCTATCCCAGTCAATGGGATTCATCTTAAGCATTATCTCCATTGACTCTTTCATATATATGTAAATAAGTAAATTATATGCTTTTCATTTACCTAAAGAACCTCATGTTCCTTTTTTTAGAGTAGTTTTAATTCCTCCAATCATGTGCATAGTGTTTCTTAGCTTAGATCTTTTCCTCTAAGTGCCTTTGGCACAGTTCTTATTTTATCAGGTAAATATCAATTCTTTCTAGAGCCAAAATTTCTCAAGACTCCATTCCCAATGGATCATTAAAAGGTTACTAAATTCGTGCATAGTAGGCAAGCGATCCATAAAGGTCGGCAAAAGTGTTGAATCTTTAAGTCACCCTCGGGTCAGCATAGGACTTTTGAAGGCTTATAGAGATATATCACACTTGTGAGGACTTGAAGATTTTAATTAAAGTAAGCATAGACACTTCCCATCTATGCTTGAGCTCAAATATGAAGGTGTAAGTTTTCACAATGAAGTAGTGATGACTTGAGCCTACATAAAGCTTTTATTTTGTGCTCACATGCAGTATTTTATGGGATGCAAGTCAAAAGGCACATGAATTTAGGATACAGGACTCCCAAGTTTTAGGTTTCCAAGTAAATAATATAGTGTAGGAAGAAGCTATTAATCATACATGAGTGCCTTGGATATTTGATCTTTGTGTGTACCCTCATCTAAAGGCTCTCTTCGTCCATTACCACGTGGTAGCTCAATGCTTTCTCAAACACAAAGAGGTTTTCAATTGCTTAGGAGTAGTACTAATCTTCCACATGTCATGTCCATGTTTCCCCTACCTAAAAATACAAGAGACTCCTCTGAGAGCCCACCAAGGTGACATGTGTCCTTATAGTGCCACATCTGAGACTGATCAAGAAGTGACATGTGTCGAATAGCTGCTAGATATAAAGAAATTAGTTGGAGGTTGTTGAGAAGAGATCAAGGCATCATCCAAATAGTTAAATGTAGAAGTAGCTATCAAACTTTGGGACTTGAGTACATGACACTCTTTTACTCTATTATTAAAATCTTCTATTCCCCTATGCACATGTATCTAGAAATGATCTTGACACCAACTTTAGATCTAATCACCAGATAGACTTCAAGAAGCATGGCCACAGTGATGCAAACGAATTTAATGATAAATCCATCACCTCAAGTGGAAAATTTATTGTAAAATGGATTTAATCACTATAAAATCTTGGTTCTTTCATTGTAAAAGGGTTGACACATTTTATAAACCTTACATTGCTGAAATTTCCCTTCATGAGCACTTATTTTAACTAGAGCTTGCATGTTAATGAGAATTAAGTTCACCTCCTTATATTATTTTTATGATTTTCATGTTATTTATGTTTGTTGATTTATGTCTATGGGTAATGTTCACCCCTCTCATTTTTCATTCATCCCCAACACCTCTTCATTGAACTCAGAACTCACTTACAGGTCATATCTTGTGTGCACCAAGGTCTATGTAGGCTTTGTCTATGGATAATCTTCATCCCTCTCAATGTCTCATTGCATTCCCATGCCTCTATATGAAATACTTATGCACGTAGAGTGACTTGGTGGAATTTGTGTGATATTGTCTTGTTCTCAAGAGTTTGTATTATGTTTATGGTAGTAGGAGTACTTGTTCTATTTTAGGTGCATCACCTTTTACTTTCAGCATCTCTTACCTTCTCCCTCCCTTTTCCTCTCAAATATCCTAGGTTTAGATTAGTGGTAGCTTACCTTTTTGCACTTTAGGCCTATGTGTTATTCTTAAACTAGGTTCATTTAGAATAAAAATAATCTAGCCTACTCTGGAGGATAATCCTAAAGAGTGTTGGGGTCACATGCCTTGGGGATAGTCCCATCATTATGATGAGACAACCAATGCTCACGCATGTAGCTAAGTAATAATACTTCTACTCCCATCACCTTATACTCTTACACCTTGTGTAATGCCTTCGTACTTAGTGCACCACCACCAAGCTTCCTTATGTCATAGAGCATCCACGGGTGCACATTTTGAATGATAATATATCCCTCAAATATTGATTTCTTTTTCAAAAAACTAGTAGCACAGTCATATCTAAGAAACTGTAAAAATGAGGGATGTGTTTTGGGACCTGTGTTATCCTTAGATTCATTATTATGAGGCTCCTAGAATGTTTGTATAATCTCATAATGAACACACCAATTATAATGCATGTTCAATCAATTATTATAGCAATGATGCAATTTCTACTATATATGGATTTTTGGGATACAATGAATGTTTTATGGGGTAATAATTGATTCAATCTTGTCAAAATTGAGAGAAAAGAGAAGAGAAAAACAAAAAAGAGAAATTTGATAGAAACAAAGATGAGGATAGAGATTTTAGATATTATTTATGATGGCATTTTAGTGGCATTATTGAATTTGTTTCATTATAGTATTTGATCTTAAAAAAGGTGGTCTAATCTTCTGATATCACTTGTATCAATGTTTTTTATTACAAAAATTTTATTAAAGGCCTCCAATCTAAATACCAATGAGAAATAAAGTTTATAAATTATGGAAAATTAGATCAAAAGACTAAATTATTGTAATATGTATGTTTTTAGTTTACCTGTTATTGGTGCATTTGATGAAATGCCTTCAAAATTGTAACAAAATATATAGAAAGAGTGGCATGGGAATAAGAACACATAATAAGGATTATTTATATAGGAAACTTGAGATTAAAATTTGCAAACTCTTATGATATGTGGACTTGCAACCCATTATTTCACTTTATTTTGTTTAGATTGATTTTATATATTTTTTAATTGTTTTTAGAATGCATTAAAGAATTTGGTGATCTTTATGTCTATTTTTAATTATGTAGGTAAAACTATTGGAATAAGGAGTAGAATATTTTTAGAGTCAATGATTTTAAATTTTAAAATTAAAAATGAAGACAAAGTGGATGCATACTTGCACAAGTTGTTTTGAAAATTTATACATGTTGAAGTATTAAGTTGATAGGATTTTGATTTTTGATAGTAAGTGAAAATACATATCGTATTTGACAAGTAACATAAAAATGTATATTACCAAACTCAATATTTGTATTTATTCATGCAAATATTGAATTGAGATATTTTTATTTAAAATATTATGTACTAAAAATAGTTCAATATCTTGTGTACAAGTTTAAGATTTCATATGAATCAACACAGAATATAAATTCTCAACTATTAGGTGTAAATATATTTATAATTAATGAAAATTTCATCTAATTTTAGTAAAAAGTGTGTTCAAGCTTTAGGCCCCACATACATAAATACCCTCTCAATTATTGGACATCGTTCAACTATTGGGTCCTCTCCCTTAGTGAATTTGTTTGAGTCATAGATCCAATTTATGATGGTACAAGAATAAAATAAATGAAGTGTGTGTTTGTGTGTGTGTGTGCGTGCGTGTGTGTGTGTGTGTGTGTGTGTGTGTGTGTGTGTGTGTGTGTGTGTGTGTGTGTGTGTGTGTGTGTGTACATATAAACACACACACATATACATATGTATATACATACATACACACACATGTATATACATACATACATATTTAAATTCATCAATGGGAACCTTGGGAAATCTAACATGGCCCTACGAGGAGAATTTCAAAGACTTATCAAAGGGATTTATATTGGAATATAGTAATTCTCATGGATCTAGGTCATACTCTAAGATATGAAGCTCACCTTCATGTGAAAATTGGACCGCATAAATTTTTTCTAATGCAACACTCTATATAGAAATGATCTAGGGATGTCCAAAGATCATGTTGTATGATATATCTAATTCTAACACATAGAAATCGATCCTAACTATCTTGGGTCTAAAATTAACCCGAAGCATCATAGTACCCACCAACACAACCTTGTTGAAAACAATAAATTTATAGTGAGATTCATAAAGCTTCTTATGACTAATACCTATCTCATTATACACTTACAGAGGCATGATGTTCATTACAACACCCCCATCAATGATGCATCTATTGATGTATATATCATCAACCAAGGTCTCAATGTAGAGTGGGAACCTATCCCTCTTTGATAAAATGGAAGGGTCTTGTAAGGAGGTGGGGTCAAAGGATAAGATAGGTGAGTGAGGGAGATCAGGATGTTTGATTTTAACAACACCTTAGCATCATCTTATAGTGGCACCCCACTAGAGATACCAAACTCATCAAATATGAGGCCCTTTTACTCCAATCAAATATGAATAAGGTCACAAATGGAGATCTTGGTAGAGAGGGGTTGTATCTCCTTTATGATAAAGTAAGGGAATTGCCTAGCTTGAGGAGGGATATTATGAATAAATTCAAACCAAACTTTTAGATTCCCTGCCCTTGTGGGTGATCCTATGAAACCTACTTTATGATAGAGTGAGGGCATTGCCTAGCTTGGGGAGGGATATTATTAATAAATTCAAACCAAAATTTTGGATACCCTACCCTTGTGGGTGATCCTATGAGACCTAATCTACTAATATCTCTAATGGGTTTAGTTACATGAATTGCGTGTGTGTTGACAAAGCACTTGTAACCAATAGAGGCTATGTTAATAGCAACAATGAGCTTATTACTATCACATTTACCCTTCCATTTCTAGTCAACTTAGGAAGACAAACCATAATATGCATAAGATTAAGAAGAAGAATGATGAGCCTTAGCCTTTTATTTATTCTTCAATAATGAGTTTATTACTATCACATTTACCCTTCCATTTCTAATCAACTGAGGAAGACAAACCATAATATGTATAATATTAAGAAGAAGAGTGATGAGCCTTAGCCTTTTATTTATTCTTCTTTTTTTCCTTATCATGGTCAGGAAGAGGCTCTATGAACACATCCAACTTATAGTTGGGCTCGACAAGTGAAGAGCTTTGAGAAGTAGACAAGGTCTTAGAATTATATTTATGGGCAACACATTCCTTATCCAAATAAAACTTCATTTGGTTAAACTTGCATAAACTTGGTGGAATCATGAGGATATGACACATGTTGCTCTCCTATACTTTTTTCAAGGGCCTTGTTTTTAGTTAGCCTCTTACTTAGAGCATTGACCTCATGGCCATATTTTTTATCATTCATCTCTGATAGCTAATGAGTGACACAATAGTTGGTCACATTATATTTGTGACCATGTGAGGATGAATTTTGATTAGTTACAAGCCTAATTCTCCCACACGCTTTGAATACCTTGATATTTATAAAATTTTTAACAATTTAATCATAAGAGATGGGCTCATGCTTGAGGACCTAAAGGTGAACCTCTTACCTCAATGCTCAAGTGAACATATCATAAATGTAATCATCCATGAACCTCATTCTACACATTTAGATGATTGATTAACATCTATGTACAAAGTCAAATTTCGACGCACCTTGGGCATAGGCCATGGAAGTGATTCATTAGATGTCAAGGTTTAATGGTATAGAGATATCAAAGTACTAGAGGAAATCATCCAACAAGGTTGAGAAAACATATAAATAATATGGTGGTATATTTTATAACTAAACCAAATCCTTGGCTCACATGGTGCTATCAAATAGCTTCAACATCATATCTTTGTCATGTTCCTAATATATACACAACATCATGAACATCATCATATGCTTTGTGGGACTAGCATCTTCGATTATATTGAACTTGGGGAGTTTAGGGATTAGATTGGGAAGCATAATGGCATGCACCTAAGAGGATATAATACTTATAAGAAGATATTCATAGGCAAAGTTGATTGTTGGTTGGAGACAACTCCCTAAGGAGGCTCATGGGGACCATGATGTTACCTATTTAGTTAGGGGTAATCATAATGTTGGGTTTGGTGGAGGTGATGTCAAGGTGTCTTATGAGGTGGAATATGCGTGTGACATGGATCTTCCTAGACACAGTGGCAAATGGCCAAGGGAATGGAATCATTCCACATAGGAATAATAATCCAAAGTGACACTACTAGGGAAGGGGTTATGATGACTTAAATCCCTATGATGTTTTCAAAATGCAGTAAGATGGGGGTCCATCCAACATAATTGATGCTTGTGATAGGCATCCCATTTATCCCTAACCCATAGATGGTGGTTAAAATCAATGAAATCATTTGAGACCCTAAAGTAAGGACTAGTAGGATGGGAAGGCTCCAAATGATGCAGATGATGAACCAAGTTTAGGTGACTACATAACTAAATGGGAATGAATGGGGGTTCCTATTATAGATTATCCTACTGGTAAGGGGATGGGGAACTCAAGTAGGAACTAGCTAAAGCACTCAAATGGGAATGGGTGATGGATATGTCTCCAGAGACATCACACCACCTACTTATATGGGAAGAGTGGTGATAAACATTTATGTAATTTTGTTTGTGAAAAATATTGATGATCACACACAAATATTTAGGCATAAAACATGAGAGGGGGCCATCTTAACCCATTTAAATGAATGTAGAGTGATATGAAGTATTAGGGAAACATCCTTGGATTGGTAAAGTTTAGACTATTGAAAAGGGGAATAAATTAATTGGTTATACAATTATAAATCTTGTTCCATGTGGAATATGAGATAATCATGGTTGTTTAGATGTGTTACAATTACATCATGGATCCTAAAGGCTTTGTGTAATTTCATTGTAGTCTCAATTTTCTAAAGAAGGAGCTTAGGAGCTTGCCCCTGAATACAATGAAAATGGCATCATAGAGGTGGGGATAAGCCATGGGTGCCATGAAAAAATAACAACTAAGAAATCAATATAAAAGGAAAAATATCCGAGAACCAATGTGTAGGAGGATGAAAAACCAAATCAATATAAAAAAACTAGAAAGGGAGCCAAAACATATCTAAAAACAAAGCCTTGTGGCTAATAGTGAGAAATGGGATAGGAGAGATCTAAATAGAATAAAAATAGAATGAAACCTTATAGAATGTCCAATTGGACATGCTATAATCTAGCTCCAAGAATATAAATAAACCACTAGGGTTTGGTATAGGGGTAAGAAGAAAACACCTATTGGGATGAAGGACATAAGAAGCCATTAGAGGTCGAAGGCATTTATTTGGTTTTCTAGCTTACATGAGGCCAAAGATGGACTTATAAAACTAGGTTAATGCTAACATGATCAAGCTTAACACAAAATTAGGTATCTCTAATAGTCTAAACATATAAATTTAAGCAATTAAAGGAAATAAATAATTTGATTTAAAAAATAAAGTAAAGATATCTAACACAAGTAAACAATCTAAATAATAAATAAGGATTCAAAACATGTTGCCCTAGTATATGAAAGATCGTTTTAAAGGAAATAAGTTTTAAAAATAGAAATGCATAAGATGTTTAAAATATATGCTAAATTAATATTTAAAATGAAGTTAAACCTAGCATGTAATATCTAACCCTAGCAATAACACTAAACTAAGATAAAATATTAATTTAACATTGTAATCAAGGTGCCCTTAGATCATGCTCGACAATAATGTAATAAACTTCCAAACAAGAGCCTAAGTTTGATCTTCATCAAAGGAAGACTAAGTTTTAAGAATATCTCTATCCAATCTGATGCTAACAATCTAGGAGAGAGAGTGATGCAAGAGCATTCAAGAGCTGTGAAAGCTAATCTAAGTGCATAAACTAGGAACAATGGCAATGAATACAACATGAGAGAAAATAACAATGAAGGTAGGATAAATTGTGGAGAAAAATGGTGAATCTAGTTGAAATAGTAAATGAAAGTGTGAATTTATTTCAAGAGGGAGGAAAAATTAGAGTAGAAGCATAAAAATTCAAAGAGATCAAGAAGAGATATCAAAAGCTCAAGAAATGAGTCAAGAGGGGGCTGTGAGGCAAGTTTTTAATTGGTATAAGGTTGTCAATATTTTATCTCACTAAAAAGTGATTATTTCTTACCATTTGGCAATGGTCGGGAGTGAAGAGATTAAGCTCTAGATAAGTTGCATCCTAAGCCACAGAAAAATAAGCAAATGAGTGGCCTAGGTGATTAGGTCTATTGGATAACCAATGGTCTAGGCTAAAACTTTACCTACAAGGCTTTTATAGGGTTTAAGGAGGTCCAACAATGTGCTAGTAAGGCTTGATAGGGTGTAAGAAGTATGAACATCTCTCTAAAGGATGATTTAGGTTCGAATTGGTAATTTGATGTTTGATAATAAACATGATGAGTAGATGTATAATCATAGGAAGGATTAAGGTAAGAGGAATCACAATTACAAATCACATATAATGGTAGAAACAATGATATAAGGTAACATATATTGAAAAATCAATAAAAATAGTATTAATAGATAAAGTACTATCACCACAGATGTTTATGATTCATTGGTAGTGCCTTATTCATAGTATTTATGTTTTGGTCAAAGTTATTACATAGATAAAATAGAACATCTCCAATGGTTGTGACATAGATAGTGAATAATATAAATCATCTATGTACCTCTCTTCTCCTTTATCTTATCAATTATAAAAATAGAAAGTTAAATATCAGTCTACCTTTTACACTCAAATCTATATGGTAAATAATCTATATTTCATGATTCAATTTCCCCTTGTCATATGAACAAATATAATTTTTTTTCTTCTATCCATAAGACTTCATGATTATTCTCCTATTAGGGTTTTTCCTATTAGAGTTGTGTCTTATCTTGATACATTTTTAGTTGATATCTTATTGAGAATAAATCTATTTTTAAATTCTTGAAGGTTTTTATTAGTCTTACCCATTACATCAAAAACCTTGTTTTTTCCTAAAATTCATAATGTAATTTCTAGAATTATGGTTACTTTAATTTTATCTATATTTAGTCTAATAAACATAGTATTTATCTATTTTAATAGCTATTTTTTGGTTTTGTCTATCTATTGATAGTTATAAAACATTCCCATTTCTTTTCCAAAATTCATTGTGGTTTTATTATGGTGGTCAATTCTTTATTTGGGCATTGTGTGACTTGTAATCATGGATGTTGATTGTTTATATTTTATAATTCAATCTATGATTGTCATGATTTCATGTTTCATTCCTAAAATATGTAATATGTTTCTTAATCATGCAATGAAATGGGTTAAATCTATCTAGAATAAAACTAAGGATGATATTAATAATGATGAATTCTTAGTTATTCTTAGCAATACAAATTGTATGAATGTTGAATCTAAGATACTTGAATCATGAATGTTGAATAGTAGATATGGAGGTCCATGATATCACAACACCAAGATGTAGGGTGCATACTCTTGTAAATTTTAGTATGAATATTGAAACAAAAATTTATGAGGTTTGTGATTATAAAGTTATATCCTCCCAACCCATGAGAATTAGAATGCCTAGTGCAGACATCCATGATAAAAATAAATCCTTGAGTGAATTTATTCAGAGTGTCACCATTATACAAATCAAATTATTACTTTTACCCATTCCATGGATAAGTTTCAAAAAAAGTTCAAAATTTATCTTTAAGGCTTCATTCACTTGAAGATAAGATTTCACATATTAAAATTCTTGAGCATGATAATGTAAATTGTATCTCTATCACCCCATTCAAAACTTATGTGTCTCAGAATATTTAATCTCAATCTTTTTTTTTTTTAATAACTAATGTATCAAAAAAAATTCATAAGTTTCATACATCTTAAAGTGAAGCTCTTAGAAACATGATTTGAAACAAATTGATCATATTACCTCCTCCTTCACCTATGTGAAGATCAAAGAACTATTTCACTTATCATAAAGTCATGGGCACCCCACAAATAAGTGTTGGGTTTTGAAACATATAATACAAGATCTTATTCATAGTGGTGATCTTATACATCAGATACATCTACTAAATCCCCACCAGATTCAAGTACAT
This sequence comes from Torreya grandis, assembly GCA_037957365.1. Lineage (NCBI taxonomy): Eukaryota > Viridiplantae > Streptophyta > Pinopsida > Cupressales > Taxaceae > Torreya > Torreya grandis. The sequence continues at coordinate 3,306,599 of JARHVA010001522.1, forward strand.
ATTCCTAAATTGAGAAACCCACTAAAAACATGGTTCCATCTCCAAATATTCCTAAAGAAAAATTTCCTAATAAATAGGCACCTAAGAAGGACGTTCATAATAAATATGTACCTATTTTATCTTATTTTTTATTATGTGAATATAATAATCATAAAACTTTTGAATAAATCAAAATTTTAAAGATATACAATTTCCCAATAAGTATAAATATAGTAATATGTTATTTTTGGAAAAATCTAGGAAGAAATATACTTAGCTCAGATTCAGTACTTTAGTTGACTATAATTAATGATTGATAGTGAAAATTAGGGTAAAATAAGGTTGTGACTTCTTAAAATAAGAAACATAATCCATAGATGTTTCTAGACAAGATTGTTCTCCTTGGAAAATAATACAATCCGGTCATGTCTATTGACTATGGAATTTTCCACATTGACTATGAGGAAACTGTAATTGTTCTACCTTTTTTGTATGTGTTCACTGAGACTATTGATGTAATATTAAACGTGAAATTTCATGTGGAGGTACCTATCATGATGCAAAACTTTTGTGTAAATGGATTGATTTATACAAACTTATCACTATCCTACACAAAATTACAACGCACCTATAATTTTAAACTAATTAAATAAAAATTCAATTCAAATGAAAATTTATAATTGTATAATGCCATCATCTTCACAAAATTTTATGCTCCAAAATAATAATAAGACAAAAACAAGACTAAGATTAAAGATTACTAGATTTGGTGTTGGGTTGCTTTAATAGACTCAGATTTTTGTTCAACTTATAAACTTGATGGCTTGATCAAAAGACTAATTTGGAATGATATATTTTATCATTGAAGGCTTTATAGATTGGACATGGATTTCAAGATCAAAACATAAAAAATATTAAGTGATTATGGATTTTGGATTGTCTTTAGACTCATATTTTCAACATGAAATTGACTTGATTCAAGACTTGACTTAGGTGATAGCTTGTCAAAAGACTAATGAATTATGGATTATTGGAGGATTGTGGATTTAAGTAAATTATTGGATGGATTAATATATTTCATGTACATTTAACTCATTATTTGGTTTAATGGAGGGTAAGCATGGTTTAAATAGGCAACGAAGGGAGATTTTTCAATGAATTAAAAATTCATTTAAAGCCTCTAGAGAAGAAGACTCTAGAGAGGAATGAGGGAATTATAAATATAAAATTCCTTATAATTATCTAGAGAGAGAAATATCTAGAGAGAGAGAAGGGTGGTGGAGAGTTTTAGATTCCATTAGGGAATGTAATGATGATTAGGGGGAGGTTAGATTAGTTTAGAAGAAGGGTTAGGTGAGGAATAAAGGTTAGGCTTGTAGGAAATCCTAGGAGTAGGTAGGTAGGTGGGTTATGGGAATTTTAAATTCCAAAATATTAGAAAAGTGGGGTTAATTAGTAAATAATGGGGACTTCAGTGAATTAATTAGGCATGGGATGTTATAAATTTAGTGTAGGATGGGGAATATATTAGATTATGACTAAGATAATACAATATTAGGCAAATTAGATGGAAATAGATGAATCAAATGTAACATGATGATGATGAAATAAAATGTCACAAGATTTGGACATATCCCAGGCAAGGATACATGTTAGGGATAGTTTTAGATAAACATGGTTGATAGATAAGGCCATAAGCTATCGACATATCTCAAGAAAGGACACATGCATGGGAAAGCATTAGGCCAAAATAAGATAAGTATTTTATAAGATTAATGATGAATGTAGTTCAAAGCTAAAGGTGAATGAGAATATGATAGATATGCGAGAGAATAAATGATATGATTGAGTGACTAAAATACAAAAGGGAAGAATCAGATTGAAATGCATCAAATCAATGAGTCAAATGTGATTAATAGTGATGATGGACCTAAAAAGGACACATACAAGGGAGTGATAATAAATTTACAATCCTATTCCTACCCCAATTAGAGGAGGAAACCATACACTTTAAATTATTAATTGACCAATCAGTGATAATGGATGACTACTGTAAAAAAATATGGATGTTGTGATTTATCAGGTCCAATCAATAGGTGAGGGTGATTGATTAATAAATGATTGCTAGGATGGTGATTGATAAATATATCTATTGATTAATGATTGATATTATAGCTCAAGTATTTGATTGATGCAATATTAATGGATGATTTAGGAAAAGAGAGATGTGATGACAAATGGTGGGGAAAGAGGAGAGAGTTGCCGAGCTAACCTCAGGCACACCATGTGATTAAGTTCCACCTACACAATCTAAAAATACCTTAGGCCAATATAGTATGTTAAATATGAAAAGATATACTAAAGTAGGATGATGATGACTATTAGACATGTCATTATTTAGATAGAGGTTGTGACTTAGATGTTAGACATGAAGAGAGAGGAGTAGGATAAATGATGGGAGATGAGATGTAGATGTTGGTGACTAGAGAGATGATAGATGAGTAACTAGATGGGCTGATAAATAGATTCGAGTAATGATTTGATATTAGATGACTTGACTAGGATGATTTACTTGATGATGGGATTAAGATGATTAGTCTTTTAGACAGGTTAGAGAGGATAAAAGAAATTATGAGTATATTCCATGATCAAGCCTTTATTTATGTAATAGGTCTCATCATATTCTAAGTAATTCAATTTAAATACAACACTAGGTAGTATGCTCCATGATATAAATATGACCAAGAGGACATTGTACCAAGGTGCATGATTATAAAGGGGGAAAATAATGAACTTTGAATCATCGAGGGAACCTAAAGTCATAATTTTTGCTTTTGGTGTCATCATAACATCCTCATTATTTTCCTAATAGACAAAAAAATTTATGCTACAGTAAAGACCCAAATAAGATTATATATATATATATATATATATATATATATACAAACATTTATAGATAAGTAAATATAGACAAAAATAAAAATAAAAACATTAAAAATATAAATAACACACACAAATATATAGACATCAAGAAAATAGGGTCTTGTCTATTATCTAAATGTATAAGGCTAGGATGAAGGAGGATTATAATTGATGCTAATGAATGAGGATGTATAGACATGCCTTGATAAAGATTAAGATGGAATAAGGTTGAAAATAGGGTGTGCCTAATCAAATTTAAACTTAAACATAATAGCTATTAAACTTGTGGATTGACCATGTTTTGAACTTAGATGAGATACTTAGGACTTATTAGGCTTAAGTGAGACTAGGCCAATGCTAGCTCAATAGACATTGTATTTGCCCTGGTTTGGAATAGGGGATGAAAGACAATAGTAGGATGGTTGGTTATGACTTGGTTATAAAAATGAGAGGTGAAGGGCATATAGATGGATTTGAATGATGGAATAGGTATAAGACAAGGCATCTTAGAATATTTTTGGCTTTTTCTATATTTTATGATTTTTATTGTTTTTGGAATATTTCAATTATTAGTTATTTTGGGATATTATGTACACTATACAAAGGGCATTACTACCAAAGGTAACACCAAGCCTAGAAACCAAGATGAGGGTGAGTAGAATGATGAATGTACTTAGACAATGCTTAAACAAGATGACAGATGAAGAAGAATGGATTAAAGATCACCAACAACCACATCGTGAGGGAAATAAATGTCTAGTTACATAAATGTCAATTGGAAGATATTCCAAGATGATTTTAGAACATTTATCAAGATATATTCCATTCCCTTACGAAGGTTAAGATGGGAAGGAATGATAGACCAGATAGGGATAAGGGATAGATGAACATGATAGACAAAGATGTTTATATCTTGACATGGATGGGGTTATCAAGGAATGTGGGATATGAATATAGAGATGAAGTGAATTTTTACCCAAGTGGTGAGGGAAAATATGGACAAAAACTTATTTTATAGAAACTAATTTTCATCATAGTAATTTCCCAAGGTGCTAGAAGACTGGTTTTCACCATTGGATGATTTTTTATTTTATTTTTAACTTTTTGGGAAACTCAATTTATTAGAGGTAGGCAAGATGTAAGATGCAGACATTTTATTAAGCTTAAAATAACACCCATTATAAATATATGTGATTATATGATCATATTGTCACTATTGGATGTATTGATGTCCTTGTGACCTTTGTTGACTCTTGATTAAGACCCTACTTGACATCTAGACTAGGTGTGTTTGTCACCCCTATAAGAGGAAATGTTTCATAGGTTTATGAGATGTGAAATGGATGTATTTATGGTTTATATTTTATGTGGATGTATACGACTTGAATGGATGATAGGATCATGATAAGGAGGTGTGATAGGTGATTGGGAGCTGTTTCTAGTAGTCACACACACTGTTGGATATGTTGGATGTTATGTATTTGATTGATGCCATATGAAAAAATATTGTAAGAGATCCAAGACACTTTTAATTTTAAATTTATCTTTTATATAATTATTTGAAGGATTATCAACCATTTTGATACTACTTTTGACATTGTTTTAATTTTTAGACTTGGTTATATCTTGACTTCCCCCTGGTGCCTGACTTTTGGATTTACCAGAGGAGATTAATCTTTGACTTGATAGATGATTATTATTTTGACTTTGATAATCCTTTAATACCTTAAATAAGGTTTTACTATGGGTAGAAACTTTTTGATTAAGCTGATGATTTGACTTTTATTGATTTTAACTTACTGGATCAAAGGTGATTTGATTATCATGAATGAATTTTTAAATATGATCTTAGACATTTTTATTTTTGGCACATGTTATGGTAATTGGGTAATATTATAATGATGTATGTTCCTATTCATCCCTATGGAGGGAGGTTATTAAATGATCATTGATAGGAAGAAAAGCATCTATGAAGGATGAAGGTGGGGGAGATGGTAGGATGAGATTAATGAGTGGTGATGGGGCAACATGGTTATCATAGGGGTTCCTAAGAGACCCAATTTTGACATCAGATAAAATCTCCTCAAGCTAAATAAAAGGATCACTAATACTATTTATAGGACATGGATCTAATCTAGGATTAGATTTATTGACTAATAAAGCTTGTAAGAACTCTGTTATGACTTCATCATCCTAGCTGGGATCAAAAGATATGCTTTATGGTTGGTTGACATATAAATTGGAGGTATCCTTAAAAATAAAGGCATAGCCACCATTTACAAAATTAATTAAGGATGATGATTTTGACAAAGAATTTTATTTAGATACCAGTATTGGACATGATCTTGATGCAGATAAGACTTGTGTTGATTCCAATGTTGATTTTGATGTACATGATATGATGTTTCTAGTAGAGGATTCGTTGTCTAAAAGAAACCTCTTAATGTGGGGTATTTGATATGATGGGTGAGAGGAAGATGATGGAGGGAAAATGGATTCAAAAAATATAGGACCATGGAAAAATGGCTCATGAGAGAAAGGATGACTAGTTTGATGGGAAATGGACTCATCTTTAATTGAGGAATTGTCAAAGATAGGCGGACCATGGAAGATGGACTCAGTGTCTTAAACTTGGATTATAAAGGGAAGGGCTTTATCATGATCAGGAATGGAATCTTGGCATACCTATTTTTGTTCTCCCTTAGATGTATACCTTTTTAATTCATTCTCAATTTTGATGTCACCATATTCAATGAGGTCTTAGACATAATTTTTGAAATTGTGACATTAATTAATGGTATGCCCCTAGGTTCTATGATACACACAATATTGGTTAGATTTATACCAAGAGGGGTTAGGCTTGGTAGGATCAAGATGTTGTATGGGAGGATAGACCATCATGATGGTAACAAAAATTTGTTGGAAGAGGGATTCTAGGGATATAGAAAAAGAATTAAAGGGCCTCTTTTCACTTCTTGACTTGGGTGATGAAGTATTAAACTTTAGATCAGATGGTTGTTGATGGGGTGGTCAAAATTTACATTAAAAGGTCATGATTTACACTCCTAATATGGTCACCAAATATGATGAAAATATTTTGTGCAAATGGATTGATTTATACAAACTTATCACTATCCTACAAAAAATTCCATCATACCTCTAATTTGGAGTTAATTAAATAAAAATGAAATTCAAACAAAAATATTATACCTACATTTTCAAAAAAAATTATGCTCCAAAATAAGATTAAGACAAAAATAAGACTAAGATTAAACATTACTAGATTTGGTGTTGGATTGCTATAATAGACTCAGATTTTTGTTCAGCTTATATACTTGATGGCTTGATCAAAAGACTAATTTGGCATGATATATTTGATTATTGAAGGCTTTATAGATTGGACATGGATTTTGAAGATCAAATTAATAAAAATACCAAGTGATTATGGATTTTGGATTAATTTTAGAATCATAATTTTGACATGATATTGACTTGATTCATGGCTTGGATTGGATGATTATTTATCACAAGACTAATGTATTATGGATTATTAGAGTGTTATGGATTTGAGTACATTATTAGATGGATTAATAGATTTTAGCTTAGTAGATTTCATGCACATTTAACTCATGAGTTTCTTCAATGGCGAGTGAGCATGGTTTAAATAGGCAATGGAGGGATTTTTTCAATGAATTAAAAATTCATTGGAAGCCTCTAGAGAAGAAGACTCTAGCGAGGAAGGAGGGAATTTTAAGGAATTTAAAATTTCATAGAATTCTCTAGAGAGAAAATTCTCTATAGAAGGAGAAAGGTGTTGGAGAGTCATATATTCCATTGGGGAATCTAATGATAATTATGGGGGGGTTATATTAGTTTAGAAGAAGGGTTAGGTGAGGAATAAGGGGTAGGCTTGTAGGAAATCCTAGGAGTAGGTAGGTAGGTGGGTTATGGGGATTTTAAATTCCCAAATATTAGAAAAGTGGGGTTAATTAGTAGAGAATGGGGACTTAGGTGAATTAATTAGGCATGGGATGTTATAAGGTTAGTGTAGGATGGGGAGTATATTATAAATATTAGATTATGACTAAGATAATAGAATATTAGGTAAATTAGATGGAAATAGATGAAATTAGCAAAGTTAGTGATGAACCAAGCAAATTATGATGCTTACACCTGTAATAAAAAACCATATTTTCATACACAATACAATTTGATATCAAATTCAAGGCACTGAGCAAAAGGGATTGAGTTTGATTGACCTTGGTCAACCCCTATTGACTTACCAAATGTTGCACTACATTGTCAATATTCTGAAGATCTCAAACTTGAATGTAGTTATTAAACTAATGTGTATGTATAAAATTTTGAATGAAAGTATATATTATCTTTATGTTATTTTACCCTTGGAATAATCATGCAAATATTAATTCAGTGTTTTCAACTTTTGATATTTATCTTCAATAAATTCGATAGATAAAACATGTAATCTTTGTATAGCTTTTGATAGTCTAGAATGTCATCCTTAATGCCTTATATTATCTTTATATTTTGAAATATTTTGAAATTGAATTAGGATATATATTGGCACAAAACATATAACCCAACAAAACTTAATTAAAAAAAATGACCCAAATGAAACATGACCCAAAATAATTCTGTAGGTTACACTTAGATAAGTCTACATGCTTGGACCTTTCCAAAAGTTGTGGACTTGTCCAAAAGGAACATAAATAGATATGATAAATGAATTGGGGATCCCCTTGACAATATTGATAACATGATAAAAATAGACAATTTACCACACAAACATATGAAATATAAAGGGCAGACCCAAACAAATGTGTTGATAAATATTTCATTCATCATCACTAGTCTATATATAAAGTTTCAATAAAAGGACAAAAAATATGGGCTTATTCCAAATTTGGGTATCTATAATTTCCACCACTTTGTTTTAGTAATGAAATTTATATATAAAAGGAGAGAAATATACATGAGTGTGTATGACACACTTTCTCTTTGGCTTGAAATTTTGATTATGCAAGGTACTCTATAGTAAAACCTAGAATAACACATGCAATAATCAATGTCTGTATATGAAATTTAAAAGTATAAAATTGAGATTGAAAGGTAAATAGTAAGGAATTTTTACACATTTATGTATGCAGTATTATTTCACCTATGGAGAATGCATGTGTTTTTGATTAAGTAAGGCAGAAAACCAGGGAACGAACCTTATACAGTCAAAAAAGACAAGAAGGCAAACAAACAAAAAATGCCTTCAGAGAGACGATGGCATAGCCGAGAACAACAGACAGAAACAAAACACAAGCAATGGAAAGACCAAAGTTAGGAAGGTCTCCCCTTACATAACTATTGATTTGATAAGATCATTAAGTTTCTCATTCTCTGTGTTGTCAGCATGCCCATTATTACCCATCACTTCCAGCATAGACATGTTCAGCAGAATTGTATTTTGAAGCCCTTTGGCGAAGACCTTCTCTAGCTTTTGAATGTGGTCCTTCAGGGCCCCAATTTTAGTTTTCCAATTAGTCTCATTCTTAGTTCCCTCACCAGCTTCCTTGACATACATTTTCCCCTTATTTTTAGTAGTTCCCATAGTTTCAACACCTGCTCCTCAGTAACCTCAAAATCCCTAGTAACTTGCTTCCCTCTAGTGTCCTCCAAAATTTCTTGGATTTCTAGCTCCTCAGACTCTTCCTCCTAGGTTGCTTCTTCTGAAGCACTTTATAAATAATCAATTAGTCTGGCCTTTGGGGCTGGTTTACCAGCAATCTGCCTCGACCTTCACACTCTAGAGGGGAATCCTTCCTTATTAATTTTGAAAGGCTTGTGAGATTTTCCACCTTGGCCCCCCGTGGCCCTGCCCAGATTATTATGGGTCCCTTCCGTAGTCTCTTTAATATTTTCTTCCTCTTCATCAACCTTTCTCTTCTTGCCCTTCTTGCTCGCAAAGGAGCTGGGGGTATCAATAGGGGTCTTTTTAGGGGTGGAAAAGGAGACATCTTTTGTTTTGGTATGAGCAAGGGAAACCCAGGACTCATCAATAGCATCGCCAAACACTGGGTTGGGAGGAATGTCTTCACTATCAACTCTGATATTCTTGGTTGGCTCAAGGGCATGGTGAAAGTTGTATAGGTAGAAAATTACCCCCTGGTGTAGGGGAATAGGGTTTATATCTGGCTTCTTATCCATTTTAGCTCTCACCCTTAGGACAGAGTGTTCCAAAGAGGAGAGCAGGTAAAAAGGAAAGTTAATAATAACATTACAGCTGAAATGATTTAACAAAAGAAGGTGGTAATTGTAAAACCTGGTAAATCACCCCTCGAGAGTGAAGTACTTCATGAGAATGAAGCACACTCCATCCCATGGCTCTAGGAGTTTAGCACGCTTGAACCCTCCTTGATACGGGACGAGTTCTTCTCCCTCACCTAGAAATAGTTTATGGCTAGCCATATCCATGATTTTGGTTTTCCTTTGGAGTTTTATACCCTACATGGTCATTCCCATGGCCATGTAAATCACCTTTTCAGAGATTTCAAAACTAATACTACCCACTATGACCTGTCTATTCAACCAGGATCTTGTAAACTGCTTAGACAAGTTTTTGTCATAACCATTCAGTTTTTCTAAATATGGGCTTATACCCCCTTCTTTACAATAATTCCAAACCAATGGATTATCTTTAAATTCACATTAGGAGATAGTTTCAATTCGAATATGACCTCCCCCCATTCTTTAATTACAGACCCAGACAGTGGAGTTCCTAAGTTTTGCCTTTAGCTTTGAACTAGTATCTAATCCTTGCTTCCATTTATGCAGAATGTAGATGTGATAGCTCATTTTACGAAATGCCCTACAGTGATGATGTTGTCTACTCCCATTATTGAAAATAATTTCCCCTTGATTTTCATGATGAGACCCACATGCCTCAACCTCATGATACAATGAATTATTAATGATAACCAAGAAAGTACTAAGGTTATCAAGTTCTGAGATCCCTGATGGCCCTCTCCATGTGGACCACCTCTGAAAGCTATCCTTGTCATCAATGCACCTCATTCTTGACCAATCATATCCTTTTGAATGATCTCCCTAATGTTTAAGGGAATATGAACACCTTGTCGCCACACCCTCCAACTTGAAAATTGTTGACCAAGGTTGGCACAAGCATCAACGACCCTATTGTCTTCTCTATAGGTATGGGAAATCTCAAATTGAGAATGCATGTGTTATGAGTAATAAAGAAAAGAAGTTTTTAGTCTTGGTCATTCCTAATAAGAGAAATGAACAATCTCTCAAGTGGTAATGGGAGAGTATTAAGTAATTAGGTGTCACTAAACACATGATCATATTAACTCACGTAACAAATATAAGTCCAATCTTGTATCCCAAGATAATAGGTTGGATAATTATGTCCCCATATCAAGTAATTTAGATGAGTAGTTCCTTATGTTGAATCATTGATGGATTGAGAAAGATCTATTCTCAATTTTGAATAACTAGTGAAGCATATGAGTTAGAAATATACATGCTCCAACTCTCATGAATGGTGAAACTTACCCAATTTACTTATATATAATAAGTTGGAATAATGATGGGTCCACTATAAGTGATGCCAAGGCTATTGAGTGTCATAGACTCGAACATACATCACTTATAATAGAAGATGGAACCACACAATGGGTTTGTTGTAAGCAATACCAAAGTCATTGAATTTATATAGGCTCCAATGTATATTACCCATAACATAACTAAATAAAAATATTTTAGATATATCTATATTATTTTTACATGATCTAAATAAAATGAAGAATATTCATACCTCCATCATGACTATAGTGCCAATATATTTTAATTTGAAATAATAACCAATTATCGTTGAATCTATAAAGTTATATTGCATTGTGTGCACACATATATTAATATCATGCCCTTTTCATTTTGAATATGTGCATGAACCATTATAATGTCTTTTAAACTTATAAAAAAATCCCTTTTAAATTTTAAAAATGTATCTATGTTTATGAACCAACATCATGCCCCCTGAATATGTGCTTAAATGATATAGAATGTCATGCATCTATATGTTTAATTGTCAATATATGTGAAACCTATAATTTTGTTCTTGTACTTTTTTTGTAAATTCCCATGCATATGAATTCAAGTGTGTATTAATCTACACTTGAGTCTTTATGAATTGAGTGTACATGCATGGTATGTGACCCTATTATATGTATTGGAATGTCACTATATGTCATGAATCTAATTTATGAAATAACATAAATCTTTGAAACCTGTATTATATAATAACATCTAATTTTTGAATTACCTTTAATATTCAAAACCTATATTATGTTATATGTTTTTTACCAATGGAGTGCACCTACATGGTATTTTAATTATGATTCCTCTTACCCTATTCCTATTGATTATTACACATCTTCTCATTATGCATACTACCTAGATATCGAGAGACTTTGTTGATCCTACTCAGTCATTAAGAGAGTTCTCCACCCATTTTTCACCCTACTATGACTTAATGCACCCTTATGGACACTATTGTACTCTATCAAATCTCTTGACACCCTATAGAGACCCTATAAGGTAGTTTGGTATCCTAGGCCACCAGTTCTATGAAAACCGACAACCTAGACCACATATTTTCTTGTAAACTAATAACCTAGGTTGAAACTTGCCCATAATGCATTTCTTACAATTTTGGTGACTAAAAAATGGCTTAAATGGTCATTTTGGGGTGAACCCAATTTATGGCATGCCTATTTCAGCTCCAAACCTTCCTCACTTGATTCCTCTTCTTCATTTTTACATGATCATTCATCTCCCTTAAACTTTCCACTTATAAATTCATAAATTTACTAAATGCTCAAATTGAACTGATTCACTTGCTTCTCAGTTGTTCTTAAACTTACTACATTGGTTCTTATGTTCCTTTTATTAGCACTGTACCTAATTTGAGCTCGTGTATTGGCCCTCACACCTCTTATTTGGCCCTACCTCACTCTCTCTCTTGTATTGTTCATCATTAGACTATATTGAGCTCACTCAGTAGCTCCTTATAATCATATCAAATCTTGGTTATTGGTTGGTAACTTCTTAGTTGTTTGATTGAGCATGAACTGAGGGCATCTTGATTTTAAGGTTAATTCATTCATTTCTCTTAGTGTAGTGTTATTTCTTAGGTTATAGCTCACATGCTAGGGTTAGCTTCATTTTAAACAAGATTTAGCATAGATTCTAAAAGTTTATGCATTCCCCAATAATCTTTCATTTCATAGGGTTGTATGTTTTTGAATTATTTTCCTTGCTTGGTAGTGCTTAATTGTTTAGATAGCTTTTCTTTCCTATTCAAAATGCATTATTTATTTCCTTTGGCTACTTGAATTATTTTGGTTAGATCATTTAGAGATATATGTTCCACTATGTGTTTGATCACCCTATCCCTAATGTGGTTTTGTAAGTCTATCTTTGCCCTAGTGTAAGATGGAAAACCAGATAGCTACCATAAAATTTTAATGGCTTCATGTATCCTTTATCCCATTAGGTGTTTTTTTATTACCTCCTCTGCCAAACCCTATTATCTCATTTGGATTATTGAAGCTACATTTTGGCATACTTGATTGGACCTTCTATAAGGTTTCATTCTAGTTCTAGCATGTTTAGATCTCTCCTAGCCCATTTACCACTGCTAGTTATAAAGCTTTACTTTTAATTATGTTTTGGATCCTTATCTAATTGTATGACCTTATTTTGGTTTTGTGTCCTTATGCCTATTAGTTCTCTACTGATTTGCCTCTTTTGTTTCGTTTCTAGATATTATTATTTCACTACGTCTATGATCAGCCTCCCACCACACTTAGGGTAAATCCCTTAATCTCACTTTTATTAAAATTAAGACTATAATGGAACTACACAGAGCCTATAGGATACAAGAGTTAGCCATGCTCTAACCTAGTGACCATGACCCTATCATGTTCCCCTTGGATCAATAATGGAAAGTCTATAACTAATGAGTTCTCTTCCCTTTTTAATAATATGATCTTTACCCATTTGAGCACACCTCTATGCATATTCACACCTCTTTGAATTCACTTGAAATGGTCAAGGATGATCCCCTTTTGCATTTTATTCTTGAAGAGTTATGTGTGATCATTAAATATTTATGTATATGCCTTCATGTAAATTCAAGGCACCACTCTTCCCATAAGAGTAGGTAGTGTTATTTTTTAAGAGACAGCTAGCACCCTTTCTAATTCAAGTGCCTCATCTAGTTCTCATCTGAATTCCCCACCTCTTTCCTAATGGTAAAATCTATGATGAGAACCCCATCATTTCTATTGAGATACATAGGCATCTAGACTTAGTTCAACATCTGTATCATGTGGAGCCTTCTCATCCTTCTAGTCCTTCTTTTAGGATTTAAGATGATCACAATAATTTTGACTAGCATTTTCAGATGAGGGATCCATGGGATGCCTATCCTAAGCATTACCACCCTAAATTGGACCCCCATCTTGTCACATGTGGCCAACATCATGGAGGTTTGGAGTATTATGACCACTCCCATATTCATGCCATGTTGCCTCATTGTCCCCATGTGGATTAATTCCATTCCCATGGTCATTCACCACAATTATGAATATCCCCATCATTTGTGTCCCCCACCCTGAGAACTACCTCAAAATAACTTCTTGTATGCCTAGGGTCATGATGGTGTCTACTTGCATATAAAATAACATGATCCCTACAAGCCTCCTTGTGAATCTTAATGCTAACCCACCATCAATTATGCCTATAAGGATATTCATAGGAACATTTTTTCCCATTTAGGTGTACACCATTCCCCTTCCCACTCTAATCCCTAAACTACCTAAGTTTAATGAAACCTAGGACACTAGTCCCATGAATAATATCATGGCATTCATGATGTCATGTATGGATTGAGAACATAGAAAAGGCATGATGTTTAAAATATTTTCTTACACCCTAAGAGATAAATTTTTCGTTTGGTTATATAATATATAGTACTTTTATATCTATATAACATTTAACCTTAACATCTAATCACTCACTTTTGTTGTCCAAGTAAGGGTGAGTCAAAATTCAACTTTGTGCATAGATGATTAGCTCTACAATATGTTCACCTGAGCTTAAGGCATGACATTCACCTTGAGGTCTTAAATCATAAACCCACCTCTTATAATGAAGTTATTAATGAGTGTCCAAATATCTATGTATTTAAGGTAAACATGAGCATTTGGCTCGTGCCTACTCAAAATTCATCCTCCTCATGCAATTATAACTATAATGCAATCAAATATGGTTTCATTTATTCTCCACTGAAGAAAAAAGACAAGAAGGATGATAGTGAGATCAACACTCTAAGTAAGATCCCAATTGAAAATAAATCCTATGAAAAGAGTGTATGAGGGAAATGAGTGTCATAGCCTTAAGATCTTATCAAATTATGTAGCTTTCATAAGATGATGGCTCATTCTAACAAGGATTGTGCTTCTAAATAATTTGGTGCTAAGACCTCATCCACTCCCCATATCTCTCCACTTGTAAAGCCCAACCACAAGTTGGATACATTCATAGAGCCTTTACCAAACCATGACAAAGAAAATAAAAAGAGTAAATCCAAGGCCAAGGCCCATAACTCTCCTTATTTATCTTCCACCTCTTCTAATTCCTCTATCTTAACTGACCTAAAATGAAAAGCTATGCATGCAATTATAAAATTTGTTTTTATTATTGACACGTCCCCTACGAGTTATGAGTGCTTTGTCAACATGCATTTTTATTAAGAGATTGACCCCATTTGTGATACTAATGGAGTAGGTCTCACAAGCTTGTACACGAAGGTAAGGAATCCTAAATTTAGGTTTGTATTTCAACGTAATACCCTCCCTAGGCTAGTTAGAACTCTTACTTTATTATAGAGGAGTTATAGTCCCTCTCTATTAGGATCTCCATCTGGGACCTTCTCAACCTTTTCTTTGAACAAAGGGGCCTCACTTTCTATGAGCTTGGCATATTGAGTGAAGTGCCACTATAAGATGCCATTGATGTGATGTTCAAATCATACATCCCTAATTACCTTCACCCACCTACCTTATCCTTTGACCCCACCTCCTTACTAAACCCTTCCATTCTAGTAAAGAGAGATAAATTTCCACTCTACATCGAGACCTCTAATGATGATTCATGCATCAAGATGTGCTTCATAAATGAGGGAATCATGTTGAACATCATGACTTTATGGGTATTCAAGGATTTGGGTATTAGTCATAGGAAGCTTTATGAATCTCACCATAATTAAGTTGGTTTCAACAATAACATGGTCAAGCCAATGGGTAACATGAAGATTTGGGTCAAGTCTAGCCCAAGATCATTAGGATTGAGTTTTGTGTGTTATACTTATATCTATCATATAACATGATCCTTGTTCATCCCTATATTATTGTCATGCAGTTCATTATGTTTATAAAAGTTCATATGGTTTAATTCATGCATGAAGGTGAGGTTCATAACTTGAAGGCTAACCTAGATCCCTAGGCAAGGATATATGTTAATATAAATCCCTTTGATGAGGCTTTTTTTATCTCCTCATCGGCCCTATTGGTTTTCCCAAGGCACACGTTGATGAATCTTTCTTTCTTAAGAATGAATTATTTGATCCTGCTGACTATCGATCAATGTTCACTCCTCCTACACCCATTGTGCACCCTTTTTTCATCCCCTCTCTATTTTAGTCATCAAGTTGGTTCTTTAATCTTATGAAACATATTCCATGATGTCTCCCCAACTATCAATCCCCTTCACTTATCATGACTTATCTGTCGGTGTTTGACACTCTTAATGCCTCTCTTATTAAAACCTCTAGAGTTTTTGATTTATATCTCTAGGGTCATTTCATCTATGTCATGGCATGAAAATCATTAATGAGAGGAGGGAAAAATAATATCATAATGGTGTATCATAAACATTGCCACCCTTTTAATCATCTAGATTTAGAGATCTCACTCATCAATGATGGCTCTACATCTATAATTCCCATGGTTTAGGTCATGACTGATGAACCTAAGGATTTGGATGATTTTTTTACTTACTCCCTTAGTTTCTCTTCTGTTTGGCCTATTTTTAGACCTATCCAAGATTTTATGTCCCTCCAAAGGGTATGTTATGGCTTAACAGGCTAAGTCATGACTTGCCTTTAGGGAAAGCCACATATTTAGGTTAAGCAATGGTCTACCCTTGAGTCAAACTATGTCTTGGGATATCAATGGTATGGTAAGCCTTCAAGCTTACTAGAACACCCTCCTTAGGCCCCAATTTGATAAATAATACCTATTGTGACATCTATTGTTAGACCTTGTGGGTGTCTTTGGCCATTTGGATTGTTCACTCCTTTGATACACCTTGAGATAGGATCAAATTATATTTCTTTTTTCAGTTAATGGTGCTACTAATTTCTTATATTTGATCCTCTACTAACTCCCTCTTCCTCTTTCATTATGTATTTATAAGTGGTAGGGTTGTTCACTATGATTATTTATGACTTTTTCTAGTCTTACCTAACCAATCTTCATCTTTCACAATCCTTCTACCACCCTTTCATCACCTCTCACCATAGCCAACATTGGTCACCTTCACTTGAATGTGGCTTTTTCACATTTTTTGTCTTCCTTGTCCAGCTTTCTTGGTTCACTTTATGTCAAGATATTCCATCTATGGTTGTGTCCTATGTCCTTAAACCCCATCATGGTGTACCATTTTGTGGTGATTCACACAATGGTGGTAGTTAAGCTAACTTAAGCCCTGTCACTATGGCTTGGACATTCAATGACCCATGGGGCATGATCTTGTTGTAGTATGTTTCTTCATTACTAGTGAGATGAATAATGATGTTGAGTATCACATAATTATTTGAGCCCTGACCAATGCTTATGTGCTAGATGTGTGTTATGTGTAGGTGTTCTCTAACTCACTCTTAGTCATGTCTCAGATCACTGGGGTATGAAACATACTTAGCATTAACTTGTTCCCACTTTTTAAGGCAATACATTATTTACTCTCCTATTTTGAGTTCTTCCACATCTCCCTAATCCCTCACTCAGAGACCACCAAAGCACATGATCTAATAAATGTCATTTTGGATTTTATAGTTTGATATCACTTTTTATCCCTTTTTATGTAAGAGCTAAAGCTAGAGCTAGAGTTGGATTATGTAGATTTTAGACGTATACCCATTAGATTGTGTCACTTATTGTTCATACACCATTATTCTTGTTAGGTGAGTGTAGGTGATGTTATCTATTTTAATTTTATTATTTCTTTCTTGATTTTGTGTAGTTTTAAGGTACTACATAGTACTCCATGTTTTGTTAAACATTGACTACTTGTACCTCAATGGCATATGTCATCATGATTCCTATTACCATATTCCTCATAATTATTACAAATATACTCATTATGTATACTACCTAGATACTGATAGACATTTTTAATCCTACTAAATCATTAAAAGAGTTTTTTACCCTTTGTGCACCCTACTAGCCTCTTCAAACCCTTCCAAATGCTCTTACACCTTGTCATAGCTCCCAACACTATGTAGAGACCCTTGAAAAAAATTGGTGGCCTAGGCCACCTATTTACCTTTTGGCTAATAGCCTAGGTTGTAACTTACCTAAAATGTATTTGTTGCACTTTTGGTCATTGTAAAATGACTAGAAATGGTCTTTTTGGGTGACCCTAACCCTTATCATGCATATTTTATCTCCAAATGTCCCTAATTTGATTCCTTTTACTCATTTTTAAATGATCATTTATCTATTTTAAATATTCCCCTTAGAAATACAAAGATTCACTAGCTACTCAAGCTTGATTGATTCACTTATTCCTGGCCTTACTGTATTGGCTCGTATACTCCTTTAATTAGCATTGCACATGATTTGTACACGTATATGCCACGGCCCTCACATATTTTTATTAACCCTACCTCAATCTCTCTCTTGAATTTTTTATCATTAGATTGGATTGAGATCACTAGGCAACTCCTTCTGTTCAAATCAAACCTCAGTTCTTGATTGGTGGTTTCTTTCATGTTTGATTGAGCACAATATAAGGGCATATTGATTTCAAGGAAAAATCATTAATTTATCTTAATTTAGTGTTATTTATAGGGTTATAGATCACATATTAGGTTTATCTTCATTTTAAATAAGCATTTATCATAGATTCTAAAAGTTTATGCATTCCCCCCTTTGAAAACATCTTTCTTTCAAAATCATCTTTCATTTCTTAAGGTTGCATGTTTATTAATCATTTTCATTTCTTGGTAGTGCTTAATTTTTTAGATAGATTTTATTTATTTTTGAAAATGTATTTTTTATTTCTTTCATATTCTTCCACTTTTATGGTTAGATTAGTTAGAGATACCTACTCATTTATGTGCTTGATCATGTTAGCCCTAACCTAGTTTTGTAAATCCATCATTAGCCTAGTGCAAGTTAAAAAACTAAGTAGATACCATATAACTCTAGTGGTTTCCTTCATTTTTTATCCCATTAGGTGTTTTATTATTACCGACTCTATCAAACCCTAGTAAATTGCTTTGATTCTTGGAGATATGGGTATATGTCCCCATGATTTTTACTAGTGTGTATAATCTATCAAAAATTTGTAAGGCCCTTATCACAAATATATAGTGTGTGGATAATTTGAACTATTATGAGCTATGTATAATGTTTCAAAATTAAGTGATCCTATAAATATTATATGTGAAATCTTATTTTTGTTAATAAGCCCAATTTATGCCCCCTTTCGATCTAAGGGATGAGAATATCAAATGCATTGTATCAACATAAAATGTACATTTTAAATAATTTCAAATAATTTGTAATTTGTTTGATTAAATAGATTTTGAATTTTGACACATTATAATTTGACCATTTTCAATAAAATTCATTTTAATTTCATAAATATGTTTTATGGGTATTGTAAAATGATTTCTGAAGGCCATAGTTATAGTAGAATGCATCCATCACTACCCCATCCTCCAAAATAAAGTGTATATTGATTTAAATGAATAAAAGGATCTCCATGAACATCGAACAAGGGTAGTATAGGCATAATAAAATCCTTTGGATGTGGATATTCATATATAGTTCATGTAAGGTATTGTCCTAAAATAAAATTATATTTACTATTAGCACAACATGATCTAGTTTTCAAAGTGAGATCAATTACTTGTCTTTAGATGTCACTAATGGCATGAATCATGGACACAATATGACTAGTATGGATAGTAGTGGTTTGAAAAGGCTCTCTCATGGATTTTAATTGATCATATACATTAAAAATTTGTGTGAAGGGATCATGGAAAACATAATTTCATTGATTAGGATTGCATTCTAAGATAATAAAAAATGCATAATACCTTATCACATTGAGTTTATATAGGAGTATAAACATCATATTTATTCTCATTGAATTGTTTTGACTTAGGATAGGAGTGAGAGTTATCACTAGTGATGTTATCATCAGAATCACAATCTATTGGTATAATATGACTATCTTGAGACTCTTAGCATAACATTATATTATCATCACTTTGTGAATTTAAAGAAATAGATACTTTTTCATTTGTATAAAATACATTACATCACATTCATTTGCATCCTTTGATATTTTAAGAGAAGGGGAAGAAGTATCATGAGATGTTACAACATTATTTATCACTTCCAAGGGAGGAGAAGGATTATCACAATATTTTATATCATTAGACATGTTTAATTTAGAATGGATCATATCATATGCATTTACATCATCTTCCTTATCTAGAGAAATAGAGGGGATAACACACTCATTTATATTATTCTCTATTTTTATGAAAGGGCTATGCTTTTGTAGTTTATACTAATTAATGTGGTGTAGTGCAATAAAAAAATAAGAGGCAAAAAAGGTGTGATAATGATTTATTCTTCACATTTGGACCCTTGTGAGAGACTAGGGGAAATAACATATCATTATTAATATGTTATTTTTGTTCTAATTTATGAAAATAGGAAAACAAGGGAGAAATAAATGAATTTGGCTTTTCAATTTTTGAATTAATGTGCTCATTTTCCTTCACTAATAAATCAATATTATTTACTTTCAATAGTATACTCATACTCATAATCATAATCCTATCTATTAAAATCATATTCCTCATTGATTTAAGAAGCATCAATAATTATAGAAATGTGATCATTAGTCCATTCAATATCATAAGCATAAGGTATAACATTATTTGAGATGAGGAGATAAAAAAGATGAACATCTTTAGTTATTTCATATTTGTTGACCCAAAATAAATTAAATATGACAAACACCAAGCCTATTGCTAAAACATAATTAATCATACCAAGAAAGAAAGGATGTTAATATGTTTGACTAGGCAATGTATGTTTTATTTGTAAGATCTTAGATATACTAATCCCATTTATAAATAGTGAACAATGCCAAAAGGGCACTAACTATAGAGAATTACACCATCCTGTAGCCCCACTATCCCATGTCTAAGATACTTTCAAAGTAACTTCTTTAGGATAACTACTTACCAATGCACTATAGAAACAAATAGCCAAGAGGATTTCTATGGTTGAAAATTAAAACCCTATGCATTTTTGATATACCATCAAGTACATAGAAACTAAATTCCATAATAGTATTTTTTAATATATTTAATATTAGAGTAATATCCCTCACACCAAGACTTAGGTAAAATTGAAGACTATTTTTCCTAGAATGATAAATATTATGAGTTTTATAATTCCCAGAACATAGTTCTCAAAAGCAAGAGTAAGAAATTCAAATCTTATAGAAGAAAATATTTGTGTATGGAAATAAGGAACTAAATTTTAAACCCCTATGTCAAATATAAATCCTAGAGCAAAGCTAAATAAAATCTAGTAAGGGATGATTGGATTTCTCTTTAGTGTATAGGAATCATGAATTCAATTGAACCCCTAGAACAAAAATAAAAAAAACAATTCTAAAAAATGTGGTCCACAAAATTTTGTTAATTTATTATTATTATTATTTTAATCTAATAAGCATAAAACTTTTGAATAAACCATAATTCTAAATATATACAATTCACTAATAATTTTGATTGCAACTTACTAAATATGGTAATATGTTAATTTTCAAAAACATTAGGAAGAAATTTACTTAGCTCAAATTAAAGATTTTGGTTGACTATAATTGATCTATGGTAGTAAAAATTAGGATAAGATAGAATTGTGAATGCTCAAAATAAGAAAAAAAACTTTGGATGCTTATGGATAGATTCGTGCTCCCTAGAAAACAACATGGGTTAGTCATGTCTACTAACTACAGACTTGTTTTCATTGAGTGTGATGAAATTATAATTGTTCCACCTTCTATGCATGTGTTCATTGGGATTGTTGATGTATTTTTACACCTAAAATATTGTGGAGATACCTATAATACAAAAACCTATTTTATTTCATAATATAATTTGATATCATATAGGGATGTTGATTGAAATGGATTGAGTTGGATTGACCTTGGTCAATACTTATTGATTTACCAAGAGTTTCACTACATTACCAATACTCTAAAGATGGCTAAAACTCAAATGTAGTTCTCTTGCTAATATGTATATGTTAAATTATGAATGCAAGTCTATATGCTCTTTGTCCTATTTTATCCTTGGCACAAATGTTCAAATATTTGTTGAGCCTTTGTAACTTTGAGACTTAACTTCAACAAATCCTTTAGATAAAATATGTAATCCTTGTATAGCTTTTGATAGCATATAGTTTTGTCCTTAATTCTTTAGAGTATATTTATATTTATATATATTTTGGATTTGAATTAGGAAACTTATTGGTGCATAGCATTGGACCCAACAAGACCTAATAGACAAAAATAATAATGAAACACAATCCAAAATAATTCCGCAAGTTACACCTTGACAATGTTGCTCTTCACAGATAGCTTTGTGGGACTAGTTTTGTCCAATAGTTGTAAACTTGTCCAAAGGGCACAAAAATAGATAAAACAAAGGAATTGGGAATCTCCTTGATGATATTTAAAGGATGAGAAAAAATTGGACAAGTGACCACATAAACGCATGAAATAGAAAGGAAAGACCTCAAAAAATATGCCAATAGATACTTCATTTTTCATCAATAGTCTATATGTGTAAAGTTTCAATAAAGGACATTAAAAAGGGTCTTGCACCAAATTTGGGTGTCTATAGTACCTAATATGACTAATGTTACATATGTATTTTCTAAGATGAAAAATAAAAACCTTTTTCATTCTTAGAGCCTTTGATCGTTATCCCTCACATTGATGGTAAACAATGCACTAATATCATGGTTGGTATCTTTTTTTAAAATGAATATGTGTAGTATTACACTTCTCAATTATTTTGGATCTGACATTGATCACTTTAATAGGACTGCTTCATTCAAACAATTTGTAGGATCTATTGAATGGTATGTATCTGTTGGTCTCAAATTGTGTTCCAATATATTTCACACTGAACCTACTTTGAATCAATACAATTATATACTAAGAATATTTTATGAATAAGATTAATGGATGCAACACTTGACAAGAATCATGATCACATTACATTTGAGATCTAAGGTAATACTTTTTCCATTTCAATAAATGGAACATCTCTATATTAAAAAGATAAAATGAAAAACATTTCTTCAACTAGTGCAAAAGAAATTATATCTAATTATTTTCCACATATGACAACAACTGATGTGTATGATACTGATAATGATTAATATATTGATGAGAAAAAAATATCCAATAAACCAATTCCAAAAAATGGCCTGGTTGTTTATACATACCATACTACAAATATAAACTATGATTGGAATAATAAGTCCAAATTAGTGTATGAATATGGAAATACAATTGATGACTATGACATATATGATACAAAACATACATATGATTATCCAATTTATGGGATTATTAGTTAGCTTGAATATAATATCTATTGTACATATTTTCTTAGTGTTTGCGTGTTTGATCACATTTTTTAGAGTTGGATAATTGTTTTTTCCATCCTTTTAGCTTAACATACATGGGTATACATGTTTTTGTATGATCATTCTTCTAGCCTCTAGGCTTGATTTAGTTAGGATGTTTTCATTGGCCCTTGTTTTTTGTTTTTTTAAATTGATCTATACATTCATGATAACTATCATGTGATGGCATATCCTTTACAATATTTTAATCTTAGTTCACATTCTTTGGGGCATGCTACAACTTGATGCAACATACTAATTGTTCACCCTTCCATATTGACAATCTATGCTTGTTATTATCATGACCTACATTGAGCTTACATGATCACATATATTTTATGGCTACATATTTTGACATGTATGTATACACTAATTTTTTCCCATTAAGGGAATTTATTTTTACTTATGTGAGACATGAATTCACAATTCACATAAATAGTGGGGGCATGTTTTTTCCTTCACTTCCTCAAGACTGCTTTGTTATTACACTTAGTGCATGCTAGACATTGATATATGTTATAGATTGTTTAGATCTCTTATATTCTTCTATTTTTTAATCTTTACATTTTTTATTTTCTTGATTCGATAGATGTGATCTTGAATTCAAAATATTCAAAATTACAAAAAAAAAAAAAAAATCAAAACTAAGACCTATGCATGACATGTTTTGTTAATTTACATGATTTATTAATTTTATGTATTATATATGTGATGAATTACATATCTATTTTTTTATATGTAAATGTTTTTCATGGTAAAAATGAGTGGGAGGTAAAACATACAGGTTATATATGATACATGGACATACATATAGGTGACATTATTTACACCCATGGGCTACCTTTCTACATTAAGGGCATGCTTACATTGGGGTTACCTTGGTACACTTTTCAAGTTTTATATTTCTATGACATTCTATTGATCATATTGAGCTACTCATACTATTTATAAATGACTTATTTTTGTGTATACTTTTTAGAGTGTTATTTCCTATAGATTTGTACTTTGTTATACTAGATGTTGACATTAATTATTTAAGCAAACTAACATTATTTCTTTTGTGTATTTCATATTTTTTATATTATTAAATATGTGATCATTTATTTATGTTACATTGTTGCATCCCAATTCCTCATTAAGTAAACTATTTGACTATTCATAGATATTTATAGTGGACACATTTAGTATTGATTATATTTTTGACTAAGCTTAAGATATATGCTACTATGAGATAGTAGAATATTGCTTAAATACATGATGGTACATAATTTCTTTGTTTTGAGTTGGTTAATGTATGCATCTACATTTTGAGCATATTAATGTGTTTTTTCAATTATATTTTATGTTATATGTTTATCATGTGATATGATCTAACTACTTGCGTGTTGTGAAGTGGACACAAAGAAACTCATCCCTCAAAGTGTGTCAGAAGGAGAGCATCATCAGAGAGGGTGATGGAGATGTAGACGTCATAGGTCAACAGAGATCTGGGAAGAACCTTGCATAATCACAGTAGTTAGCACATGGTAGAAATGCATTAAAAATAGTTTACTTATGGTGTGTTTATTACTTGCTTTGGAGTGTTGCTTTGTATGGTTTGACAGTATAGGTAAATATCATAATGAATGTTTTTGCATGTTTGGTACATCTTATCATTAATGCTAGTAATAATATTATTAGCAAATTTAGATTTAAAAATATGGATTATTAGTAACTATGAATTGTCATTTAAAATGTCATAACATTGTGGATGTTAGTTGATTTAATTAAATCATGGAATTTTAACATTTGGTGTGATATATATATATATATAATCTTGGAAAGGGAAAAAAATACAAATAAATAAAATAGAAGGAAAATTAAAGACTAAAATTAGAAAATCAAAAGAATTAAATTTAACAAGAAAAAAAAGGACAAAAACAAAAATCTAAAGCCTTGTAAAGGCTATGCCACTTTTATTAATGAATGGATTTCTTAAAAAGAGATATCATGATATCAATTTTGGGGAGATTTGAAAAGAAAGAAAAGGAGAGAGGGAGAGAGACGTACACAGAGGAAGGAATGAGACGTGGGAAGAGAGAAATGGGTTAGCAAAGATTCACAAATCAAAAGGAGTGTTATAAGGAGTGTTATGATCCACACTTATAATATCCAAAAATAATGTAGAATATAATGTAGATCAACTCAACACAATAGATATGGATGGACCAAAATTCCAAATAATCAATATATATAGAAATAGAATACCCTTAAGGTAGGGAAATATAATACAATACTCCTTTAGGAAGAAATAACTCCACAATGTCTCTTCCAGGGGACAACCTCCAATATTATCTTACAATAGAAGACTAAATGATTACTGTTGACCCAATTTTGCCCCTCAGGCAAAATCTCAGTCACCTCCTACACCTGCTTCACAGGTCAGTCATTTCGGGTTGCAAGGTCCACCTTTAGGTTTCGACAGCGCCGTTGCAGAGCATTGGTCACGAAAAGCAGCGAAAGGCAGAGTCTTCAAACATCCAGGAGAGAAGAAGGAAAAATGGAGTGTTCAACACTTAGGTAAAAAAGAGGGCAGACAAAATGCAGAGGGCGGCAAAATCGCCACCCACTACAAGGGCGGGTAAAATGAGCTCGCCTACAAACATGTAGAGGGCGGCAAACTCACCGCTCACAACACGAAAAAGTCGTGAACATCAGCCGACGTTGGCAATACTACTGTCATCGACACCTTATAGAGATCGACGTCAGCAGAACCACCGACGTCGGCATCACAAAGGCAGGCAGCGAAATGGAAAAGCCCGCCTAGGGCGGTGAAATGGAAAACCCCGTCCCATGGTGGGGAAGGAGAAATTGCCGCGCAAAGCACAATTCTGCCGACGTCAGCAGCTTACAAGAACCGACGTCGGCAAGACTACCGCCATCGGTAGCTTATCGGCCGACGTCGGCATAAATCCTACATGAAATCCATGCAAAGGGCGGCAAAATCGCTGCCCACTACAAGGGCGGCAAAATTCCCCTGTAGTGCACAAGAAAAAACCCGCCCAGCTGTCGGAGGAGAAGACCAGCACATAAAACGAGGCAACAAGCATGGTCTTGGTAGACTTGTGATGTCATCAATAGTGTTTTTCACATTTTCTGATGAAACTTCTCTTGGCTCTTCTGCTATAAATATAAGGACTTAGTCATTTTTTGAGGGATCTTCCTGACTTTTGTAAAGAGCACTGCTCTCCAAATTTCTCACCTGAATCAATAAAAAGACAGTTTTTACCTCTATTTGGATGGATCCTTCAGTGTATGCATTGAATGTTAATCTGTGTCCAGTCATTGTCTCTTGATGCTCTCACAAGTTCAACACCAGCAAACTTGCAATCTACAAAGTGCCACTGTCTGTTGCTGTCAGGAGTAGAGTTCTATTTTGAAGGTATAGAACAGGTGAGGTCACTTACAGTGTGTGTTTCTCAGCACCTTGGTGGGTCCTTTTTCTTGTGCTTTCCATAAGAACCTCCCTGTCATCCTAGAGACCTGGTCTTTTCTGCCAGATCTGAGTGTATGTATGTTTTGTTTGGTCCTGAGTGTGGATCTGGAAGGTCAACCTGTTTTTGGTGTATCACCTCTTTTAGAGTAGGTTGTTTATTTTCATGCTTTTCTCTCTCTTTTCATCCCCCCCAGTGTATACCTATATACCTATATTTTTCATTACCTGAGACAAACAAGATACATCAGAGGGAACTAGCCCATATCTAGAGACTCTCCTCTCCTGCTTCGCCGTCCCACAGGCGAGAGAGGGGTTTCCATGTTGCGGGGAGAGGGCAGGAATCCGTGTTCCTGCCGATGGGTGCACTTTCTAGCATCAACAATTTTGGCACGCCCAGTGGGACCACAAGTTTTTAATCAAAAAAGTTGCAGGGTTACTCGTTGGTCCTGTTACAGCAAAGGAACCACCAATACAGCACCGTGCGCGTCAACAGTTTTGGCACGCCTGATGGGACTGTAATTTTATCAAGTTTTCTAACGCAGTAAGGTTTCAGGACTGATGCTGGTCCTATTACAACAAATTAGTTTCTTCAGCATCTAGCGACTCTGAGTTAAATCCGCTGGTTAAACAGCCTGGTGCCATCAAAAAAAATCATCACTTCTTGTATGTATAATTCTTTTGCAAAAAAACATGGGTTTTGTTTTCCTTCATGTGAAAATGATCAAACTTCAGATATTTATGCAATCCCCTCAAGTAGCTCTCCTAGTTGCCCTACAACTATAAGGGAGGTGGCGTTGGATTTTGAGAGGCAGACAATGGAAATCGACAGGCTGGAAGAGCAGTACAAGTATCAGCAGGAGCTGATGTATAAAGAGGAGTGCTTGTTTAGGCAAGCACAAGCCGTACAGTCCATGAAGGAGGAAGTAACAAAATGGAGAAATCCATCTATTCAAGGCAACCAGCCTTGCGTACCCCCTCCTAACCTAAAGAAAACCCCCTCTTTTGCACCAAATCCATTTTACCAAATTGCACTTGCTCACTCCAGCTCATCAAGTACCGCTGCTCCCAATCCCGTACGCCTGGCCTTCCAACACCAGAGGGCATCAGAACAACCTCCCAGGGAGATCAATCTTTTCAACTCCTTAGATCAGGAATCTTCCATTGAGAAAAATACCACCAGCCAGCACGTCCCTCTTCTAGAGGCTCCTCCAATGCACCAACAGTGTTTTCCTTGCATTCCTCAGCCTCCCCAAGTTTTCCAGCATGATGTGCAAATTCCAAGTTGGAGGAAGGAATGCCAGGACCCAGCTTAGAGCTTTGAAGAGGATCATGCTAGCCACCTACAAGAAAGACTCTTCCAGGAAAACCTAGCCAGACAGATTGAAGACTTAGAGGCTAGGATGAAGCTACTCCTTGAAAGGGAGTTAATTTTTTCAGATCTTGCGGAAGAGCCTCAGGGCCTTGTGGAAAACAAAGTTGCTACCTGTTCATAGGAGCAAGATTCAAATTTAGGGATCCTGAATTGGGGGAAGACAATGGAATCATGGGGCAGCAAAGAAAAAGAAGAAAAGCAAGGTTTTTCTCAAAACCTTGAAGAAGCTGAAGATGTGCCTGCCTATGACGATACTGGCAGCCTCCAAGAAAAGCTTTTCCAAGAAGATCTGGGTAAGAGAATAGCAGATTTAGAATTCAGAGAGAATTCCCTCAGCCAATGTGTGGTGGACGGTTCAGACCAAACAGCACATTCCATGCCTGAACACACCCCACTTACACGTTTCCAAGAGAGTTATCAGGCCGTTCCTGATATTGATGAAGTGCTGATCAAGTGGAGGGAGGAGAATCATTCGATTCTAGCTCAAGGGCTGCCCCCTCTCTCACATGTTTTCTCCACTTCGTCCCTTCTCGAAGAAGAACCTATTTTGCAAGAGGCAAGTGAGGAATAAAAGATCCAATCTGTAGTCCTTCAGGAGGTTGTCATGAGTGACAACGAAGAAGAAATCATCATTGATGCTCCTTGTGAAGACCTTATCAGCAGTGGAGAAGATGCAGGTCTTGCGTATATGCAGATGTTCCGGCAATTTGAAGAGGAACAAATGCATGGTAAGCTCTCCTCCCCTCAGTTTGATGAACTTTCTTGCTGTATTGATGAGGATGACTACATGGAAGAACTTGAGTTAGAAGAAGATTAGGAGAATATTTCTAAAAATCTAGAGAACCTGATCAGCAAAGAGGAAAAGGAAAAGTCTATCTTTTTGGAGGAATGCCTTGAAGAACTGAGCTTTAAACAAGAAATTGAAGTCTTGTGGGACAAACAATCATTTTGTGAGCCCCTTTTAGACATCACCACATTCGCCCTTCTTCAAGAAGGCCAAGAGGAAGCAGAGGACGAGTCTGACAGAGTTTTCAACAAAGTAGAGGGAAACAAATTAGACCATGATACATTGCAGAAGAATTGTGTAGATCAGAAGGCTTACGGTGATGAGCCGCCAGCCATTGACTTCTTGGTGAGGAGCACCAATTTTAGGGACCAACATTTAATAGGCCTCCAGGGAAAATTAGAATACGTATATATTGGAGGCATGTTTGAATATCCACTCGATTCCTAGCCAACTCAGGTGACAGGCAAGAAGAGCAAGTCACCATCTCTCTTTTTCTTCCAGCTACTTGCCTGTCATGACAAGTCTCTTCACCAGGAAGGAGACTTAAGAAATTTTCCTTTCGATCCAGGAGGGATGTGAGCATTCCTGGTTAACTATATATAATAGTTTGCTTTCAGTTGTTTTCCCTATTTTTCCTAAGTGCAGTTTGCACAAGTAGTTGTTTTTAGCTTTGTGTGTTTCCCTTTTTTTGGGGGTAAATTCTGTGTATTTTGATTCTGGGATTATCAAAGCTGTTGTGAACTCACTTCAAAGTCACCATCCGACTCTGCACCCAATGGATATGCAAGGCAACTGGATTCTAAGCATAGCAGGCACGCTTCCCCCGTGAGCCGCCAATTTGTTGACCCAATTTTGCCCCTCAGGCAAAATCCTGATCACCTCCTACACCTGCTTCACAGACCAGTCATTTTGGGTTGCAAGGTCCACCTTCAGGTTTCGACAGCACCGTTGCAGAGCATTGGTCACGAAAAGCAGCGAAAGGCAGAGTCTTCAAACGTTCAGGAGAGAAGAAGGAAAAATGGAGTGTTCAACACTTAGGTAAAAAAGAGGGCAGACAAAATGCAGAGGGCGGCAAAATCGCCGCCCACTACAAGGGCGGGTAAAATGAGCTCACCTACAAACATGCAGAGGGCGGCAAATTCGCTGCTCACAACACAAAAAAGCTGTGAACATCGACCGACATCAGCAATACTGTCATCGTCAGCACCTTACAGAGATCGACGTCGGCAGAACGCTGACGTTGGCAGCACAAAGGCAGGCGGTGAAATGGAAAAGCCCGCCTAGGGCGGTGAAATGGAAAACCCTGCCCCATGGTGGGGAAGGAGAAATTGCCGTGCAAAGCACAATTTTGCCGACGTCGGCAGCTTACAGGAACCGACGTCGGCAAGACTGCCATCGTCGGCAGCTTATCGGCTGACGTTGGCATAAATCCTACATGAAATCCATGCAAAGGGTGGCAAAATCACCGCCCACTACAAGGGCGGCAAAATTCCCCTGCAGTGCACAAGAAAAAACCCGCCCAGCCGCTGGAGGAGAAGACCAGCACGCAAAATGAGGCAACAAGCATGGTCTTGGCAGACTTGTGATGTCATCAATAGTGTTTTTCATGCTTTTCGATGAAACTTCTCTTGGCTCTTCTGCTATAAATACAAGGACTTAGTCATTTTTTGAGGGATCTTCCTGACTTTTGTAAAGAGCACTGCTCTCCAAATTTCCCACCTGAATCAATAAAAAGACAGTTTTTACCTCTATTTGGATGGATCCTTCAGTGTATGCATTGAATGTTAATTTGTGTCCAGTCATTGTCTCTTGATGCTCTCACAGGTTCAACACCAGCAAACCTGCAATCTACAAAGTGCCACTGTCTGTTGCTGTCAGGAGTAGAGTTCTGTTTTGAAGGTATAGAACAGGTGAGGTCACTTACAGTGTGTGTTTCTCAGCACCTTGGTGGGTCCTTTTTCTTGTGCTTTCCATAAGAACCTCCATGTCATCCCAGAGACCTGGTCTTTTCTGCCAGATCTGAGTGTATGTATGTTTTGTTTGGTCCTGAGTGTGGATCTGGAAGGTCAACCTGTTTTTGGTGTATCACCTCTTTTAGAGTAGGTTGTTTGTTTTCATGCTTTTCTCTCTCTCTTTTCATCCCCCCCAGTGTATACCTATATACCTATATTTTGCGTTACCTGAGACAAACAAGATACATAAGAGGGAACTAGCCCATATCTAGAGACTCTCCTCTCCTACTTCGCCGTCCCATAGGCGAGAGAGGGGTTTCTATGTTTCGGGGAGAGGGCAGGAATCCGTTTTCCTGCCGCTGGGTGCACTTTCTAGCGTCAACAATTACTTGATTCCTTACAATGATAATCATCTCCTTTAAATAGACCTCTATCTAACTAACAATAGAAGGGTAATCTCTTGATTCTAATGTAAGCCAACCATTACCCAATACACTAATTTCACAAGTTAATCCATTATCCCAATATATTGGACCCATATAACTAACTAAGCAGGATGTGTGCCACATGTTGGCATCTCCATCAACCCATATACATTAATATATCATGTCCTTAGATACATAGCATTGCTTCCCTCTTTGACATGTTTCATCCTCGAAACATAGGAAGAAACTAAATAATGAGTGTGCTTCAAATTATTGCACACTTGTCTCCAATCTCGATCATCTAACCATCCATATGTGATCCTGGTAGGTGATAGCTCTCCAAGCTTGTTTCCAAATTATATTGTGCTCTTCTGATTCCATTCATGAGCATAATTATACTACTTTGGTGTCCATGCATAATTATTCCTCTTGTGATATCATGTATCATATTCTGTTACACTATTCTGATTCCATCCATGACCATA
Source organism: Torreya grandis (assembly GCA_037957365.1). Taxonomy (NCBI): domain Eukaryota; kingdom Viridiplantae; phylum Streptophyta; class Pinopsida; order Cupressales; family Taxaceae; genus Torreya; species Torreya grandis. The sequence goes on from JARHVA010001522.1 coordinate 3,338,107, forward strand.
GTAGGTATTATTTGGCTTCCATTCATAGCCATATTTATTAGAACTTTAATTTATTATATAGCCAAAGTGTTTGTTATTATGACACTCCCTCACATGGCTCCATGATTATTTCCTCTCATAATGATGTGGGTGTCTATATACCTCAATTTTTTTTGATACTTTGACCTTATCAACCTTTTATTCTACCTCTTCCACCTTTTGCTTTGGTGGTTCCTTTGTCTCTTGAGTAGATAAAGTGTTTTGATTTGATTGTATTATTTCTTCATCTATGTCTTTATATGAATCTTTTGCATTCTCTTCACCACTTATTTCAATCTCATCCTCATGATCTACCTTGACTGTTATTGGTGCTTTTCTCACTATGATATCCTGTAAAGTGATCTTTTTCCTATACCAAAACTTCATGAACTTCTTCTAAACATTAATATTGATTTTTCCCAAAATCTCTAACCATGGATATCCAATAACCATATCCACATCATCCATATCCAAAGCATAAAAATCTAAATGAAAAACATATTTTTACATAATAAGTTTCAAATATTTAAACACTCAAATATTCTTGCCATCTACTTGAACCTCCTTGATGTTCTTTGATGGAACTTGTAGATGCTTGGCCACATTCATGTTGATGAAGTTATATTTGCTGGTAGGGTTTATGGACACAATAACTTTCTTCTTTTTAATGCATCCATGAAATTGAAAAATTGACTCAAATTTCTTTGGAGACAAATTATTTGAACCCTTATCTTCTTCTTCTTCTTCTTCTTCTTCTTCTTCTTCTTCTTCTTCTTCTTCTTTCCTTGCATGTTCTTCCTCATTATCATTATTTTCTTCCACAATTTTTTTTCTTCAGCATCATCATTCTCTTCTTCATTACCATAATTATTTTCTTCCTTTTCTTCATCCTCTTTTTTTTAATATCCCATCGATCTAGGAAGACTTTTTCCATTTTTTCCCATGAAGAATACTTTTATGCGAAGCTCAACTGATTAAACCAATGTTGTGCAGACCCAGACAAAGAAAGAGACAATTGTGTTTGCCAAAAAATTATTTGAGTATTATTCTCTTTAAAAAGGATCCACCATTCTCTAGCATCGATATCATCCTCCCTTAAAAATACTTTCAACTTCATGATCCACAAAAAAAACTAGGGTTCACAAAACCCTAAAATGTTAATAACTCATTCAAAATTGATCAAAATAGTCCTAAATTTTTACTGTAGATTAATCTTTTTTTAAACTAAAAGGGGTAAAAAATTTATTCAGAACAAACAAAAACAAAGAAAATTACAAAGCTTTATCCTGATCAACAATATGACCCAGTTTCTGAGAGAATTCCAAAGGCAACAACCTTTGATCCAAAATACTCCATTGGGGCCCCTGCTCAGAGGCCCATTTAGCAAGACAATTAGCTACCCCATTCCATTCCTGGGGAATATGTTTGAAAACCATCGAATCCAAAGAAGTACATAATTGGAGAGCCTGTTGTGTAACCACCGCTAGCTGCCAGTCTACACTATCAAAATTTTGATTATTTAACAAATTAATCACTACTTGAGAGTCTGACTCATAGATAATTCTATACCATCCTTGTTGGAAACATTTTTGCACCGCCTACAAGATAGCCATCGCTTCCATGAGATTATTAGTATACCAGCCCTTGTATACAGAAAAAATAAATTGAATATCTCCTAAGCTGTCACGCCCCATGCCTTTGATGCTTGCATCACCTGGGTTTCCTCTCAAAGAGCCATTAGTGTTGATTTTGATTGTTCCAACCTGAGGGGGAGTCTAGCGTCCCATCCTAATAATAGGTTGTAGCAGCTACCTGGCTCTTTTTGTAGGGCATATGGGAGGTGCAATGCAGGGGGCAGCTGAAGGTGCACCAAAAATGCAAGAGTAAATACCAATATCTTCCAATCCCAGGTCATCGGCTTTGTTACCTTTCGCCAGGAGAGTCTCTTGCAGCAAATTGTGGATTTTCTCCTAGAGGGCACTAAGCTCTAGCTGAGTCTCCCAGAAAATCCTCCTATTTCTTTTGAGCCAGATGTTCCATAGAATAAATGTAGGTCCAGCCGACCAAGCAGTCTATAAGATTGATGCTTTAGATGGAGGATGACCCAGTCGACTCCAGAAGTCTAAGAGCGAAGATGCGTGTCAACAGGGACGGCCCCACGCACTCCACCAAAGGTGCCAGATTTTCTTAGCAAAGGTACATTAAAAGAAGAGATGCAGCCTGGTCTCCTTACCACTGCAACATAACACACATCTGGATGGCCCCTGGAACCCATGAGTACACAGGTTGTCCTAGGTAAGACACCTATTGTACATTAACATCCACAAAAAGAAATTACATTTGGGCCATGTAAAATAGTTCTAGATTTGCTTCTCTAAACATTTGCTTTGTCAGGGCAAGATATCCAGCAAAAACTGAATAATGCCCAGTAGAATCACCTCCCCACGCAAGAACATCATGTCCTTATAGGGAGCTACAACCTCTTGAAGCTAGGATCTGAGATAGTTCTAGTCGCTCCTCCCAGGAGCCACCCGATGGCCAATCAAAAGAATTTTTCCATCTAAAACTAGTAGTTATGCCGATATTATATCCTTCCTTGTAGTGAGCGACTAAAATCCAGCCAATAGCTTGGAGGGCATCACATAGAGGTTGCAAATGCAGATAGGAGGACAAGAGTGAGGGTGATCCATCCCAGGAGTCTACCTAGAAGAGGGCCTCCACTCCATAATGCAAATCTAGAAGAGGCTACATTTTACCAAGTGAGCTCCCAATTTGAGAGTATGCCACACCATGGAGCCTCCTCACTCAAGAGGTAGCCTAGAGATGTCAGAAGGTTCCACACCAGGAAAATACTTGAAAGACAAGATATGGGCCCAGAGTTGAGACTGATTGGAGCACCACCTCTAATACAGTTTAGCAGCAATAGCTTGGCTAGCCACGATAGCTGAGCACAAGCCAAGTCCACCATCCTTCTTTGGTTGGCAGATAGTATCCCAATTAATAAGACTCCATTTGGTGTTTTACACATTACCACTCCAAAGGAATTGGTGAGAGAGGGCATCAAACTCCTTGAGAAAGTACATAGGGGCATCTTACACCATGCAACGGTAGATAGGAAGAGCCTAGATCACCGATTGTAGGAGTGTGACCCTCTCTGCAGTAGAGAGCCATCTGTGTGTCCAATGATTGACTTTTTGCTTGAGTCTATCAAGCACATTCTACCAGAATAGTCTTGGCTACCTTCCCACTACAATAGGAATCCCCAAATAAGTTACTGGGATAGCTTGAATTTGAAATCTCAAGATAGTAGCAATCCTCCACTGTATAGGCACAGGTGTGTTAAAGAAAAAAATAGAGGATTTGTGGTCATTAATTTTTTGCCTAGTCGCATCCAAATACACGTCAAGGGTGCCTCAAAAAGCTTTTGCCTCTTTAATCCACACTCTCCCTACCAGGATAGTATCATCCACAAACTGGAGGTGGGACGTGGTTAATCCATTCCCCCACTGCCATCCCTGCACAATATTCTGAGACACCTGGAACTTGATAAGCCACCCAAGCCCCTCAGCCAGAATGATAAATAAATAAGGAGAAAGCGGATCCCCTTGGCAGAGGCCTCTAAAAGCACCAAAAAGCTCAGTGGGTTGTTCGTTAATAAGGACCGAGTAGGAGGGCGTAGTAACACAGCTTAGCACCCACTGGACCCAGACCGGATTGAACCCAAAGGCTAGTAGAACTTTTTGCAAGAATCTCCAGCTGGCCCTGTCGTAGGCCTTTGCTAAGTCAAGCTTGATAAACATGGCTCATTCTTGAGAAGTACTCATAGAGTGAATAGCTTCCGAAGCAATAGCCACCTCATCCAGAATTTGTTTGCCAGCAACAAATCCCCCTTGTTCCTCTGAAATAATCATAGGGAGGCAGCCTTTGAGCCGCTACATAATGAGTTTGGTGATGATTTTATATACCACATTGCAAAGCGCAAAGGGCCTAAAAAGGTCCAGCTAGTTTTCCTAATCTTTCTTTAGAATTAGGATAAGGAAGGTAGCATTCAAAGCCCTGAGCATTTCTTTGTTGGAAAAGGATTCCTGCACAACATCCAAGAGATCCTGGTTGATAATATCCCAGAAGTCCTGAAAGAATTTGACTGGGAAACCATTAGGCCCCAGAGCTTTACCTCTTTTCATGCTAAAAACCACTCCCTCCACTTTAGCCATACCAATAGGCTGCAAAAGAGACTCATTCATTCTCGAAGTCACCACAGAGGGGATGCATGATAGCATTATATTTTTTGCCAACTCAGATGGAGGTGGGCCATCTGAAAAAAGGTTAGAATAAAACTGGACAGCTTCTCTAGATATAGCTTGAGAAGTAGTCAGTCATGTCCCATCCAGACATACTAGGGAGGAAATAAAGTTCCTGTTATGCCTTGCCTGAATCAACTTGTGGAAGAATGCAGTGTTCTTGTCCCCCTCCTGGAGCCAGTCTATGTGTGCCTTTTGCTTCCAGAAGATTTCTTCACGAAGTTCCCACTCAGCTAAAACATTAGCCACTTGAGATTTAGCCATACAGAGCTCATCAGAGAAGTTGAGGTCCCTAATCTGCTTGGTCAACACATCAAGGTGGTCTTGAGCCCTCTTCCTCATAGTGTGGAGATTATCGAAACTGTTTATATTCCAATATTTTAGCTTCCTCTTAACATACTAAAGTTTTTTAGTGAAGGAGAACATAGCGGTGCCATAGTTGGGTCCTCCTTGTCTCCACCATTGCACCATCAGATCATGAAGGGAGGCCTCGCAAAGCCACATAAGTTAGAACTTAAAAGGAGACTTCTTTGGCCCAGGGATATGGCTGGTAGAAAGCTTAATCGGCCAGTGATCAGATCCTCTCCAATCAAGAATTTCTAAAGCAAGGGAGGTGGAGCTAGATTGCCAGAAATAAGACATAAGGAATCTATCAAGGTGCTCAGAGATACCATCATCACCAATCCTTCTGTTGCTCCAAGTGAAGATCTTGTTGAGAGGTTTGACATCTGAAAGGTGCAGGAGGTCTATATTTTGCCGAAGGATCTCTAAAGAAGGCCCCAACCGGACCAATCCTCCTCTCTTCTCATCCAAGCTGAGAACTACATTAAAGTATCCAGTCATAATCCAAGGCAAAAAGGGATAGCAGCTTCTGACATAACGGATATAATTCTAGAGCTTAAGCTCTCTAGGGAGGCCCATAGGGGCATAAACAGTGGTTACAAGAATGAGCTCACCGGATTCCATAGAGGAAGCAATCATTGAAAGGGCCAAACTGCCAGATAACCAGTGAAGAGGCATTATTCTCTCAGGATTCCAGCACAAGGCCAGACCACTGAAACTCCCCAAGGCACCCACACACTGGCTGTGACTAGAAGACCATATATTTGGCCTACACGAAAACCATGATTCCACAGAAACTTTAGTCTCCTAGATACAGAGGATATCTAGAGAATGATCAATCACTAATTTATGAATAGCTCTTTGTCTAGGGATGCTATTCAGTCCCCTTACATTCCATGATAGAACAATCATTGAGTGGAGAGGGGGAAATGCTCATCCAGGGTCTTTACAACCCTTGACTCTACCAATAAATCTCCTATGAGCTTGATTTTGTCCTGATCCTTCTTGCATCCAGCTCTTGAGGGAGTGGTGACTAAAACTTTCTTGAAGGGTCTTTGCATAAGGCCAAGGGCTGAAGAGGATCCTTTTTCTTTCTTAGAGGCTTCCATATCCTTAACCAAGTCTGCCCAGTGAACATCCTTATCACACGGAGCTAGCGAGCCTGTAAGGGCACCATCCTGCAGCCCAAGGGAGATCTCCTGGGTCAGCTAAAATGCCCTATCTTGTGAGACATCATAGAAAGAGAGTCACGTGGTTACCTTAGCATCCTCCCCCTAAAGTGTTTTTATAATGCCATCTTCAATAGCCATGTTATCCAGAGCTTCAAAATGATTGAAGCCCACCTCAACCTGCCTATCAAAATTTGGCCGTTTCTACCCACGGCCCTTCACACGGCGTTAGACTAGAATGAATCCATCCTTTTCAAGACCCCTGTAGCTTGTTGTACCTTGCTATATACCTATGGAGTTAAGGTGAGTTTTCCATTTTGTAGCGCTGTCAAGATGGGTCTGAGTCATCCCATTGTAGCCCAACTGGCCTATTCCTCTACCACCATTGGCCACCCGAGGCCCAAACTCCTCCTCAAGTGAAGCATTACCTCTGGAAGCTTGAGGGCATTGACGATGCAAGTGTCCATACACATGGCATATGTGACAACGAAAGGGAATAGCCTCGTAATCTATTTTTTGGATCCAAGAGGAGGTCCCCATATAAATTTCCAAAGAATCTGGCAGAGGATTATTCAAATTAATATCAACGCAAATACGGGCATAAGAAATTACCTTTTTGTCCAGCGTTTGGTGTGATATAGTCATTGGTGTTCCAAGCATAGCATCTATCTGGCATAGGATATCCTCTCGCCAAAATTCCAAGGGAAGTCTCGAAAAATGGACCCAAACAAGGACACAGACTAGAAGATCTTTAGCAGAGTTAAACCCTGCATGCCAGGGTTTGAGGAAAAGACCAATGCGATCGTAGAAGTAAGGGCCTCCTTCAAAGATCTTATTTCAGTCAGAAACAAAGGAAAAATTCACCATAAAATAATTGTTTCCAGCCAACATAATATCAAAGTCCCCCACCATCTGCCATGACCATCGAATCCAGGCTTCCAAGGCCGATAGCAAAATATAGATACCCAAGAATTTGTAGATTAGAGCATGGGAAGTGAGATATTCCACCTCTTCCTTTACTACCTCCAGGGAAATAACCAGGACATGTCACTCCTGACTTTGTGGCAAACACCCATTAATCTTCTTGAGCTTAGAGCTCTCGCTGACATACATCGACTCACCCTCATGCGCATTCCCCCCAGGCAAAGGATGATCCTCCCTGGGGGCTTTAGTTCGGCCACCATTTCTCAGCCCATCGCTCGCAGCCATCTTCTCGATTCTTCAAACTCTCATTTGTAGATTATTCTAATTATAGTGTAACTCCATTAAATATTTTGTGAAAAAAATCCACAAATTTTGGTCTATAGAGTGAATATATTAAAAATCCTAAAATTGCAATAACTCACTCCAAAAATATCAAAAAATATGAATTTTTTTTATAGCTTTCTGCTATTATGATACAACATCAATAAAAATTCCATAAAAAAAATTATTATATTTTGGAAGATATGATGAAATGAGTACAAACCCTAAAATATGAACAACTCCCTCAAAACTAGTAAAAAAGACTTGATTTTTTTATTGAGACTTCCTTGAAATATTATTCATATCTAATAAAAAAAATTTGTAAAAATTCATAACTTATTGAAATATATAGATGATTCTAAAAAAATAGGGTTTCATTCCACACAAATTTCCCAAATCAAAGCTCTAATACCACTTGTTATGATCCACACTTATAATATCTAAAAATAATATAGATTATAATGTAGATCAACTCAACACAATAGATATAGGTGGACCAAAATGTCCAAATAATCAATTTATACAGAAATAGTCTACCCTTAAGGTAGGGCAACACCATACAATACTCCTTTAGGAAGGAATAACTCCACAATGTCTCTTCGAGGGGATAACCTCCAATATTCTCTTACAATAGAAGACTCAATGCTTAGTTGCTTTCTTATAATGATAATCATCTCCTTTGGATAGACCTCTATCTAACTAACAAAGAATGGATAATCTCTTAATCCCAATGTAAGCTGACCATTACCCAAAACAATAATTTCACAAGTTACTCCATTATCCCAATATACTGGACCCATATAACTAACTAAGGGGGATGTGTGCCACATGTTGGCATCTCTATCAACCCATATACATTAATATATCATGTCCCTAGATACATAGCAAGGAGTTCTAATTTCTAGGTAGTTAGTGTATTGAATTTCATTATATGATCATGAAAATATATGTTATTATCTGATTGAATTGTCTACATAATAGTAAAATAGTTCATATGATAAAATATAATATTCCACTTTAACTCTGTATAGTGACGTTTAGCCTTGTTATAGCTAAGAGACTCCATAAGGTGTCAATTTGAATAAGAAAATAGTTGCAATTATAAATATGAAAGCTAGGAAGGAATTGTGGTGTGTAATAATACTAATTTCCAACCAATTTATATTATGGAATCATTGAAATTATTTTCTCGAGCATGCAATAGACAAAGGTTCCACTAGGAAAAGTTTAGTTATTCATCTTTATTAGATCGCTGCAAACTATTATTTTATGGCATCATTTTTTGCTTAAATTATTAGCTATATAAATATAGAAAATGATTGTTATGCTAGAAAGTCTATGAGATAATATTTTGTGCTCACTCTTTGTCAAAGGCATCAGTATTTTAGTGAATCATTGGATATTAGTTCAAATTAGATTCCATGATCAAGTCTGACCTTATTTCCTCTATAGCAGGCCATAGGAAATAAATGCTTCATATAAATAATGGTTATTTTTTACCTTTAATGAGATCATTGTATTTGTTTTTCAAATTTTAGATCAACCTGCTACTACATCACCATATTTAAGAAGTCAACTTTGTGTATGCTTGCCCAAGATTAAAACACTTTCTTATTAGGCATCGCTGTTCTTTTCTTAGTTTGCATCATATTACAAGTTATAAGTAGCATACTATACCACTAAGGTGTCACCCATTTAGCTAACTATAGATTTTTCAAAGCTATATATAGATGAATGTTAACCCTTCTCAACAATATTAAATTTTTGTATTCTCAGTTATGTGTTAAATATTAGATCACTATTTTACTCGTTATGTATACCTTTTAATGTAAATTCACCATGTTATGCATCGTAGTTGTACACTAAAATGATGGTAAAATATATAGTTTAAAATTTACAATTTGGGATGATATTATGCTAATGGTGACAATAACATAATGATGGTATAAAAGTATGCTAGGTTCTGGGTAAGTCTTTAAGTCATTGCCTTAAAAAAGGTATCACTATAGTTTATGAGAACAAAAAGAAATTATTGAAATATTGATAATTTTGACCATTTGTGTGTTTGGCATAGCCATGGTTTGGCATAAGAATTAATATTGTTATGTTTAGTTACATAAACGGGTTATTAATCAATAATTTTTAAAGGGCCACACTTGAGGTACATGGATTTCAATTGGTATATAAAATAAAACAATAATAATAGCATTTAATATTTTATTTATATATTGGGCTATATATATAATGGTCATAGTGAAGAATATAAAAGAGAATTATGACATAGAATTTAACTATATGTTGCTTTATGGGAAGCTCAATTGACAAGGCACGATTATTATCCTTTTAAACATAGTAAACCTTTTCGATACTAAAACGGTGGATTAATCTCTTAAAAATCTCATTCGAAACTTATGTACAACCATGGGTGTTATGTGAGATTAACATATCAAGGCCCATTTCAAGATGTTTATCAAGGAATGAAAAGGGGTAGTAAACTCAACAAGTATTCTTTATGATAAGTATGATTTAGTTATTATATGTTAAATGTGAAATAAAACACAAGATGTGAGCATAACATTAAAATGAGTTATGGTATGCTAAATAGGAATTATAGGTGTTTATGTATCTTTTCATTGAGGTGTATTCTCATAGTTATATATTTTCATGGGAAGATTATAACCTATATTAAGAATTTGAGAATAATAAAACTTATCGAATGTGTACCTACAAACCTTTAAATGTATAGCAAATGCTAGTTTGGATCTCCCTATATTTTGTGGAATGGAGATATGTTTATTTTAGCTATAAAATATGAGTGTATGTTTCCATGTATTTACGTCTACTTCATTATCTTGATTGTGATATTTAGTAGTTATGCATAAAAAACATTAGACTGTGATAATATGGGTTATCATAGGGTGTAGTTAAACTGGAAACAAATTGTGTTATTGAATTTATAGTTAATTGTGTATTTACCTAGGTGGTATAAATTGTAGTCATTATTTCTAGTATGGGATAGAAAATAATGTAAGATTCATTCAAATATTTGATGAAATAAATGTATGATTTGGTTACTCCTAAGTTTAGCATGATACATGTCATGTGGTTGCTAGTAGGATGTCAATTATATGAATCTTGTGGTTGAATTATATTTGACCAATCTGCATTGCTAATTTTGAGTAAGGAGTGAGATAGACTTCACTAACTTACTAGTGTCATAATGTCAGATGAAGACAGTCTAATCAAGTGGTGTGTATGCATTTGATTGATTTATAGATCACTTTTAAATTATTATTCTTAAAGATTTAGCCAAAGTATGTTTAGTGAGACATTATCATTTCATGAGTATGATTTACATGTATGTGTGATATTTTGCAATAGATCAAATTTTCTATAATAAAATGCATGTTTAGTTTAGAAATTATACAACGCATGGGTACTTGCTTGTCTCTCTGGATTCCCGTGCCATCACTATCTACTCATATGTGAAGGGAGGGCCATTTTTTTATGGGATTTTTGTGGGGGATTGTTTGTCCATGGTTGGTGTGAAAAAACATTTGGATGATGGTCTCCCTCCCTAAAATAGTACTACTTATCGAGACTACACATGAGATTACCATAGATAAATGAGTTTGGGAACTATGCTCTAGGAGAGCCATGTATCTTATTTATACATTTTATTGTATTGTACTTATTATTGAAAATTATCATGAAGAGTTTTAATTATTTATTATTGTACATTGACAGGGGTAACTTCATATTTGTATTAGTCATGAATGAATTAAAGTAATTACTTTCTATATTAGCATTATGATATACTCTCATGATATTAGAGATTAGTGATGTAATATGCTTTGTTGCTATTATTATGCTTGAGTACTTTATTTGATCTCTGTTATATTCTCATGGGCAATCTATTTTGGTTTATGTATTTTAAAAAAAATCATGCATTTCTTGGTAGATTTCAGTGGGTATGTTACATACATTAGTGCATTGATTATGTTTTTTCACATGGTGTGTCAAATTTGTTTGAGGATCCTCTAGTCAATGTTATGGTTATATGTGTTTGCAATCGAGTCAAAGTCAAGTTAGGTCTTGAGTGCATGTGTGTTTGGTCATCATGAATTTATGTGCATATATGTGTGACTATTTTTGAGTTTGGTGTTGTGATATCTATCAATTCATTATTCTATTTTTGAGATGCCATGATTTCTATCATGCATCTCCTTCATTACTTATTATTGCATGCCTAATTGTTATATCTAATTGACATGACATTTTTATACATATTTCATGTGATTACATGTTTCATACATACCTTCAATGTTCAAATATTTCTATGATGACATATCTTTTCATATTTATATACATGTACATGATTACATTTTTTCATATAACACATGATGCACATAATTTTTTCTATTGAGTTAAGTGATTCGTAGGTTTCATCCCTCACCTTAAAAGGGGGACATACCATGGGTTTATCTTAGGGATTCAGGTTTTGACATGTAAATGGTTTATAATTTGTGTGAAATTTTGTGATTTAGAAGGGACATATTGAGCAATTTTGAGGCAAATTTGGGGAATTTCACATGATTGTGATGAATAGTTAACATATTTTATGGCATTTACAAACATATTATATGGGTCAAATCAAGTATACTTTATCATATTTATTAGATTAAGCAAATTGATGGACATATTGTGGCATTTTATATCATGTTAATCTATGAATGCATTAGATTTGGTGCCATGAACATTGTTCATGCAAACACTTTTCTATTTTTTATGTTGAATATTGATGGGAAATGATGGTATTATGTAAACACTTTCAATCTGAAATCTTTTTTTAGTGATTGATTCAGAGTTTAAATTTACATAAGAATATGTTTTGGGGTTCCACCTTTACATGCAAACCTATTTTTGGGTTCCACCTTAATATATGAACCTATTTTTGGGTTCCACCAAAAATAATTATGATGATATTTAGAGTCATGTGGTTGATGTTTTTTAGGCACTCAACTTCTAGCACTTATCTATCTTCAATAGGGCTTGAGGCATTTAATTCTCAACCTATGATTTTATCAGTTGCATCTCCTTGAGACATAAACACCAAATGACAATATCCAATTGAGTTCAACAAATGGTAGTTTGGTTTATGTACCCTCAGGTGTATTCTTTCCTTGACTTTTAAATTTCAAGTAATTTAATGATCTAGATTATTTTAGATTTTCTATCATGATTGAACATTGATCTCTATATATTTGCTTACATGTTTAACATAAATCAAGTAGTACATTTGTGGCATACATGTCAATACCAAGTGCGATTATAAAAATTACCAAACTTATTTATTTTATCCTTTGACTATAGTATTTTTAATACTAGACTAAAAATAGGGCATTTTTAGACACATAAATTTGGTAAATTTGACACTTGGTAGTTCATCATTTTTGATATATCTTGACATAATTGGACTTGTGTGTATGCATTTGACTCTTGTGTTCACTTTCACTTAATTGTTTGCTCCAACCTAATTTATCAATACACATATTCAAGACCACCATGATCTATGAAATAATGCCCTAAAATCCTAAGAAAAATGTCACCACACTTCAAATAATTATTTTTCCCTCTCTAGACACTACCGATAATAATCAAACATTTATAGTTTATGGCAAGTGTTTTCTTCTACTTGTAGCACCAAAGAACCTCCAATGACTACTTTTCAAATTCAAACATCTCCATTGGGTCAACCTATACACATTTCGTATGTTGATTATGAAGGAAAATATCAAAGAGGCATATATAAATACAAATCAATCTTAAAGTCTAAATATGTGGACTAACTTTGTCACTACTTAGAATTCATATTGAGAAAACTATTTGCACACCATTAAGACATTATCCAAAATACATACACATTTGAGAAACCTCAAAGAAACAAGCCTATATCTAGGTTTAAGTACAAAATATAGATCACGATTGCATGTTGTCAGGTGTCAAAAGCCAAAGTATTGTGTTGTATTCTAGTGGATCATGATTGAGTAGACATGCACACATATATATGGAAAAACTACGTACAGTTTGATCCCTTTTCAAAGTATTAGAATATAGGCAATGCTTAATCACTTATAAAGGGATGGTTGGCATTGTGTAATCGATCAAGTTATAACCTCTTTTTCCAAGTCAAATTGTGTCAAATTGAAGCTAGAGTTTCAATGCAAGGAGAATAAAATAAAGGAACTATGTATAATATCGAGTACAAACAAGTACTTAAAGATCATCTATAAGCCCAGGCCTAGTGATTTGAGGTGATAAAAATTGAAAAAATCTATAGGGTCAATACTGGTCATCACAAGGGTCTGTGCTTCACTAATGGTATCATGACAAATTTTTAGAGTGCATTTCTTAGTCAGAGTAGTTACAACGCTAAACAAAACATCTCTAGTGACTATGGCACACATAGTGGGGCAATATAAATTAAAAAAATAGCTAAGTGCTTCTCTTCTCCCTTATCTTATCAATTCTAAAAATAATAAGTTTAATATCAATATGCATTTTACATTCATATCTATATGGTAAATACTCTATCTTATACAATCTAAATTTCAATAATTTTATCTTATTTTAAATCACTTTTAAATCTAAAATAAATTAAGATAATAAGATACAAATGATAAAAGTGGCATATCTCAAACAAGGGTCACACAATGGCTAGTCTCTATCTTTGTATTGAAAATTATTTACGGTTAAGTATTAGTTCATAAGTATAAGAATTATAACGTGACTACTCTTGCTAGTAAATTTTTATATTGAATTGCATAGAATTAAATCTAGTTTGTAGACATGTACTTAATATGTGGTAGCTCTCTTAACCACACCACATGATTAAGTTAGCTAGTTAAGAATATTTATTTGTAACCAATAAATGAATTGTAGTAGTTGTCTTGGCCAGACCATGTGGTTAAGTTACCTAGCATTGGTAATATTTATTTGTAACTGAACATATCATTAGTGTTTTAGTATGTGCTCAAGGACCTTAGTTTTTATAATATTATAAAATTATAAATACATACCACACTAACTACAATGTTGACAATGGTGGTTCAGTTGGTTGGTTTATAAGTAAGTGGATATGTATAGAAAGATCTTTGATTCATTGTTCACACATTTTATATGGATGATGGATCAGAAGTGGTGATCTAAAATGCATCACTACTTATGTTTTGCATTGTAATATTGAAATAATTATGTAAAATATGGAATATAAAGAACTTATAAAATATCAAATTACTTTAAAAATAGATATACACACGTCATTTGGACATTATTTGAATTAACACTACAAAAACTAATAATATATTTCTTGACAAAAACAATAATATAAATGTATGTTATTTAATTATTTTAGTAATATATATTTATAAACAAGATTTAGATCTACCATAATTTTACTAATATAGGGTGTACAACATAGACTTTTAATATTGAACTTATAAAGTGAGCCATTGAAGACTAGTGACCATGTAGAATGAAATGCATAGATATGCATAGATATAGGCCACACACAATCCTAAGCAATAAATATAACACTAGTTTTCCATGTTAAATATAGTTCTACGTTTTCATGTCACACACTACATATGCTAATTTTAATGGGAGCCTCTTTGTGTTGTGTAAAATGAGCATAAGATAGTGCGGCTATTATTTTTCTAAACCCTGTGCAATAAATATGTTCGGCTATAGGCCATTCCGAATTTATGGTTCTTGTTCAGTGTCATGCTCATTGGGTTTCAATTTAAACTTTGTGAATATGTTAAATGTCATTATATTAAATGACTCGAAGTTATAGTGGAGTTACCTACACAACCAATTTGTTGCTTTTTGACACCTTGTCGCTTTGCTTATGTATTCTTAACGTCTGGAAAAAGAGATAAAAATCTTTGTGGCTTCCACAAAAAAATTAAAATAAGTAAGCCATAACTTTGTACCATACAACGTCACTTTCATAATTACTCACTATAAATATTAATTTTTTAAATCAATACACTGTACAAATGTCATTTTTAAATACTGTTTTAAAAAATATTTAAAAATATTAAAAATATATATATACTGCAATAATACTAAAAAAATTATTATAAAAATGTTTTCTAATAAATAGAATAATAATTCTTTTTTGATAATTATAATTATTATATTGATATAAAAGAACATGTAAAAAAATATTGAAGTATAAATTATTTATATATATATATATATAGAGAGAGAGAGAGAGATTATAATAATAATATTAAAAAATACTTTCTAATAAATAAAATAATAATTTTTATTTTTAAAAAAATATAATTATTACATTGATATAAATAAAATATGAAAAAATATTTTTTAATATTTAAATATAAAATTTTAAAATTGTTAAAATCTTATTCCTTAATATTTTCTCAATTAAAATCTATTATAAGACTGCCTCGACAAAGACAAGACAAAACAAGGACTAATAATCTTTATATATTTTGGGAGGGCGGGAGTTATTGCAATAATGCTCTTTGGACACATTATCAAAGACAATAGTAAAACATTGCCGTCACTAAACAAAACGTTTGACGGCCATAGGTGACCAAATTTGGAAAGACAAGCTGTGGAGGCCCAGCGAGGGTGTTTTTTTAATTTGTATGTTGCAGGTGGCCCCTGAAACATATAAATTTCTGCAATTCTAATTTTTTAAAAAGATGGAATAGCCATTTTCGTTTGAAAACGAGCGTTTCAGTTGTTTGCATAAGCTTGTTCTCCTGGATGATGCGTCTAACAAACTATAATATTAGATTTTTTTTTAATTTAAAAAAAAAAACAGAAAACAGTCCACTATCATAACCGAATAAGAATTCTTTTACAAGAATTTCAGTTACTGTTAAAGGTGGGGCAAGAAATTTACAGTTTAAAAAAAAAATAAAAAAATAAAAAAATGGTTAAGAACAACTTTGGACAAACAATCATGCACAGGTGGTTCAAATAATTTTTTACAATAAAATTAATATTATAACCCCTGTTAAAGAAAGATTTCAGATAAACTGTCTATACAATTCTTGCTGGATGCGTGGTATCACAACCCGCGATCCAACATCAGAGCTGCAAAGGTAAGGAAATTGTTGAATTTTATATTTTATATCAGCAATAAATTGACAGTACTTATGCGGACAATCATACACAGTTGCAATTATTAATAAAGCAAACAGCGTCAGGACCTACCTAGTCGATCATTCATCGAACCTTTTCCGAGCCACAATGACAGAATTAACAACCTCATCCGCAGGATGCACCACAGACAACACATCAAACCCGCTGAGATCCTCCTCCTCTTCCACCACCGGATACAGAAAAGCCCGAGCCCCATGCGCGCTCCTCACAACCAGCACCGCCCCGGCCTCCATATGCTGATCTAAATACTTCACCACGCGTATTTTATCACATCTTTCCATCCCGACCAGCGCCGCCAAAACCACCACGTCGTACTCCGCTAGCTTCGAACCCGCGACCTTCTCGATTTCGCAGGTATAAAATCCCATCCTGGTCGACAAGTCAGGATGGGAGGCAACAAGCCTGCGCGCCATGGCGTTCGCCGCAGGGTCCACATCGTAGTTGTCAAAGCGCGTGCATTTCATGTGGTGCAGCGCGAGAACGATCGACGACAGAGGCAGCGGCCCCGAGCCGACGAAGGCGAGCTTTTTGGGAACAGTAATGTGCCTGCGGAGGGTTTCGAACTCGAGACGCGCGAGTTTCAAGTAGTTGTAGTAGTATGGGAAAACCGCAAGGCGGTCCAGCGGGAAGGAAAAGCGGGCCAGCTTTGCGGAGAAGTGGAATTCCAGGTGCTTCTCGGCGTCGCTACAGAGGCGGATGAGGTGGTTTCGAATCTCCGCCTGGTTTGGCGTCAAGTAACGGACGTCGACGGAGCTTGGCTGCGTGCAGAGGCTGACGAGCTGTGAAAAGAGGGCGTCTACGTTAGGGGAGGGCCTCAGGCTTTGCAAGCCTGAAATTTGTTGGTACAGTTGGATGATATTTTGCAGCAGCACAGGGTCGTTACGTTCCATATTTGGGAGTTGGGTTTGTTTGGCGCATGGCCTCCACGCGCCCTGCACGAGCCTTTATGCTACGTGTAAGGGATATGTGTGTGTCATTCCACGTAAGCACACCGCACTTTGTCAATTTTTTTATTCCTTATATTTGTTTGGTAGGGAAGTTATGGTTGCGTCTTAATTGTTATTTTTTGCGGGGAAGACGTCATGGATTGCGTGGCCTACAAATATATCTTGCGGCCATGAAAGGGTAAAAGCTTGTCCAATAATTTAGCTGCCTTTTTATCCTTAGCTAGGGCCGGGACAAAGACCTGCGAGTTTAATGTCAACTTCTTAGCTGGCCGTGGCCCCGGCGGGTCCGGGTCCGGGTCCTGGTCCGGGCACCCTTGTGGACCAAAGTGCGGGACCCCAATATCATAAGATGAATCTTTGAAGTTAGTACCCCAATAAAAATACTTCCAATGTAATTATATTTTTCCTACATATAATATTATTATTTAATAATTATATTAATTACATAATACATATAAATACTATATATTATAAAATATTTATTTTATATATTATAATTATAAACATTTTAATACTATATATTATAAATTATTTATTCGATATATTATAATTATAAATACCTAATCTACATTAATTTAAAGTAACTTGAACTTGCATGATTGATTGATGTGATGTAAGTAATTCAACATGTAATGTGTTCAATAGGGAAAAGTTTATGGACTGGATAATTAACCAGCGTTGTTCATGACACGTAATCCCTTTGAAAATGGACATGACACCTCATCTCAACATTGTCCCCTGCCATTTATTGGTCACACTAATTTATTCATATACAACTATGCTTGCATATGTGCACAAATTTTGAAGAATTTTGGTTGCATGTATTCAATGCTTCATCTCCTCATCACTGTTAATCCTCCCCATGAAAAATATAGAGAAAAGAGTACCCAAGACTCTGTGAGTGCTTTCGATGCTCTCTCTACCTTCCTCCTCGAGAGTGAGGCTCGTGAGCGATTCAATAGCCAAGATTTACAGCCACAAATGATCGGATCCTCAGTACGGAAGAACATCTCTTAGATTGCTTACTGTGAACACATTTTTTAATATCTCTTTTCTTAATTGCTTCCCTGTTATGCCTTAACTACTCGCCATCATTTTGAATAGCTACAAGGAGAGCTTCACTGTCATAATCTGGGCATTGGAAAAAATCACATCCACCTCTGTGAATCCAATGATTTTGGGAAGGAGGTGTTTGGTGCCTCCAATATTGCCATAGTTTGTATGATCCTTGGCAAGGTTTTTCAGGATGCGCAACCCAATTACACTGAAACCCAAGTGATCATAATACCTTTCGGCCTCATTTTGTTTGGCATCATAGAGCAATGAAGTAACGAATTCCAAAGCCACAGGGATCCATGCCACATAAAGTGAATTGTGTATAATATGATATATAATATAATAAAATATATAATATCATATATAATAGGATATAGAATAAAATATCTAATAGTTGCCTCAAATCTGCACAATCTTATAAATGCTAAAACATTAGCTCAAATCCCAATGAACACAAATGCAATCTATCACAAAATATGGATGACACACTTCGCTCAAACATTTGGAATTGGAATGTTGATGATTGTTCTGCACCGATCATGCTTAAGTACAGTATGGAAATAATTTTTTGTCAATCACATCACACCATGTTTGATCACCCAGATGGATGGTTGAGAAAATAATCACATACAGCTGGAGTGTTTATAACTTTGATCTTGATTTTATGTACCCATGTCCACTTCAATTTGTTATCCAAATTTCAAAACCGAAATTTTAGATTTCTCTTGATTGCTTCTAATTTTTCTAGCATCATTGTAATGAAAATAATTTCTCCATTGCAATCACAAAGACAAAGCCCGATCACTTATAGTTGCCTTGACCCCAACATGTTGATCTCTTCAACCAAATAATATAGATGTCACTTGATTGAAACCAAGGGAGTTGTAGTTTTGACATAGTGATTGGGAAAAGAGGCTATCTCTTTCCACGAAGAATGCAAACCATCATAGACTAAAGCATTGAATGGTGATTCAGATCTCGATCAGTCTGCCCCCATAATTACTTTATACGAACTTATTTTGACATCCAAATACATTCTTACATAGCATGAAAGTAGTGAAATATTTCAAGGTGAGTTAGATAATTATGGTGAGAAGCAATGGAAAGGTATTTAAGGCAATGGTCTCAAAGAAGCTCAAGAACATACAGTTGTAGAGTTTAATGACATGTCACTTCTATTGATACAATTTGTAACTTCCATAAAACTGTTTCAATTATTCAAAACATGATTCAAACATGGGTCACCTCAATGGAAAATAGGGGTCAGATATTTAATGACTCCTCTAAAAACATAGAGAATGCACCCATGTCAATTTAGATGAGTCTAAAAGTAATTAGATCAAAATTATGAGTGTTTTAACTATTTAAAACCTACATATTTTATTCTTTTACAGTCCATACAAATGAATCTTGATTTTAAAAATAACTATCTACTAGTCTTTACCTCAAAATTTGAAATCATTATCCCATGATCCTTCATCATGAGCAAGAAATAGACAACCTAACATCTCTTAAATAGGTCAAAGATAACGGTCCCCTGGCCAAAATGTTTTTTTGTTAGGGTAGTCAAGATGTAACATATAAGTTTTTACATGTCTAGTCATCTTCCAAATGTAGATCCTTGATTTGGTTAGTAATCTTTTCTTTCCACTCCTAGCCTACATTTTAATTTTATGCACAATATTTGCAGTTTTTTTAGAAGGCTCATATTCATGTACTAATATTTCATGATAGATGTTGTTATTGAACTTTGGTTCCAATTATCATCTGACTTTCAAATAACAAAATAATCTTAGGAATATGAACGACATAGATGTCAACACCCTTAGCACATGCTGACAATTCTATAGCCTACCCATTGGTATGATTCATAATCAAATCTTTTATAAATAATTTCTAGAAAAGTAACATATTTTAAATTATACATTTTAAAAGGCACTATCTAAAACCATTATATATATGATCATTACATATAATATATATAAATATTGCATTTTATAATATATGTAAATATTATATTTTATAATAGATTCTAATATAGTTATAAATTTTTAAACATTGAAATTGTGGTAAAACCCTAATTGGCAAAGATAGTTAATTAGGAAAAGATGAATAGTAGCTTTTGTTGGGCCACATAGTTAATATTTTTTATGTTTTATTAAAATGCAACCAACAAGTGTCTTTTAATTGAGGTTACCACCTTTCTTTGGCATAACACAAGCTTTGATTTTTGCACAGAAGATGACATTTTTCATTTTTTTGTTATTGTAGCTAACCCACCATGAAGCTACTGATTGAAGATAAGCCAGAAGTAAGTGTTTTGGATTCATTAGGACCAACACACAAAATGTTTGGAGCTCAAAAAATGTAGGTAGATGCATTGGAAGAAGAAGAAACCAATACCTAACATAATATGCATCTGAAGGACAAATAAAATACCAGTTCAATGGCTTTAATAAACCAGATAGGTTTGATTGATGCACATTTTTTCTTTTTTATTATTATAGCTAATGCATCATGAAGTCATGTCTTTAACTATTTTTGTGTTTTGGTTTGTTTCATTTATTGGTATGTTTGTAATGCCACTATCATGACCATAAAATGTGGTGCATGCAATCAACCGACACTGTCAATGGGAATTGAGCCTATTGTATCTCCCCCTTTGTTGTTTTGCATGTTTCCCCAAGTTTAATAACCCCTACAATTGACCAACACATTGAATGGGATTCAAGCCTACTGGATCACTTCTTTTCGTGTTTTGTAGGTTTCTAAATAAAAAGACATAATTTGTGGTTTGAAGGGAACATAAAACACTATATATATTTGTTATAATTCTTAATTGTTTTTACAGTCCACCCAAAACTTTCACCTGACATATGATATAATTTAGCAATAAAAAAATACGGTTACATTTATTCATTTTTATTTCTAAAAATATCTTTTGTAATGGATATGGTAATTCTTCTAGTTGAGCATTTTGACCAACCTTTCGACCACATCCTACATAACCTTTGGAGGACCACGTGTCTATGGTAGAATAGGTGCAAATAACATATACTTTTTTTTGTCTCTTGTGAGACTAATCTGAGGGCTTTTCCCCACAGTATAAGCCTCTAGCTTAATAATGTTCAAGGTGTGCAAATCCAACTTGGGTTACAATGGTGAAGAAGTTTTAAAAGAATTATTCTAAATATTAAATCCCAAACACTTTAACCAATAAATCAAAGCCATTAAAAATGTTAACTAGTGGCTCCTTGAGTTGTTAGTGATGGTGCAAGTCTTTGTTTGTTATTGTTAGAAGTTTTCAAAGCTTTTGGTTCTTCTCTCAAGTGAGAATAAGCTCTCCCATTTTTAATGAGTAGGATGTGATAGGTTGTTTTCCATTAATACTTGCACATAATTATCATGCAAATGGCCAATAATAAAGCTCTTCGATGTGGTGGCTTTCTTTGTGAGTTTTACAAAGTTCTTGGGATGCCAACAAAAAGGACTTGTTTTGAAACCCTAGGGAAAATCATTAATAATGGGCATATCAAGTTTATGACTAAGTCAAGTGATCCTAAGTAAATTTATAATTGGTATTATATCATGTTGTTCAATGTCTCATACAAATTATTTCTAAATCCCTCACTCTATGCCTCTACTATCTTGTTCCTTTGATTTCTAACCTTGAGAAAATGAGATTTATCAAAAGCAGATATATATTAGACCACATTATTGCATTATGGGAAAGCATGAGTGGCAATGCAGGCCTAATCAATAAGTGTTATTCATCAAAATTGACTCTGAGAAAGCTTATTATCATATTGAATGGATGTTCATTCTTGCTATGTTCAAGCATTGGGGTTTGGTACAAAATTCTTCCAATCAATCCAAATGTTATTTATAAATGCCTCACCATGTCTCTAAATCAATGGGGTGGGCTTGGAGCATTTTGGTTTGTTATGCTCTATTAGATAATATTTCCCACTTGCCCTTGCATTGTATGTTCGAACTAAGGTTTTGGGTATCTATTGGCAAATGCAAACGCTCAATGTCTTATCAAATACATATCTCCCTTCCTTTTTATGGGCCAACCAACTTGTTAATGGCCATTTTGTTGGTGACTCTTTCCTCAATAAGCTCCTCAAGCTTATTGAGGAAGAAGATAATATCAAGTTTGCTATGTGTGTCTTGATATATTCTACATCACCTCAGAATCCAATATTCAATGGAAAAAGAATTGATGCCATAGGGAGTCCTTTCAACCTCCCCCTCCTTGGTTGCAGAGAGAATTGGATTCAACATAAAGAAACATTTATGATTTCTTGGTATCTCTTTTGTGTTTCAATCTACCCCCTCTCACCTCTAGCAGTATGTCATTTATTAGGTTGAGAATTAAATCTAATATTCTATCATTAAGCCTCTCTCATTAGTAGATAAATATCAAATATTCTCTAAATTTATCTCTCTGACTTATGTTTATTATTCGTCTTGTTGGGTTCCATCTAAAGCTTCCTACCAAAAGCTTGAAAGCTGCTCAAATGTTTTCTTTGGGCCAATTTAGAAAATTGGAAGGATTTTCATTGGGTAGCTTAGGAATATTTTTTTCTCCCTAAGGATGTTGGGAATATGGGGTTATTTGACATTAGCTGCCAAGGCACTACTCTTTGAGAAAAAAGGATTTTCTAAGCATTGAAAAGAGGGAGGCATGCAAAATTTTGCTTTAAAATTGTATTTTTAAAGGTTCTCTATTAGGATCAATAAGGCTCAAATGCCATAAGCTAAAGCATAGCTCTAATACTAGATGTTAGGATCAAAAAGGCCTAATTCTAATACATGTGCAAGATTTAAAATGTAGAATTAAAATAGAGGCTATAATAAAAAACATAAAGAGAAGAGACAAACCATTACACAAGATATACGTGGAAACCTTGCTAAACCAGCTAGGGAAAAACCATGGGGCAAAGGAAGCATCCAAACTTCATATTCACATCAACAAATCTCTTTTATAACAACTCCTCTCAGTAACTCCTTTCTAGTGCTTACAAGCACTCAGGTGAAATAAGCTTGCAACCAAGCCTTACATGATCTAACTTCCAAAATCATGATGCTAATCACCATAACATCCAAGGGAGATTCAAGCTTATACCTCTTTTTTTAAGGATCCATAGCATGCTTCTAACAATCTAGGTGAGCCATCCTCTCTAAGCCTTACAGGCTCTAACCACCTAAACATGATGATGCTTACAACCCAAGCATCTAAGTGAGTTAGGCTTACAAGCCTTTCCAAATCCAACCTCATACTATGCAAGTTCAAACTTGCAAGGATTGAATTGATCCACTAAATGGATGAATGAACAATGAGGATAACATAATGCTTTATAGAATTTTACAATGAGAGATAAATAAGAAAGAGGGAGAGATGACTTCATATCTACTCCAAAAATTCACCACATTTTAATGGGTGTCATGTGATATTAGTGGTGGTTGTCCCCATGTGCCAAAAGTCATCAAAAATGACCCTCTACTTAGACAAGATCTAAGGCCACCTTCATGTGGCTCCAAAAATTGTCCCTCACTCCACAAGTGAGGACAAACACTCAATAGTGTTCTTCTTGTCTTTGTCTCCAAGGGTCAAAAAAGTAGATTCCTACTTTATAAAATATCTAAGCCATCCCATGTGACTCCAAGAATTGTTTCCCACTCACACATGTGAGGCCAATCTGTAATAGTGCATTCTTGTATTCATCTTCACATGTGATCACAAGAGTCCAAAGAGTGTTGCAATCACCTTTTGACTTTCTCTACACATGTGAATAATGTGTCCCCCTTATAAATTTGACTCATGCATGATTCTTTGTATTTTTCACCATGTGACAATCCACATGTGACTCACTAAGAATAAAACCCATGTCCTCTAGTGGAGTGCTATACCCCACTCTATGTTGCCATCCTAATCACATCAAAGGGACCCTCCATGGGCCCACTACCACATCACCTTCGTACCACATCACCTACATGCCCATGTCACCATGAATGCTAACTCATTTGCACACCTACATGCCACATCATTTGCATGCCATGTCACCATGAATAGTGACTATGAATATGCCCATGAATAAGTGACTGATGAATAGTGGATTCATACCTAATAATCTCCCACTTAAATTCATACACATATTACTTTTAAACACCTATGTATTCTACCACCAAATACCACCCAAATAATATCTATGCTATCATCAATTCCCATTGGTACTCACACACAAGCCCAGTAGTAGTTTTCTACACTACTATAGCTTCACTAACTTGACCAACTTTGTCAGCATCTACTTCTCCATAATAGATTATAGCAACTAAAGTGACTCCCAATTTACCACAAAGGCAATCCTCTATTTGGGATTCCACCATAAACTGCTCATAACTCCCACTACTTGGAAGTATCCAATCTAGTGCACACTATGGCTTTCTTGAGGATTTTCTACTCTTGATGAATACAATACGCAGGACAACCATCTTCTCCTCCTCTAGGATACTTTGAAAGATAACTTATAAAATTGAAAGAAGAGGGATACTTAACTTTCTTACTTTCATGTCTACTATGCATCTCCATCCTTGGTTTGTTCTTTCATGTCGTCACCTGAGCCATCTCACCATTGATCATGTTGGGGCCTGCAACCAACATGCCTATCTAATATAGCAACAACCTCTACTAAACCTTGAATTTTCCATGAAGGTATTCCTATACCACATCAACATGCTACTAGAACCCATATAGTCCCTTCAATTATACAAACTAACAACTCTTTGCCTCATCCAAATAACCTCATGGATACTCTATCTCATCACGAGATCACCATGTAAAAATGATGCTTTCACATCTAGCTATTCCAACAACAAGTGCAAACCTGCACTCTTGACAGTAGTTGACAATAGGAGAGAATAACCATATAAGTCAATCTAATGACTCTTCCATTTTAAACATACTATTACCCACCATGATAAAAATAGTACCCATCCTTAGTTCTTGGAAGTCATTGCATTGTTCAGTGTATCGGTGTACCTATTGAGTTTTTTAGCCCTAAAGATATAATCAAGCTATATCCTGCTCTATCACATGTCACACACACACATGGTCTTCTCCTTCCATAGAACCTCCAGTCTCTTGTTATTCTCCATCCATCTTGAACTACTTCAAATAATATGAGAGAAGAACCCACATTATTCAATACCCTGACTTCTACCTATAGCAAACTGTTACCCACCATGCTCAACATGGTATTCATCCCTTAGTTCTTGGGAAGTCATTGCACTACTCAATGAATCACTTCACCTACCATTTTTTTGAGCTCCAAAGATACAGTCAAGCTACATCCTACTCTACTACATGTCATACACATGGCTTTCTCCTTCCATATAACCTTGGGTTATATTTATTCTTCTCCATTCACTACTACAACAAGTACAGATTCAAGTTTCTTGTACCTCCTTATTTACATGGAATTATTGCATCATCTCAAACCAACACATTACGGTAGTAGGATCCCACAACTTATATCCCTTCTCTGTCAAGAAACTCCCATCTACATTAATGGAGTCCAGCTTTCCTCCTCAAGCTGTATGGTTGCTTCTTCGATAGGAACATTATTGGTGTTGATCCATTTGGAAAAGATTCTTTAGCTTCTCCTCCATTTTTCCATCTTATACCAAGAGAGAAATACCTACCATGCAAATTTTTTTTTGTTTATATCTTGGTCTATTCATTGGTAGCTCCCACTTGCACAAAATCAATCAAATAAGCATGGCTCTGATACCACTTGTTAGGATCAATAAGGCTTAGGTACCAAAATCTAAAGCATAGCTCTGATACAAGATGTTAAGATTGAAAAGGTCTAATCGTAATACATGTACAATATTTAAAATGCAGAATTAAAATATAAGATATAATAAAAAAATAAATAGAAGAGACAAACCACTACATAATAAA